>CM040244.1:256614410-256749410 GCA_022545495.1 Chrysanthemum lavandulifolium | reverse complement strand
TGTTTAAAATTTTATGGATACATTGACATATAATAATATTATTTGTAAACATTTGTTACATTAATAAGTGTGAAATTTTGTTAAACAACCAAAGATTTTTCACACATATAGTTGTGGTAGAAAAGTTCGCTCTTTAAAGTGTGTAAAAATCTAATATTTCTTCACACTTATAGATGTTCGTTTCTATTTGTAACACTTTATATCTCCACACTTACTCTAGCGCGGAGAAATATGGTGTTATAATTGAATCCACAAAATTTCTCGACACTTTAAAGCGTGAAGGCTTTTTTTTTTTTTTTTTTTTTTTCTTTTTTTGCTATAATTGTAATTGTAAAAATATTTTGAATTTAATTTTTATACATTTATTAGTGTAACTAAATTTTACACATCATTATATATAAATAAACCCATAAAATTCTACCCTCCTTTTTAAAGTCTGAATCCAAAAAATGTTGCGTAGGATTCAACATATTTTTTATAGTGGGCCATGGATAAACAACCACCACCCATCTCCACCTACCAACATGCTCAACAACCACCACCCATCTCCACCTACCAACATGCTCATCCACCCCTAACATTCACCAGACACCCTGCTCATCCACCACCACCACTACACCCACACTACTTTGAGCAACAACCACTACCAGTACTTTTCTTCTTTCAATGTCTTTTTATTTACTTATTTATTTAATGTTTGTTTGTTTGCTGCTATTGTTTGGTTATTTTTTTTTGTTATTCAGTGTTGATCAGTTCAAAAATAATTATTTTATTCATTTCTAACTCTAAGGTTGGGTTTATCTTCTTCTTTTTTCAGGTCCATGCCATCAACACACGGTTCTGCGAGAGGTGGGTTAATGGGCGTAGATGCTTTCAAGGAGCAGCCTGCCCTTATCTCCATGGACCTGACAGATCTATATAATTTGTAATTTAATCTAGTTTGAGGATTATGGAGTTGTAATTTGTTTATCATTTTGGAGTTCTAATTTATTTGACCCAGTTAAGTATGTATGGGTTATGTCATGTCTTGTTAGTTAAATGATTTAAATCAACCCGAGGTTAATCCATTACTTCGTTGTTTCAACAAGTTATTTATAAAATGTGTTTAACCTTGCTAGAATGGTACCTTAATATAGATGTTTTTGTTGTTACTGTTATGGATTGAGAATACAAAATCCCTAACCATCTGCACAATAGAACAATTTCTTAGTTTACAAAGTTTCAATAAGATAAAAAAACCACAGTTTTCTAAATGCATGCTATTCACATAGCAAAAAAAAAAGAAAAGAAAAAAAGAATAGATTATTCTAGTCATGATCTAGTCATGATCAGTTGTCAAATCACCCCGACACAGGCTGTAAAACCGAACTGCTTAAAAATGAGATAAACATAGTTGAGTATGTCTTGACATTTGAACCTTTAACTAATAGATCATGGTTTTACTTTATTTCCAGTAATCTCATCTCAGCTGCGTACATAAATGCCAGTTGGAAGCTTGAGATGATACAACATTGACCTATGCACATAGATGTAATAGACAGACACACAAACTGTTAATTGCCTCTAGAAACTTTTGAAAATGAGAAATACATCATAAGGAATGATGGTAATTTCAAAACTAAGTTTCATGGATGTCACATAATGTCAACTTCTTGTCGATAAAGATCTTAGCCGATCAGCTTGATCACATTATGTAGCAAAGCTTTGAATTGATAGAAGCCAAATAGATGCTCAAGGCTTGATATAGATAGTAGACAAGGCATTTTTGGACATGATAAAATCAAAGTTTCCTTTTCTCGAGATTTTGACTCTCACAATCAATCAGTGCATGCTAGAAACCATTGATATCACTGGTGTCTCCTTAAAGAGATTGACTCTTAATTTGTGGTCAGACAAGCAAATCAACATACAGGTTTTGGCTTCAAAGTTACTTTATTTCTGTTACAAAGGACCGGAAATGCACAGTCTCTTGTTTCCATATAATACACCCGCACATATTAAGCTCATGCCAAGTCTTCATAAGTCCGAACCCAAGGATCTTTCCTATTTTCTTAAGATGAGAGAAACACTTGATTTGTCAAGCAACTTTGACATTGAAATAGAAGATAATTTTGTGCCATAGAAAATAGACCTTGACCATCTCAGAAGAATGGTTCCGTTTCCAGCTAGGAACGTTCAACAATTATCGTTTGGAAAACATCGGGGTAAAGACTTGTGGAAGCACTCGCCGCTTTTAGATTTGCTTTTTTCAATATGCTATCCTTGTTCGCTAAGGCATACTATAGGTCGTCCAACGGTAAGGACTACTGGTATGAGCAAATGGTAGGGATGATGGAAAAGAAAACGTGTGATCTAAAAGATATTGAATAAAAAATCCTGCCCATGGAAAATGGGAAAGCCTAACAAATTCTTGGAGAAGTTCTCATTCTCTTTTTGAACTGCCTTGGCGAAGTTTCATAAATGATGAGGGCAACGACTACAATTCAGATGAGTTCAAATTAAATTGGCGGTCCTGAGATTGAGAACGTGCTCTGCTCATCATCTTGGTTCAATAATTTGATTTAACGCTTTAAGTTTATTTAGCATATCACTTTATTTAACTACTTGGTTCAGTTGTTTGATTTAAACTGTTTTACATACCTTAATCTTATATGTTACTTTATTTAAGGCGAAACTCCTTAAAACATAAGTAACTTGTTCATTTATCAAATGTGAATGAGTTGATCAGTAGAGCACTTCTCTATGATTTGTATTGTGAAAATTATCAGTTATGAAACTTAGAGTTGTTAGTTGATCAAACAAGTGTATCAAAAGTTTACAAGCAGCTTCAGGAGCGATTTTTAGAGCCATGAACTCAAATGGCAAATAATAATGAGAGGATGTATACCTAGATACGTCCCCAAACCTCATCGATCAGCTATAATCTTTGAAATGGCGTGATGTCATGAACTAGAATACAAAAAAGCCTTACCATTGGCACAATAGAACAGTTTCCTAAATGCTTGCTAATCACATAACAAAAAAAGAGAAGAAAAAAAATATAGATTATTCTAGTCATGATCAGTTTTGAAAAATATTAGCTTGTCACGCACTTTGCAACTGTGTTATCACCCCGACACAGACTGTAAAAACCGAGCTACTTGACAATGAGATAAACACAATTAAGAAATAACAAAAGTTGTATGGCACAAGTGAGAACGAGTACCTTGGGATTCTCTTAATGTCAGCTCTTAAAGTCATTTCTTGATCGACTTAGATTAATGTGACCGATCACCAAAAGTACAAATAGTGTATACATTGGAGATGTTGTAAGAAGGTTCGTATCTTTTTTGGTGTTTGACATTTTGGGAGCAAATGTACAAAGAGTTATTAGGATAAGATTTATGTAATGGTATTGATGTTTGATGGCATAGAAACAGTTGATATAAGTGATTAAGTGGTATTATTAATTTTTATAAAAAGTTTAATACTACTACAATGTAAGTTTGAATTTGAATGAATGTGGGCTTTGGGGGGAAGTGTTGCAATTAGCCCTGTGTTATAAATGCTTGGTGGGTTCAGTTTAGGGGTGTTCATGGGTCGGGTAATATCCGAATAAACCAAAACCAAACCAACGAACCAAAATAACGAAATCAACTCGAATCAACGAAATTGCTAAACCGAACCGAACCGAAATAAAAGTTCGGTTTATGGATCGGTTATGGTTTTAGTTATCCAACCGAAAACCGAACCAAAACCGAAATTAAATAAATATATATATATTTTATATATTTATATTAAAAATATATTAAAACTCTTTATAATATATATATAATATTTTTAAGCTTAAAATTATTTTTTTTTTCAAAAATACATATAAATAAATGAAAAAACTATAAAAAATAAATAAAATAAAATAAAATAAAAAGTTCGGTTATTCGGTTCGGTTTTCGGTTATTGAGGGTTCGGTTTTCGGTTTTCGGTTCGGTTTTCGGTTCGGTTGGGGGTTTGGTTTTCGGTTTTCGGTTCGGTTTTCGGTTATACCCAAAAAAAAATTTAACCGAACAAACCGAACCGAACAAACCGAACAAACCGATAACCGAACCGATGAACACCCCTAGTTCAGTTTTTAATGATAAAAAGTTCAATTATTAAGATTGGGCTTGACTTAGATTTTCTACTTTACGAGTTGTAAAAGTTTTGAGTTGTTAATACTTTCTATATGAAATTATACGTGTATGTAGGATATATAAGTTGATTTAACGAAGTAAATAAATGTTTTATGAGTATGGGAAGCTATGTAGGATATATTAGTTGATTTAACGAAGTAAATAAATGTTTTATGAGTATGGGAAGCAGGAACGCAACCAGGACATAATTTGACTAGATGAATTTACGAAAAATTATATTAAACGAGGAGCATAGTTTTTATGAACCATGTGTATTTAGAAAAAATCAAGGTTTTATACAAAAATTAACACTACGCCGTAAAGTTTCATAGGTGTCCCGAAACCCCCCCGAGACCCACCCTGGTTCCATCCCTGATGGGAAGGTTAGGTTAGTGCTTCAAGTTATCTTTTTTACTTAACGATAATTTTATAAAAGAAGGCAGCCAAAAAAGAAGCCTAAACATTAAATGGGTTCTTGAAGAAAAAAAAGCACACAATGTAACGAAAAAACTACATACATATCAAGGAGCAAAAACACCTCTAGGACTACGAATCCACGAGTCCCACTGCAAACTCGAGGCTAAATATATACTAGACATCCAAAATAATAGAGATGCAGTTTGAATGCTAGCAAACATGTCCTCGTGAAGATAATTCTGCTTACCAGCAACTAAGGCATGAGAAATCTTGAAGATGCTTAAGCTGGAGCAACTCTTAATCAACCCTATATTAGCATCACATTATTTTTAAAAAGTGGTGATTGACATGATTATACATAATCCATTTAATATTTGACCACTATGTTAGTCATTTCTCACTTTTCATGTTTACCATTGATCTCGACACATGTCTATCTTCCGTTTAGAAACATAATTGTGTACAAGTCATCTCAATCATTTTTTTAATTAATACACACACCACACTCACATAAACACGAAAAAACACATTCTCGCCTTTAGTAACGTCGGTAACCCTTTGGAATCGAGTCACATGTGAAAGGGTCGTATAACCAAATCAAGCATGCTTTGTCTCCTCTATTTTAATCCTCACACGGCTCGACTGCGGTGAGCCTTAAGGAAAAGATGTGTTGATATACATACCTTTTAAGGAATAGTTAGCAGTAAATAGCTAAACATTGTTCGGAGTTGGTTTTTGGTGAATTGTCAGTTGACACTACTAGTGTACGTTGTTGTGATTTATCTGCGCGATTTAAACATTTTGGAGAAATCGCGATAAAATTATATATTTTCTTGTTTTAATTTTTTTTAAAAAAAATAAATAATTTAAAATTAATTAATGAATAAAATGCTAAAATTATTATTTTTAAAAAAGTAAATTGCAAAAATCGTCCCTGTGGTTTGTTCAGATTGCAAAAATCGTCCCGTGGTTCGCTAATTGCAAGTGCCTCCATGTGGGGAACTTTTCATCATTTTGTCCCAGCTTTTAACGTCGTTAAGTAGATTTAGATTATGTTACACTTTAGCCCTTTTTGGCCAATGATCGTAGCAACGTACATCCTTTAAACCACAAGGACGATTATGCAATTACACCGTTAGTCCTCAATACAAAAACAATTGCACCGTTAGTCCTTAATACAAAATTTAAGATTTTCAAATATATATATATATATATATTTTGATTTTTTTTCCAAAATTTTCAATATTTATATATATATATATATATATATATATATATATATATATATATATATATATATATATATATATATATATATATATATATATATATATATATATATATATATATATATATATATATATATATATATATATATATATATATATATATATATATAATTTTTAATCGAAATATTTTTTTCCAAAATTTTATTTTCGAAATTATTTTCCAAATTTCTAAAAATTATTTTGGAAAAAGAATTTTGAAAAAAAATTCGAAAAATATAGGACAAAAAATGCAATTTTTTTTGAGAAAAAGGTATTGGATAAAATGCAATTTTTACTTAAGGAAATACGTTCAAAAATTTTTATTTTCGAAATTACTTTCCACATTTTGAAAAAAAAATCCTTTGGAAAATATAATTTTTAAGAAAAAAATGATTTTTTTCTTCAAAAATTGCAATATGTCGCATTTTTTGTGTCCGATATTTTCTCCAGAATTTTTTTTTTTCAAAATTTTTTTTAAAAAAATAATCTTTAGAAATTTGGAAATATAATTTCGAAAATAAAAATTTGGAAAAAATATTTCGATTTAAAAAAAATTATTTCAAAAAAATCGAAAAAATTTTCAAATAATTTTTGAAATTAAATTCAAATATTTTATTCCAAATTTTTATTTTCAAAATTATTTTTCCAAATTTAAGAAAAAAATTCAAAAAATGATTTATTTTTTCAAAAAAAATTGCATTTTTTTGTCCGATATTCTTTCCAGAAATTTTTTTTCCAAAATTCTTTTTCCAAAAATAATTTTTTAGAAATTTGGAAAAATAATTTCGAAAATAAAAATTTTGGAAAAAAAACATTTCGAATTTTAAAAATATATATATATATATATCGAAAATATTGAAAATTTTGGAAAAAAAAATAAAAATTTTTACAATTTTTTTTTTGACTTTTTTTTAACTGAAATTATGTATTAAGGACTAACGGTGCAATTGTTTTTGTATTGAGGACTAACGGTGTAATTGCATAAATCGTCCTTGTGGTTTAAAGGATGTACGCTGCAACGATCATTGGCCAAAAGGGGCTATAGTGTAATAATTAACGAAATCTACTTAACGACGTTAAAAGCCAGGGACCAAAATGATGAAAACGTTTCCCCACAGAGAGGCCGCCTGCAATTAGCGAACCATAGGGATGATTTTTGCAATCTGAGCAAACCACATGGACGATTTTTGCAATTTACTCTTTTTAAAATGATATATAGATAACCAAACGTATAAAAAGGTTCATTGTTCAGTTCGAACTAAATTGTGAACCCTAAACGTGTTGTGAATGATTGAGATTATCTAGCGGAAATTCCAAGTTGAAATGACGCATAGAAACTTCAAAATTCTCTAAGGTGTCTTAGAACTGAAGATACTTAGAAAGACACATGAGGTATAGTCTTTATTTAACACGCCAAATACAAATTTTTGACAAATAACACGCTAACTATACTATACCATGTAATAAGCCATCTACACGCCAAATGGTTTGAGTTATTAGAGTGGCTCGCCCAAATGAAACTCAGTGTGTATTTTTTGTCTTTTGTTTTTTTGTTTGTATCGTGGTGGGTGGGATTTTTAGTGGGGTATTTTGTGGGACCCAATAACACGTTAGTGGTGTACATGGCGGAGGTGTTTGAGTCGATTGGTAGTTAAGATTTGGAGCAGATGATGCGATTGGTGGCAAGATACCAATAACGTGTTATTAGGCCTCTGATACCTCATATTTTATATCATCATACAATTTGTTTGCAAATAACGAAAAGTTTCTTTTTGTTTTTATTTTTTTTCCATTTTAAGAGCAAAATTAAAATTAACTACGTAATAAATAAGAGGGTAAGATTTTTTTTTTTTTTTTTTTTTTTTTTAGAGTATAGATATCCAAACTCATAAAAAAGTTTTTCGTTCATACCAAATTATGAACCTAAATGTGTAGTGAATGATGAAGCCTATCTAATGGGGGTTCCAAGTTGAAATGACACATAGGAACTTTGAAATTGTATGAAAATCCACACGTAAGGTTTAGAAGCATGGTTATATGTAATTTGTCAATCTCAAAATTGCCAGCCCCACCCCCACAAATTGCTTATTTAAATTGTTTGCAAATATTGAAATTCGTTTGGTGATCCTTGCTTTCATGTTCGTATGTTTGCCCGAGATTCGAACCAGAACTAATGAGAGAAGATATTTTTCTTGTTAAAGAAGTAAAAATCCCTCTCTACACGAAGGGTTCGACTTTACGGGTGTGTTTGGGGAGGGCTTATGGAAGGGCTTATGGGGCTTTAAGTTCTAAAATGTTCTAACTTATAAAATAAGTTTGTCATTACGCGGGCCATGACCTAAAAGGGCTTAAAACTTTAGCATAATAAAATGTTAAAACTTTAAATGCTTACGAACCATAAATTACATATTTACCCACAAACTATTTAACATATACCATAAAACTCATTTTATTATATCCTTTTAGTAATTTTGCAATAATAACCACAACTCCAAATTTCTATCAAAAAAGCTCACAAAATACAAATTTCAACTCTCGAACATAATAAAAGCCTAAATTTCAAATTTATTACGCCAAACATACCCTACATGGAGTGTGTCTAGGGTAAACTTTATGAGAATTCAAAAAAGGTTGAGATTTTAACATAATTTAATTTATAAAATATGTTTTGTTAACAATTTGCTTGCGAAAAAATTGAGAGCCACAAACTCAAGCTCATTAAAATAAATTCTATAGGAAGGCTTGAACTTTTGATATATCAAATGGATTATTAAGACAAAACGTAGATACTACACTTTTCGTTATCACAGATCGTTATTTATTTTTTTAATTTTGACACCTACATTTAAAATTGCATATCATACAGATCGAACTTTAAAATTTCGATCGTAGTGTGTATTTTTGACTATTCACCATACAAAATGATCATTTTACCCAATTTGAGAAAGTAAGGCTAAAATTATTACAAATACACACAATAAGACGAATTCAAAAGGTTAGTGTCAAAATTAAAAAAATTAAAGGACCATACACACAATGACAAAAAGTGTCAAATATGATAATTTTCATGCTAATAACCCTATATCAAAATACATTATACTTTCAAAAAGAAATTTACGTGTTTGATTTGATTATGTGTCTTTTCACATCATTTTATATTTTTAAGGCTACCCACACTCGTGACCTGGGTCATAGCTTTCTCTCTCTGATGATCAGACACGACCAAGTTACCACAGTCGGCGTCCAAGTTAAAAAAAAAATGTGTGTAATAATCGGTCGAAAATTCGACCAATTATTATTATTTTTGTTTGACGACCGATGAGACCCAACCTTCACAGTGGGCACGACCGATCATAAAATCAGTCTTCACACATGACCGACCGATATATTATGACCCACTGTGACTAGCCTAAGTTTATACTTCAGCTACTTTATTAAAACACGAAGAACCACAATTTCAACCTAGTATAAGCTTCAGTTTCAGCTATAGCTACAAGTATCGGCTAATTTTAGGGGAGATCAAAATCAACCAAAAACCGAAGCGAACCGACAAACCGAGTCGAATCGGGCTGAACCGAACTGAACCAACCTATTCGGTTCGGTTTTCGGTTTTATATATTTATGGTTTCGGTTTCAGTTCTACTTGGTTCGGTTCGGGTCAAAACCAAGAAAAATACACCTAAAGTATCAATTCGGCTCGGTTTCAGTTTCGCTAGGTTAACTTCGGTTCGATCTCGGTTTTACTATGTTAACTTCGGTTCGATTTTCAATTCACGTTTTCTCAAAATCGATTTTTGATTCAAATCAGGTTTAATATGTTTGGATCGGGTTTGACGTCATTCTTCTTCTAACTAATTTGTACAAACACAAACACTTTATTTGGGTGAGCCCAATGACCCGGAATAGTAATATGGATGATAATCCCAACCCTATATCCCATCCTACAAACGAGTGGTTCGACTAGCTTATCTCAACAAAGAAATACAGTCACTCGAACAAACAAAATGGCACCCACTAAACCCCATCATCATCATGGCTAACTTAACAACACTCTCATTGACATCCACCACTTGTTACCTTAATAACACACTTTCTAACCTTAAACTCAAACTCCAACCATTAACAACAACATCAAAAAGAACAAGAACAACAATGTCTGCTTCAACTGCTACTAAAGTGATACCATCGATAATAGTAGGAGGTGGTCGTGTCGGGAGAGCATTACAAGACATGGGCAACGGTCAAGATTTGCTAGTTAAGAGAGGAGAACCTGTCCCTTTAGATTTCCCTGGACCAATATTGGTTTGTACTAGGAATGATGATTTAGATGCTGTTCTTAGCTCCACTCCTCAGTCTCGATGGAGCGGTATGATACATACATATAGCTTTTTTAAGTTGGTTCAATGCTAGTAGGAGCTTAAGTGCTTAATAGCTTATTGTATCTTGGAAAAGCTATTAAGGGGGTGTTTGTTTCGGCTTATATAGCGGGCTTATGACTTATTTGGTTTTCGGCTTATGTTTCGTAAGCTCGCTTTTTGTGGCTTATTTTGAAACTTCTCGGCGTATATAAGCTTATAAGCTTATATAAGTCAAAAAGTGTCGAAAAGTTTCAAAATAGGCCACAAAAAGTGAGCTTATGAAACATAAGCCTAAAACCAAATAAGTCATTAGCCCGCTATATAAGCCGAAACAAAGACCCCTTAAGCGCTTTGAAGGTGTTTGGTTAAGCTTATGTCAAAAAGGCTTACATCATTTTTAGGAAGGAAATTAGTAGCTAATAAGAAGAATCCCTTAGATTGGGGATTCTTGAAAACACGTAAGCTTACCCAAACACACCCATAGGTTTCTTTTTAAAATTGTTTATATGCTTATTGTGTTGTGATACAACGGATAAGTAGTTATGATTGTTTGAATGGAAGCAAAATAGTTTTGATTATCTGCTTATTTTGAGTTGTCAAAAGCATCACGGGAGTTGCTTATTCAAACTGATTATATTACAGTACCTTCTAAATCTGTAAATAAACAGAGATGCCAACCACTCGAAGCAAGTTCATATCTGATCACTGCATTGCATTATAGAATAAGCAAATTCTTACACTATGTCACTATCTGCTACATTGCGATTGTTACATCTGGTTTTCTGCTTAAACTAATCTTAGAACAGCATTAACAGTTTCTCTAAGCAATCCCAAACACCGCTAAAGTAATGAGAGATTCATTATCATTCATGTTACTGAACTGATTACTAGTATTTGACTAATATATAGGAATCAGTTTTACTATACTAAAACACTAGAAACCGATTATGCGCAACTTTAAAACACAATAATGGGTGCTCACTTTCGAAAAGCAATGCCAAACACCACCTTGTTGGTTTATTATTTTACCTTTGAACATGGGTATCCAATAGCAAGAGGTGAATTAGTACCACAATACTTTTTAAACTCTCATATGTGTAGGCTGAATTTATATTTGATCATAACAATCTAGCAGATTTGGTTTTTTTCCAGAACGGGATGCTGGAGCCATGGTTTCAAAGTAAAGGTCTTGGTGATGCTGATCAAGTGTTGGCATATTTTGCGGTTTCCAAGCTTGGAGAACCTCCTGTGGATGGTATAACGGATGCTAATCCCGAGGGACTGACTGCTGCTTTTGGCAAATGGGCTTCTGCTGTGGCTGCTAGGCTACAAGCTGGAGGTCTTTCTTGCAAGGTAAATCATAAGTAATTTGCACTCCTAATTATGTCAAACTGTAACAAAAGTTGAGTTTGAATCTAGTTGATTGAAGTTCTCGGTTTGTAAAAACAATTGTTTTCTGAACTTATGGATTAGGTACTCGATAAAGAGCCATTTCAGAAGCAAATGCTAGAGAAACTTATATGGATATCAGCATTCATGCTTGTTGGGGCTCGTTATCCTGGAGCTACTGTGGGTGATGTAGAAAAAGATCACCGTTTTGAGGTAAATTACCTAAGTCAACATACCAATTTAACCGAGTTTTGATACTTCTGTCCAAAATGTGTTCAACTTTAACTTAGTATCCTGCTAAAGCAGTGGTGTTTGGATTAGCGTTTTGGAACATTTAATGTGATTCTCGCAATTTATTCAAAATAACTAGTTTTTATTTTTTGGATATATGAATATTTGCTTCCTAAGGGTGTTCAGGATTTGCTTATCTAAGTGCTTGTTGCACTGTTCCAGAACAGATAAGCAATCCCAGCCTCCCAGGTAGCCTAAAAAACCGCTTATCTGTATTTTTAAAGGGATAAACATGTTCTTAGTTTCAAAGTAGATAAGCACTTAATCAATCCCCCTCCCCCTCCCCATCTCTCACGACGATAACACTTTAGGTCATTCTATTCTAACGCTATCGTCTATGACCGTTTATACTGTAGCTTATCTGGTTCTAATTGTTACTTTCAGGTAATTAGCCTCATTGGCGAATTGGCAACTGCAGCAGCAGCAGAGAAAGGCATAGTTTTTGAAGTAGGAATCGAGGAAAGGTTACTCGCTTACGCTCGAGCAGTTTCCCACTTCCCAACAGCCGTAAAGGAGGTAAGTTTGTCAGTAAAATCAAAGTCGATTACTTGCAGGTGATATACTATTTATTTTCTCACCAAATGATGACAAATCCTGCAGTTCAAATGGAGAAACGGGTGGTTCTATTCGCTTTCTGAGAACGCAATTGCTCAAGGGAAACAAGATCCATGTCCTTTGCACACAAAATGGCTCAAAGAATTAAATATCGTTCAGTAAATTATGTTTTAGTCAAATGCTTCACACAACTCTTTATCTGAAACAATCGCATATTTCTATTCATGAATCGGTTAAATATTGTTTTGGCCTATGTAGCAAGATGTTTATCAATACAACAATCACAAAATAAGTAAGAAAATGTACTCTTCATATTTTCACCATTATCATACAACCGGAAACACAAAATAATTAGTAAGGTTCTTTAATGGAGGAAACATGTCGTTGCTTGATGATATTGCTTAGTGCTTCAAATCATAGTTTTAGTTTTCGTTTGGCAATTGATTCTTTGGCTATTTGGCCACGACACAATGCCTTTTGAGCCTCGTTTAAGCCAGAACAAACATCCCCAGTTACTCCTAGAGTAACAGCAAAATATAGATAAACGGTACATAGGAGAGCAAGTAGTGCAAGGGCAGTTAGTAGGTAACGATGCCGCCTCATGATTGTTGAGAAGCTACCCAATTCATCCTCCTTTATGTATTGCTTTTTGAAAGAAGGTGTAGAGAATGCAGTCTGTTGTGCTCTCCGGTGAGGTGAAGTTATTATGCCGTCTAGAACCATCGCTTTATTTATAACTGAAATTTCAAACACAAAAATCAGAACAATCGAAATGAGTAGTGTTATTACTAGCAAGATATATAAATGCACATACGAGCTGCGATTAATATATTTTACCATTTTACCAACAAAAAAATATGTACATACGAGCTTCTCAAAACTAGTCGAACTTTTATCAAGACAATAAACAAGCTAATTTATAATGAATTATCAACTTGAATTCTTAACAAGATTTTCGAAAATGTAAGTATTGGTGAACTCGAGCCTCCAACATTATTAGAGACTTTTTGCTTAGTGAACATTCTTTAAAATGACATATTTGAGCTAATTTCAAGCCTATCTCGAGCCTTACTAAGTTCAAGTTAAGCTAAGATCCTCAAGTCAAGCTCAAGCTCAGTAGTGATCCACAAAGATTCTAATTATCTAGGTTTCTCACGATCGCAAGCGACGAATGATATAGATTCATCTCAATTCTGACATATGCAAGCATACTATGACACAAAACAATGGTATATAATCAATCAGATCCACAACTCTTGAGTAACTATCAAAATAAGCAAGAAAACTAAGCAGCAGATTTTGCATATACAGTCACATTGTATGCTCAAACCAGATTTATTCAGTTACCAATGGTAATATTTTGGACTGGTGGATGTGGATCATAATATTTTTCCAAACAAATGTAACTACACAATGACAGATATGATATGAAAAATGTAAATGAACAAGAAAATTAATCTGTAGAGAATAACAAAAGTGTAACATACCAGATCAGAGATAAGCACCAGCAAAGACAAACAGATCAAATATAGAGAAACGATACTTGTTTGTTTGACTAGTGGCAGGCTCAGAATTTGACGCACTTTCTAAATTAAAAGGTCAAAGGTGGTAAGTGGGTCACACAACATGACCATGATTGGGCTTTATATGACTCTTGGGAGTTTGTGGGGGTCATTTTATCCTCAAAGCCGTTTTAAGAACATGGCCATTTCATGTCGATGTGCCATTTATTATTCGCGAGGTACATGCGTTTTGTTTTGGATCTAGATTTGTTTTGCCTGGGAACATTGGTTGTCGACAGGAGATCGTGAATCATTTGACGCTCTTGAGTTCTTTTACTCAGAGTAATGTTTATTTTGAACATAATGGGTCATGCTTAAATCATGTAATACTCACACGAATTGAAAATCAAAACCGCATCGAATAAAATCGATTTAAATACATTAAAACACTTTTTTTTAGTATAAATATAACATTGTTTAAGTTTGAAAATTTTTTTGTTGCTAAAAGTCTATTAAATTAAAATATATATATATATATATAAATTATATAATTCATGTTAATCAGTTTAATCCAATTTGAATTCGCAGAATTTTTTTAACCAAACCAAATAAATCGAACAATCTGATAACCGAACCGATGAACACCCCTAAAATAAAAGTCTCATGGTGAGCCGATTTTCTTATCCTTTTCAAAATAATAATAATAATAATAATAATAAATAAATAAATAAATAAATAAATAAATAAAAATACTTAACATCACCCATAATGTTCAAAATGAATATGAGGGGACCAGGGGCAAGCGTAAGAGGGGATCAGGAGTTGCGAAGTGTACACTTATTCTAATGAAAATCTTCGCTACCCTTACAAAGCGCAGGGTCACGCCTTACTGGTCGAAAGGCGGCACCACTTTGGGTCAAGGCGGTTGTGACTCTTCGCGACAACCATTTTTAACCGAATTTAACTAACTTTCGGTTAGGTTAATATAGCATTTTGTTAACTGTAACAACTGGCAATTTAGGGAGTCTATTTTAGGTAACCGCATTACGTTAAACTAAACCGAGCTTTTGCCTTTATCACTATTTTATAAACCATGACTTGATTTTATATCGTCTATTGGTTTTACGGATTATTTCACTATTAAATGAGTTATCGTATGAGTTTTAACTCTATTTGGTAAGACTATTCGATTCGGACTAGAAAAGCCTAAAACGAGAAATATTGTAACTTTTAGACCGTAACTCGAAAATTGACAAATAAATAGTCAAAACTCGTGGAAACGTAAATAACGATGTTAGAAAGTCGAATGAGCGTTGTGGGACACTCGGGGACAATATATGAGCTCGGGAATAGTAAGCGGGATAGTTCTGAAAAATGACGCCTTGACCTTCCACTCTCACAGGCCGTCCACCTCTCCCGTTTCTATTTATTTTAGGTCCTAGTCCCAGAATAAATACCCTCACCCTCCTCACTTACTCTTGTGGTTTCTCTCGCTAAAAACACACACTCCTCCATTCTCTCTCGTTTCTCTCTAAAAACCTAAAACAAACCCTTGGACGTGACCCTTGTTCCACCACCAAATCACCGCCGCGCATGACCACCCACCTCCACCATCATATCAAAGATCTTTTCATCCTCTTTCCAACCATTTATAATACTCTCACTAAAACCTCCATTAACACCTTCAAATCTAAATATTAAGATTCGGATTTTTAGGGTTTCAAGTGGGTTTTGCAATTCGTGCTTGAACAAAGGTAAATGGAACATGGTTAGAGCTTGTTTAAGCAATAAAAGCCACGTATGGGCTTATTAGGGTTTCGACCCTATGATGATTTTTAGGGCTTTTGGGTGAAACATGGAATTAAGTCTAATTAACGTCTAAATAAACAAGTAATTAGTGTTTGGTAAGTGTGTGGTGTATCAATTTGATGGGTTTATGCATTTTAGGTCTAGTTTCATATTTTTGGTTAGAATAGATGATGGGTTTTGTGTTTGGTTGATGATTGGAGCTTGAATGATTGGATTTGGATGTTGTGGAAGTGATTTGGTTGTGTTTGGATGAGAGTTATGAGGCGTACGAGCCACTAGGGACTCCTACGTGGCTCATGGGTGTCGTACGAGACCACATGGACCACGGGTCCGGGTCGGGTCGTTTTGGTAGCTTGTTGGTTGATGTAGTTGAGGTTTGGATGAGACGCGTGGAGCCGAAAAGCTTCTAGAGCTTGTTTGGTTCACGTGGTCTTAACCGTGACCGTGTCATGACCATTAGGGTCATAACATTGGTTTCGGGTATATTTGGTTGATTGATTGGTTGGCGAGATTGATTTGAGTTGTTTTGGGATTGAATTGCGCTATTATGACTTTTAAATTGGACTTGATATATATAATGTCAACTTTGAGCTACGTCGGTGTTACTTTGACTTTTTAGTCAATAGTTAACTCCGACAAAGCCGTAACATGAACTTTAGTATAATTTGTACTATTGATTGATTAAAAGCCGAGAAGTCATGACTCGTGCGTGTGGACTCGAAACAAATAACGATATGAGATTAATATTGGAATTTAACGAAGTATATATATATAAACATGAAAATGCTAATAGACTATGAAATATAAATAATAAATGGGCTTTTGTACTAAAAATATCAATAACAAGAATTATCTTGTTATTTACTATTTTTAAATGGAAACTAACGACTAAAATGGAAATGTTTTATCATAAATGAGTAGTTAATGTTTTGAGTACACGTTTATCGATAAATGCCAATTATGGGCATTTAATATCATTTTCAAGTATTTATGTACTTACGTTGTGTGTTTGGGTTACGGATAACCTAGCATTAATAGTGTTGATCCACGTGGGTAGCGAACTTATTAGGTTGACGAATCTAATAAGAGCCCGCTAGGTACGTTGTGTAACCTTATTAATGGGTGAATTATCCTTATGACTCTTTAGGATACGATTGATTTATGGGATAATAAGCGACACGAGTAAATAAATGAGTTTATCGAGTTGACGAATTCGATAAGGTCTACTATTTATTTCGAAACTTATTGGACTATGGAACCTATCATTTAGAGGTCTCATTGTGTTGCATTGAGTTATATATTGGCTGTTTGAGTACATTCATAGCATCATATTGAGTCGATACACCCACATGAGGAATACCAAACACTAGGATTAAATGGTGAAACGAGACATTTTTGGAAATAACGAAATGGAATACATTGGGGGTAGATAACGTTGATTTCGAGGAATTTATATATTAAGTTTGGTACACATTAATAGGTTGTGCCGAGTCGATAGTTGTTGTGCCGTGATTACTGTTATCTTCTGCTAGTGTTTATTCGTACGTTGATTGCTTGAGGTGAGTTTCATAGCCCCACTTTTATCTACGTTTTAACTACATTGGGGTGAGAATCATACTCTTTGCTTTCGGACCGTGAAAACTATTTGGATTTGCTTATATGCTTGACTGTTTAGATAGATGTGCGATAGTTGTTGCCTTAGACTAGGGTAGCAATCCTAATTGCTATAACTGTTGCCTAGCTAAGAATAGACTTCTACCTCGACCTAGTCCGGGGTTGGCAATTGTTCTAGATTTTTCCACTACAGTGTTGGACTAGAGTCGTTGGGCCCGAGTAGTCCCTGGATGCGGGACATGTTTATGGTTGGTGATCCGGGTAGGATTGGTATTTATCTATCTTAGGTCTTGCATAGCAAATCAACTCCTACTGGTCCACTATGATTTTGTTGAACTTAAACCTATGAACTCACCAACGTGGTGACCTTTTAACATGATTTCGGTATTTGAAAGATGTTTGGAATCGTGGTTTGTGGAAGCTTGGCAAGAAGGCGGGGTTCAAGGATCATTTCGACTACGATAAACTTTGGGGACCTATTTTATTAAATCATGTTTTAGGCCTAATATTTACTCTCTTGGATTAAATGTTTTGAATACTTAAATTTGGGATTAGTTTTGAATGTTAAATGACTATCTTTTGCTATACTTGTATGCGATACCAATCCAATAGTAACGCCGGAAACTTGATTAAGTCTTCCATTGCACGAGATTTGGGGTGTTCTGATTGGTATCGAGTTCAAGGTTATAGAGAATTAGGTATTTTATAAACCCTAAACTATAACCACTTTTAAGAAAAATTGATCCTCGACCGGCCGGCGCCGCTTGCTGCGAAGCTTCTTATTTGAATATGGTATGAGCTGCGATTTGAATTATGAGATGATCTATTAAGGGATATTGTGAACTGATTATGGAAACGTTATGATTTGGAGATATGATTATTGATTTTGTAAAATGAGATATGATTATTGATTTTGGAAAATGAGATGTGATTTTCGAGATATTACGGAATTTGATTTGAGGAAACGATATACTGTGATTTTGGGATTATGAACTCGATTGATTTGATATGGGATTATGTGATGGAACGGAACTTATGTGTTTTATTTAAAGGCATGTTTTGAGTAATGCGGTACCTATACTTTTAAAAGCTTTCATTATGTGATATATGTTTTGGTTAAGTTGATGCGCTTATTAAAACTAGTTGTTTCGAACACTTATACCTACCCTATGCCATTGTCACGAGACTATGCCTTCACTAGCTTTTGATGTATACGAGGAGGTCCTTGCTTTGTTGCTAGTTCGCATGACATTGACTCTCATGGCGATTGCGCGAGGTGATCCTTATGAGATTTCCGTCACACTAGTTCATCATCATCGGATCGTCCTAGCTCATCTAGGCGACTCACTTTACATCGGTCTTAGCGCGAGCACAGACTCCTAGGCTTGCTTATAGCACCGACCGCATGTCCGTGAGACCACCATCATCACCTATCCGTTTAGCGACCCATTCTATTTTGTCATCACCACCAAGCATCACCATGTCTTAGGAGGCCTAGATCTCTAGTGTACCACCTCGGGTTTACTGCATAGAGACTCAGACTCATGGACTCTCCCCATGGATGAGGGCGAGGAGGAGCATGAGTCGAGGAGGAGCATGAGATTGAGGAGCGGTATGTAGGCGAGGATGAGGATCCTCGAGAGGAGGATGATGAGGATATCCCGGAAGGGGTACTCTCATGCAGGTCTGCACATTCTCCGGACCAGGTTCTCCTTTGCACGAGCACGAGTCCACAGATGACCTTTTAGACATCGACTCCCACCTTACTCACCTTATATAGGTAGCCCGTTAGGATCGGAGATACCATCGGATATGGCTTGAGGCAGGAGTATGGTGAGGCAGGTGCGATGTGGGAGTGGGTTATATCATAGGGTACTAGGCTTAGTCAGTTGACGGATCGGTTGGTTGGAGTATCTAGGGCTAGTATAGAGGATTTGAGAGCTGATATGGATACTGTAGTCAGGAGGACTAGGGTTTTGCATGATGGTATGTCGAGCTCAGGGAGGCGGGTTGGGGACTGCTTGAGAGGGTTCATGACGACTCATGATCTTGATAGAGCGATTTGGCGTATGATTGGTGAGTTGGAGAGAGGTCATGAGCTTAAGAGTGATCGCGACGCTCGGCGTGTTGAGTTAACATCTTTGTGGAGAGAGGTTGGCGATGTTAGGAGATCGATTAGTGGTATTCGTAGGCGTGGCTAGATAGTATGAGATTCATGGTTTTGTACCATCTTGAAACTAAGTAGTACTTGGTTCGAGATGTAGGATTATCCTAGTTGTCTTACTAGTATCGTTGTTAGGATCGTTTTTGATTTCTTCATATCCTTCCATGTATTTCCACTTTTGAAACCTATGAGTTATGGTTATTGGAACGTGCATCCTTAGTTATGATTCGGTATTTGATTGTTTCGCTTTGATATAGCGTTATCCCTGTTGGCATTGATTATGTATTCAGGCGTTATTGGGTGATCCTTGGAACCCAACTCTATCTTTGAATGTGAATTGTGAACTTATGAAACTGTTCTTCTTGCCTTCAGAATGATGGCAACAAGACGAAACCCGCATAGGAACAACCGAGCAGCTCTCTCACTGCATTGTTACTCCTGTCCGTCGAGGTCGTCGTCCGGCCCCGACCACACCACTGTTGAGAACCCGAACAACGATAACCCGGTGTAGAAAACCCGAATGTGAGCGACCGTCTTTGAGAATGGTCTGTTCACAAAACCATCCACACGTGAACCCAACCCACATTAACCGACTAAAGGCGCAGTGTCATTTGAGCTGCTAATTGAGACTAATATCTCTAACACCTCTGGTGGAACCCAATCTTGAATCGAACTCGAGGTTGTACCTACAAAGAGTTCGATTACGTGGTCCCATGAGTTTGGAGGAACCGGGGAGTAGTTTAGCTAACTAGGTGGTTGGAGAAAGCGAATCTGTGTTTCTTTGTTAGTAATTGTGAGGAGGATTATAAGGTTAAGTATGCAACATATACCTTGAAGGACGAAGCGTTAACCTGGTGGAACAATTATCACAGATCAGTAGGAATTGATGTAGCTTATAGTATGACTTGGACTCAGTTTAAGACTCTCCTGATCAAGATTTATTGTCCTAGGAATGAAGTTAAGAAGTTAGAGAGTGAGTTCTGGGACCATAAGGTTAAGGGTACTGACATGGCGACATATACTCGTCGTTTCCAAGAGTTATCATTGCTTTGCCCTGACATGGTTCGCACTGAAGAACTTAGGATTGAGAGGTATACTGATGGATTGCCTATAGCTACTCAAAATGATGTCATCGCTACGAAGCCAGTTAATTTGCATGAGGTAATTACTGTGGCTCATCGTTTGATGGACTCTTATGTACTAGAAGTAGGAGACAAGGGTAAGAATGATAGGAGTGATAAGAGGAAGAGGAACGAAGTTGCTAAAGGGAATGGCAACAAACGGCATGAGATAGCTGTGGTGTTCGCCATAGGAAATGGAGGAAGGAAAGATTAGAAGGTAGTAAGCTGTGTGTGGTCGTTGTAACCGACACCACCATGGGTGTGCTTAGAATGTGTGTAGGAAGTGCTCTAAGGTGGGACACATGGCCAAAGATTGTAGGTCTCGTCCACTTGCTGCTGACTCAATTGCCTGAGGAGGCGGTTGGAAGGCCACTTGTCACTGTTTTGGATGTGGAAAGAAAGGACACTTTAAGATTGAGTCCGAGAGCCGTGGATGAGAGAAATCACAGTAATGTAGGAGGAATTGTTAACCGAGGCGTGAAATAATGGCTTAAACCACATAAGCGTGAGGTTATGGAGAACCAGGGAAACCATGGTGCTAGAAATCAGCAGAGAGACATGGGAACAACGTGTGTTTACGCTATTGGGAAGGAAGTTGGTGAGGACCCTAACGTAGTTACGGGTACGTTCCTTCTCAATAATCGCTATGCTTCCATACTGTTTGATATTGGTGCGGATATGAGTTTCGTATCCACCAATTTTATGCCATTACTAGGAATCTCCCAAACACCTCTAGGGTTTAGTTACAACGTGGAATTAGTGAATGGGAATAGAGAGAAGATAGACACCGTAGTTCGAGATTGCACCTTAAGTTTCCTAGACCGCTCGTTTAGTATAGATCTATTACCAGTTACATTGGGAAGTTTTGACGTCATTATCAGAATGGATTGGTTATCGAAGAACGGTGCACACATCATTTGTAATGAGAAGATTGTGCGTTTACCGTATGGCGGAAAAGTTCTGAGTATACAAGGAGATCGGAGCGACTGTGGAAGTCCTTCCCGGTTGAGCATCATCTCTTGTATTAAGGCTCCGAAATACATCGATAGAGGAGGTTGTCTTTTCTTGGCTCGAATTTCTGAAAAGAAAAGCGAGGAGAAGAATGAAAGAAACCTCAATGATGTACCCGTCGTTAAAGAATTTCGGATGTGTTTCTCGACGATGCGCGAGATTCCACATTCGACAAGTGGAATTCCAAATAAAGTTGATACCGGTGCGACACCGTGGCGGGCACCTATCGACTTGCTCGAGAGAATTGGAGGCTATGCGAACAATTGGCGAATTGTTAGAGAAGGATTCATACGACCAAGTTCGTCACCGTGGGGAGCACCGGTGTTGTTTGTGAAAAAGAAGGATGGATCGTTTGGATGTGTATTGATTATACGAATTGAATAATTTGACGGTGAAGAACCGATATCCGTTACCTAGAATAGATGATCTATTCGACCAACTCAAGGAGCTAGTGTCTTTTCTAAGATCGATTCTGATCGGTTATCACCGACTTAGAGTTCGAGAGGAGGATATCCCTAAGGCGGCGTTTAGGACTCGTTATGGACACTATGAATTCCAAGTGATGTCGTTTGGTTTGACCAACGCGTAGCAGTTTTCATTGATCTCATGAACCGAGTGTGTAAGCCATACGGATAAGTTTGTGATAGTATTCATAAACAACATCTTGATATACTCTAAGAGTAGTGAGGAGCACGAAGAGCATTTGAGGCTCATTTTAGGATTCTTGAGAGAGGAGAAGTTGTATGCCAAATTCTCTAAGTGTGAATTTTGGATTCCGTTAGGTGCAATTCTTAGGCCATGTGATAGATAGTCGAGGTTTTCATGTTGACCCGCTAAGATTAAGGCCATTAAGGAATGGGCGACTCTAAGAACCCATCAATCCGATAGTTTCTAGGGTTGTGAGGCTACTATAGGAGATTCATTGAGGATTTTCCAAAATAGCTAAGTTCTTGACCAAACTAACACGAAGGATGTTAAGTATGAATGGGGAGAAAAGGAAGAAGAAGCATTTCAACTTATGAAGGAGAAGTTGTATAGTGCGCCCATCCTAGCTTTGCCTGAAGGAAGCGAAGATTTTGTCGTGTACTGCGACACTTCGCATAAAGGCTTAGGTGCTATTTTGATGCAACGTGAGAAGGTGATTGCTTATACATCCCAACAACTTAAGAAGCATGAGAAAAACTACACCACCAATGACCTTGAGTTAGGTGTTGTAGTGTTTGCTCTTAGGATCTGGATACATTATCTATATGGAACCAAGTGTGTAGTATTTACCGACCATAAGAGTTTGAAGCATATCTTAGATCAAAAGGAACTGAACATGAGACAACGTCGTTGGTTAGAATTGCTTAGTGATTATGACTGTGAGATTCGTTATCATCCTGGTAAGGCTAATGTTGTGGCTGATGCACTTAGTCGTAAGGAGGACATTCCACCCTTATTCGTTCGATCCTTAGGAATGACCATTGTTTCGCCCTTACCGTCTCAAATTTTAGCCCATGCGAGGCATTGACGGAAGAGAACCATCCTTATGAGAATCTTCATGGAATGGTAGAAAGTGGCAGCTTCTTAAAAGCGTTAAGCGGAACTTTATGCTTGAGAGGCAGTGGATACCATTTTATGGTGGAATCCATGAGTTGATTATGCAGTCACATAAATCAAAATACTCTATTCATCCGGGCCGATAAGATGTATCAGGACCTTAAGAAACTTTATTGGTGGCCTAATATGAAAGCCGATATAGCTCAGTATGTCAGTTGGTGCCTGAATTGTTCTAAGGTAAAGGCCGAACATAAGAAACCCTCAGGACTCTTAGTTCAACCCGAATTCCCGGAATGGAAATGGGAGCGAATAACCATGGACTTTATCACTAAATTACCAAGAACAGTTAGCGGTAATGACGCTATTTGGGTAATAGTTGATCGTTTAACTAAGTCTACTCACTTCTTAGCTATTAGTGAAACCGATAGTCTTGATAAAATTGCTCGATTGTATCTTAAGGAGGTAGTATCGCGTCATGGAGTACCGATATCTATCATTTCCGATAGGGATATTCGTTTTCCATACCACTTTTGGAGATCATTACAGACATCATTATGAACAAATTTGGATATGAGTACTGCTTACCATCCTCAGAACGATGGTTAAAGCGAGAGAACCATTCAGACTTTAGAAGACATGCTTAGAGCCTGTGCTATTGATTTCGGCAAAGGCTGGGAGAGACACCTCCTTTGTCCGAATTCTCTTACAACAATAGTTATCACTCTAGCATTAAGGCGCTCCATTTGAGGCCTTTGTATGGCGAAAATGTCGTTCTCTGTTTGTTGGGTGAAGTTGGCGAGTCGACTTCTGAGTCCCGAACTTGTCACGAAACCACCGAGAAGATAGTTCGATTAAGTAATCGGTTGCAAACCGCTCGTGATAGACAAAGAGTTATGCCGATAAGAGGCGTAAACCTTTAGAATTTCGGGTTGGAGATCGTGTTATGTTGAAAGTTTCTCCTTGGAAAAGAGTGATTCATTTTGGGAAGCGTGGAAAACTCGATCCCGATATATTGGTCCCTTTCCAATCACAGTAAAGAATCGGACCGGTAGCATACCGCTGGAGCTACCATTGGAATTGAGCGATGTACACAATGTCTTTCATGTTAGTAATCTTAAGAAATGTCTTCGGAGGAAAACATAGTGGTGCCTTAAGAGATATTCGTATCAATGAGAAATTGAATTTTGTTGAGGCAGATTAAGATTATGGACCGTGAGATTAAAAGGTGAAGAATAGCGGATTCGATTATTAAGGTTCGTTGGAACTCCGGCATGGACGGAGTTCACTTGGGAACGTGAGGATGTTTTCGGAGGAAGTATCCTAAACTTTTCATGACATCAAGCAACTCGGAGTGAAACAGGACGGGTTTCTTACGAGCGGGAGGCTGTGACAAGCGGCAATTTAGGAGTCTATTTTAGGTAGCGCATTACGTTAAACTAAACCGAGCTTTTGCCTTTATCACTACTTTTATAAACCATGACTTACATTTATATAGTCTATTGGTTTTCGGATTATTTCACTATTAAATGAGTTATCGTATGAGTTTTAACTCTATTTGGTAGGCACTATTCGATTTGGCACTAGAAAAGCCTAAAGCGAAATATTGTAACTTTTAGACCGTAACTCGAAAATTGACAAATAAATAGTCAAAACTCGTGGAAAACGTAAATAACGATGTTAGAAAGTCGAATGAGCGTTGTGGGACACTCGGGGACAATATATAAGCTCGGGAATGGGTAAGCAGGATAGTTCACGAAAAATGGCGCCGGTCCTTCCACTCTCTTAGGCCAGCCACCCCTTCCCCATTTCTATTTACTTTTAGGTCCCTAGACCCAAGAATAAATACCCCTCACCCTCCCTCACTTGCTACTTTGGTTTCTCTCACTAAAAACATACACACTCCTCCCTTCTCTCTCATTTCTCTCTCTAAAAACCCTAAAACAAACCCTTGGCCGCCGGCCACCACCGTCACACCGCCACGCATGACCACCCACCTCCACCATCATATCAAAGATCTTTTCATCCTCTTTCCAACCATATATAATACTCTCACTAAAACCTTCATTAACACCTTCAAATCTAAATATTAAGATTCGGATTTTTAGGGTTTCAAGTGGGTTTTGAAATTCGTGCTTGAATAAGGTAAATGGAACATGGTTAGAGCTTGTTTAAGCAATAAAAGCCACGTATGGGCTTATTAGGATTTCGACCCTATGATGATTTTTAGGGCTTTTGGGTGAAACATGGAATTAAGTCTAATTAACGTCTAAATAAACAAGTAATTAGTGTTTGGTAAGTGTGTGGTGTATCAATTTGATGGGTTTATGCATTTTAGGTCTAGTTTCATATTTTTTGTTAGAATAGATGATGGGTTTTGTGTTTGGTTGATGATTGGATTTGGATGTTGTGGAAGTGATTTGGTTGTGTTTGGATGAGAGTTATGAGGCGTACGAGCCACTAGGTACTCCTACGTGGCTCATGGGTGTCGTACGAGACCACATGGACCACGGGTCCAGGTCGGGTCGTTTTGGTAGCTTGTTGGTTGATGTAGTTGAGGTTTGGATGAGACGCGTGGAGCCGAAAAGCTTCTAGAGCTCATTTGGTTCACGTGGTCTTAACCGTGACCGTGTCATGACCATTAGGGTCATAACATTGGTTTCAGGTATATTTGGTTGATTGATTGGCGAGATTGATTTGAGTTGTTTTGGGATTGAATTGCACTATTATGACTTTTAAATTGGACTTGATATATATAATGTCAACTTTGAGCTACGTCGGTGTTACTTTGACTTTTTAGTCAATACTTGACTCTGACAAAGCCGTAACATGAACTTTAGTATAATTTGGACTATTGATTGATTAAAAGCCGAGAAGTCATGACTCGTGCTTGTGTACTCGAAACAAATAACGATATGAGATTAATATTGGAATTTGACGAAGTATATATATATAAACATGAAAATGCTAATAGACTATGAAATATAAATAATAAATGGGCTTTTGTACCAAAAATATCAATAACAAGACTTATCTTGTTATTTACCATTTTTAAATGGAAACTAACGACTAAAATGGAAATGTTTTATCATAAATGAGTAGTTAATGTTTCGAGTACACGTTTATCGATAAATACCAATTATGGGCATTTAATATCATTTTCAAGTATTTATGTACTTACGTTGTGTGCATGGGTTACGGATAACCGAGCATTAATAGTGTTGATCCACGTGGGTAGCGAACTTATTAGGTTGACGAATCTAATAAGAGCCCGCTAGGTACGTTGGGGAACTTATTAATGGGTGAATTATCCTTATGACTCTTTAGGATACGATTGATTTATGGGATAATAAGCGACACGAGTAAATAAATGAGTTATCGAGTTGACGAATTCGATAAGGTTTACTATTTATTTCGAAACTTATTGGACTATGGAACCTATCGTTTAGAGGTCTCATTGTGTTGCTTTGAGTTATATATTGGCTGTTTGAGTGCATTCATAGCATCATATTGAGTCGATACACCCACATGAGGAATACCAAACACTAGGATTAAATGGTGAAACGAGACATTTTTGGAAATAACGAAATGGAATACATTGGGGTAGATAACGAGACATTTTTGGAAATAACGAAATGGAATACATGAGGAATACCAAACACTATGATTTTGTTGAACTTAAACCTATGAACTCACCAGTGTAAGCTGACCTTTTAGCATGATTTCTCAGGTATTTGAAAGATGTTTTGGAATACGTGGTTTGTGGAAGCTTGGAAAGAAGGCGGGGTTCAAGGATCATTTCTGACTCTGATATACTTTAGGGACCTATTTTATTAAATCATGTTTTAGGCCTAATATTTACTCTCTTGGATTAAATGTTTTGAATACTTAAATTTGGGATTGGTTTTGAATGTTAAATGACTATCTTTTTGCTATACTTGTGTGCGATACCAATCCAATAGTAACGCCCCAAAAACTTGATTAAGTCTTCGACTGTACCGAGATTTGGGGGTGTTACATTAACTGAGTATAACTAACTTTTCGTAAGGGGCAGTTGTGATACCCAAGGGAAAAAAGTGCTTCTTTGAATTCCAATTGAGGATTTCGTGATACCCGAGGCATATCGGGTCGAAATACCTAAAATCTGAAAGTGACCTCTACATGCCTAAATTGATCGAGGATGAGACACTGGAACAAACAAAGAAGCGATGCAAGTGGGAGAATGACTACTACATCTTTCGCAGGCATATAGTAAATGATATGTCAGATGCCTTATTTGACGAGTACCAAAACGTGGAATCGGTCAAGCAATTTTGGGATCAATTTGAATCAAAATAATGGCAGAAGATTGTTTTAGTAAGAAGTTTCTTATCAATAATTTTAACAATTACAGAATTATTGATTCAAGGCTTGTAATAGAACAATATTAGGAATTCCTTCAAATTATGGGACAATACACACCGCACGGTTTGAAGATCCATTTGGGTGTCTAGTATCATAGACAAACTTCCACCATCATGAAAGGAATTCAAACATATATTCAAACATAAATATGAGTTGTCTCTCGTGCAATTTGGAAGCCACTTCTGCATAAAGGAAACTCATAGGATGGTTAAGGTTATTCTTGGAACATCTTCTGTGAATATAGTTGAGGATGGTAAGAACAAGAAAAACAAAAAGGATTCGAAAAGAAAAAAAATGAAATTTCAAAATTCTAAAGATCGTTCCAACAAATTGCTTAAAATTATTTGTTGGAGGTGTGTCAAACCTAGCCGTTTTCAAAAAGGATTGTCCTTATGGTAAAAAGAATAATGGTGCAAGCACTTTTGGATTGGGACAAGGGTCTAAGGACCCAAGTCCAAAATAAGCTTTGATTTTTACCATGTTATATTTCCTTTTAAAATGTATTTATTACGTATTTCTAAATTTTTTTATGTGCACGATGATGAAATTACTTGGTGAATTGACTCGGGGACAATTTGTCAAGGATGTAAGGGTTGTTGTTGGGTTTGATACATATTATCCGGTGGAAGATAGATCTATTCTTGTGACAAGTGTCGTAAGAGACTCCATAAGAGTGGAACCACATTAGTATGTGAAGATCATTAGCATGTGATAGAACCCAAATACACGTATATCAGACTCTTTCAACACTAAATTTGTTATCAATGTCATTAAAAAATACACATGCCTAACACCAATTCAAAAAAGTAATAAACTTTGATTTTCTTTTTGCTTTTGCATTTGCTTCCTTCTCACCCACCAAACTAACAATATACTACATACATTTACATTCTACTATTTTTGTATTTCTCACTTTTCTTGAGGCATCTTCTTCTTCCTTAAAGGTTTATCTTCTCCTTTAAAATTTCCCAGATCTAGTTTTCCAGTTCTTTGTATCCCAACAAACGATGTATGTTTGCCCTTTAATATCCGACCAACATTTCATTGAAACATATTACAGTTTATTATCTAGTATCAACAACACTCACTATGCACATCGGTTCATTTTCAGTACTCATGAACGAAGAAACAATCACAACAACTTCCGCATTATGATGTTTTGTTTCATAAATCTATTGTAACACGTTAGAGCTCGAAAATCCGTTGCAACAACCTCGACCTCATGAGGTTAGGATAGTCGGATCTTGTAATGGATTATTATGCATTGTTGAAGGGGGGGGGGGATGCCTTGTTTATTTAAAACCCCGACTACTAGAAGATCAAATTTGTTGCCATGCTCTAAGCTAACTGGTTCGTCCCAGGTTTATTATGGTTTTGGGTACGATGAGTTGTTTAATGATTACAAAGTTGTTGTAACCGAAATTGAGTCTAAAAATGGCTACTAAAATATATTCTTTAAAATTGGAAAGTGGAAGGAAATCAGTCATTTCTTGTGGTCGTCCGCTAGATGATGGAAAACTTATAAATGGAGCTCTTCACTGGGTGGCTAGTAAAATCTTTTTGTCGGATTTGTGGAAGATAGTTTCATTTGATTTAGCAAACGAGACTTATGGTGATGTTTTGCAACCCAACAATCCTGAAGGATATAACTATTTGAAATTGGGGGTTTCGAGAGAATAGTTGTGTGTGCTTTGTAAGTATGATGGAAATTGTGTGGTAAATGTATGGGTGATGAAGGTTTATGGTGTAACAATTTTTGGCCTAAGTTAGCCTCCATACCTAATTACGAGGATACGAAATCGAGGCCAACTTAATCCAAGAATCTTCACTCGATAAACCTTCTTCACCAATACATTCACCACACAATTTCCAACATACTCACAAAGAACAATTTTAACAATTACATAATTATTGATTCAAGTCCTGTAACAATATTAGGAATTTCTTCGAATTATGGGACAATACACACAACACTAGTTGAAGATCCATCTGGGTGTCTAGTATCATAGACAAACTTCCACCATCATGGAAGAAATTTAAACACATATTAAGTCTTAATTATGAGTTGTCTCATATGCAACTTGGAAACCACTTCCGCATAAAGGAAACTCTTAGGATGATTAAGGATATTGTTGGAACATCATTTATGAATATAGCTGAAGATGGTAAGAACAAGAAAAAACAATAACAGTTCGAAAAAAAGAGGATAGGGAATTCCATAATTCTAAAGATAGTTCCAACAAAATGCCTAAAATTGTTAGTTGGAGGTGTGTAAAACCTAGTCATTTTTAAGAAGGATTGTCCTTACGGTAAAAAGAATAATTGTTACACCCGTATCCTGGATACAAATAGGCCGCACCCTAGATTACATTATCGGGTCTAAATGTTGCTAGCTAAGGATAAAGGTTATTATGTAGGGTTAATATACAAAAAAGTTACTAAACTTTCAAAAAAAATTGTCCTAAGTCACTAATGTTTATCTTCTGTCATCTAGGTTACTATACTTTACGTAACCGGTTATCTTGGATACCAATAGTGAGACAACCGGTTGTTACCGGTTAAGGTATACACACCGAGTTGTGTCACATGTTATCTAAGGTACTAAACTTTGCAAAAAATTTGTCCTAAGTCACTAATGTTTCATTCCTGTCATCTAAGGTACTAAACTTTGCTAAAAATTTGTCCTAAGTCACTAATGAAAAATTTGTCCTAAGTCACGAGTTGTGGCACATGTTACTTAACCTTTAAAATTATACGTTTTATACAATTTTATACACCTTTTATACGTTTTATTCATTTTCATTCGTTTTATCGTTTTGTTTGTTTTACGTTTTTATCGTTTCGTCGATTTTGTCCCATTTTTACGTCCGTTTTATACGTTTTATGTTTTCATCCGTTTTATCGTTTTGTCCGTTTTATATGGTTTTATACATTATTTATCGTTTTTCGTTTTCATCCGTTTTATTCGTTTCATCCGTTTTATACGTTTTCGTCCGTTTTTCTTACGTTTTCGCCTATTTTCTTATGTTTTCAAACATAAAAAAGGGATGAAAACGAATGAAACATAGAAAAACGGGGAAAACATAAGAAAAACGGATGAAAACGAATAAAAATGGATGAAAACGAATAAAAACGAAAAAAAACATTAGTACCTTATATGACAGGAATGAAACATTAGTGACTTAAGACAAATTTTTCGCAAAGTTTAGTGACTTGTTTGTATAGGTTTAGTAATGTATGTGCCACAATCGGTTACCAATCCTTCGAGTGACTAGGGTGACACTTATAAAAAGGTTTAGTAACATATGTGAAAAACCCGTGAAGTATAGTGACCTAGATGACAGAATACAAACATTAGTGACTTAGGACAAATTTTTTTGAAAGTTTAGTAACATTTTTGTATATTAACCCTATTATGTATAAGTGCAGGAGCTTCAATACGGCGTATTGGAGCAAGGAGATATGGCGTTTCGGATTGTACGAAAGTAGAACCGACTTGTTCTAGTCCAATACGGTGTATAGGACATAGAAATACGGTGGATTGATGTAGTAGCATGGATACGGCGTATCGAAAAAGTGGACAGAAATGACTAAAATGCCCTTGTAGATGGTTTTATATGTGATGGTTCTTGACATTTACACATTTATCTTGTATGTTCTTGTGGGTGTCGATTTAAGAAAGAAAGAAAGGAAGAATGGAGCTTGTGATGAAGATGTTGTGATGGCTAAGTGTTTCAATTCATAGGATATGCTCCTAGCTTGATTCCCCATAAGGTATGATGAGTAATTAGTGGTTAATTGGTAAATTAAGAGTTAGGGTTTATGAACCCTAATTTGGGATAAATGGGTAAATGGTGGTTTTAAGATAATTAATGGGTTATAGTAATTATGAGATTGTTTATATTGGTTTATACTAGTATTTTGTGGGGTGATCATCATATGATCATATGATCACTAAGTATGTTAAAGGGGATGTTAGTAGTTATAGATATTTAATTATGTATTAAGTGTTTATGTATAATGATCTTGACCAAGGCGATGATAGTGATGATGATGATGATGAATATGATGTTGATGGTGGTATTAGCTTCGCTTGGATGCTAAGGTAAGTAATTCGGTTACTATGTATTTAATATGAAAGTTGTTATATTATGTGATTTATTAATGTTAGAGTTAAGGCTTAATATAGTTACCTAGAAGGTAGATGGACCAAGGGATTTGATTAGATGAGTGTTATATAGAGTTAGCTTTTGATTATGGAAAGATTAAGGTATGTGTAGATGCCTTATGTGTTATAGCTATGTGTTATAGTATTGTGTAATGATGCATTTATGATGATGGATGTATTAATCATGTGCTAACCAATTACTTACTAAGCGTTATTGCTTATGTTATAGTTTACTAATGTTTTGTAGTTTTATGCGTGAAGAAAGTAATGTTCGGATTATGTTGAAACAAACAGACCTTGATAGATCTTGAGCTCGTGGATCGTTATATATGCCTATGTAATCACAAGCACAATAAAAGACAATCTCTACTACTTATATTTATCGTGAATATAAACACAAGTAACAAATAACTAAGAACTACGTGATCCTCTATGGATCTTTATATTAACTAAAGCGGAGTTTTCCAATCGGTACATAACTCATTCTAATGTGTTCCTTTTATAGACAAGGAACCCTAAACAATATCGCTAAACCGTTTCCCAAGAAGCGTATAAACATAAAACTAAATAAGATATACACAATCACTTCCTAATAAAGCTCATGTATATCCACACTAAATAAACTAAACACGGAATAAACACTTCCATGAAACAGACTAATAACTATTATACTTGATGATTATGTCTTGACGAATCCACTCTTCTTGATAGAAACACTTGATGATAATTTGACATAATCCAAACTTCACATAATCCCAACAATCCTCCCTAAGCGGAATTTGACTTGGTTAAGTTCGGTTTCTTGATAGATCTTCTGACACGGAGGATTGGGCACGAACAACAACAACAAAGAATCGAATAAGAACATCTCGGTGATGAAGAAACTACGAAACACCATATCTTTGACAACAAATGACAATAGATACATCAAAACAAATTAGTTTCATACTATTCTCATCACATCCGGTGTGTAAACTCCTGTGAGAGGTGAATCATTGAAAATAATGGATTTGATGTCTCTTTCAATAGCCATCACTCTGGAGTAGCCATATGTTTAAGTTAAGTAAACTATGGTACCTTGATAACCATCGATTTATTGGCAAACCGGCAACCATATAAGCGGTTTGAAATGTCTTACCTATAGCCGTTTGCTCGGGACTAGTCAATTCTTAGAATTGGTGAATTGATAATCAAATATGGAATGCCATTGCCTTTACCACAAGCCATATACATGTGGGCTAGTCAATTCTTGGATTCCAAAAGGAATAAACCATGGTGAATTGAAAACCATACAACACTCGACAATTAAGCATGGGTGGTTGCATACCCTATGATTTTTAGCAAATCATTACGACTATCAACAGATTTGATGTGTCTTTACCAAAATTGTACCCTTTGGACTAGCTAACTCTTTGACATACACAAGGTATATCGGTGAGTCAAGAACCAACAAAAGTATACAACAAACTGCGAGAAAAAGTTAGATAAACCCAAAACATTTTTTTAACTAAGAAATAAAGAAAACAAATTGGACAAAATAGTACAATCAAGATGAACCTTTATGTGATGGTGATTTTTAATCAAACCAACACATTGAGAAGCATGAAGCTCATCATTGCCAACTAGATCAGGAGGCACTTCCAACTTCTGTCTCAGCAACCGTTCCATAAAAGTAACCGATAAAGGATAAAGCTTATCCGATAGCATACACAAAATCATACCACAAGTGGTCTGAACCACATGAACACAAGGCAAAGGATAAAATCGCCAACTCTCAATTTCCCACTTATGGGAATTCTTCCAAATAGAATACCCTTTACCATTTGAAGAATGAGAATCAAACATAACCTGAAGATCACCCAACAAATATAAACCAGAACCCGTTGCTGGATGAAAATTATAATACTGAGTGACATGTGCATACAACATCTTCAAATCATGTCTAGTCACCAAATGAAGAATGTCCTTCAAGAAATTGAACTCAATAGCAGTATCATCCAGTCGATAAATAGTGTTAAGCTTCCCAGCTTTCCAATTAACCAATACCACATGAGTTCCTTGGGAAAAACTTCAGTCCAACTTCAATAAAGGTAGATTCATCGACCTTGAGATCCAAATAAGGAGTCTTTGAAGAATGTTTCCTAGCCGATCGACGAGAACTCCTTTTAACCAAGCTCTTACGCCTCCTACCAACAATGTTATCGGATCAAGATGTAGATCATGTAGATGCATTTGATGTTATTAGTACTCTGTGGTCGTAATGGTAAAGCATTTCTTGAATGAATGAATGAACCATTTGCTCAATTTTGTTCAGTACTTCTTTTGAATGAATCATATAACTTTAGTACATCATCTTCAGAGGAAACAAATGACTCTCTTCAGCACTTTAAATTCAGTAGAAACAAGCTTAAGCTTTCTTGACCATATCTCAACTGAACAGAATAACCACTCTGCAAAACACTCAACTGAACCCACTCTGCAAAACATAACAAACACATACACAAACACAAACCAACAAAGAAACACACTAAGATTACATTAGCTGGTTAGAGTTAGATAAAATCAAACAAATATACAAAATTACATAGCAAAATGCAAAGTTATACACAAATCCTCCCCTGAGGCATATGCCTCCCCTGAGGCCTATGCCTCACCTTACACTTTGCAGTTAAGGGTTAAGCATACCGATATGGACCACAAGGTGTTGAAACCTTGGTCCATCAAAAGCCTTTGTTAACAAATTTGCCACATTATCATCAGTATGAATTTTGACCACATTTATCAAATTTTTATCATATGCATCTCTTATAAAGTGGTGCTGATTTCAATATGTTTTGTTCATTGTGAAAAGCTGGATTTTTAACAATGCATATGGTACTTTGATTATCAATAAAATTGTTGTGTTCATGAAATTGTACCCATAATCCAACAAGCGATTTTGAATCCAAAGAACACATCATGACAATTTGCGGTAACGCGTACTACGCTTGATAGATGAGGTAGCCACAATAGTCATTTCTTGCATTGCCAAGAAATCAATCTCTTTCAAGGAATTGGCAACCTCGGTGGTGGACCTCTATCGATTAGCACCGGCATAGTCACTATCACTATATGCTTCCAACTTAAAGGAGACTCTTTTGGGTACCAAAGACCTAGAAAAGGTTGGCCTTTGAGGTACTTAAAGATCTTCTTGTGACATTGAGATGGGAAGTCGGTGGAGTAACTTGATGTCGTGAACAAACACTCACGGCAAAGGTAATATCGGGCCTTGAAGGCTGTTAAATACATCAAAGAGCCAATCATGGATGCATGCGGATGAACATTCACGGTGGATCGGCTTCATTGTTGGTCTTTGTTTTGGAGCTTCATAAGGTGTAGTGGCGATCCTTACACCCTCCATACCAAACTTCTTCAAGATGTCCTCACATATTTGTCTGGTGATAAAGATACCATCGGGTTTCTGAACTTGAAGACCCAAAAGAAAGTCATCTCTCCCATGGCACTCATCGAAACTCTCCTTCATAAGCTCCTCAAACTCCTGCACCAAGCTTCCTTTGTGGATCCAAAATAATGTCATCCACATACACTTGCACAAGAATAATGTCGGTGGAATTCTTCTTTAGGAAAAGAGTCTTATCAATTGCACCTCTTACGTAACCATGCTTGGAAGAAATATAGAAACCTAGCATACCGGGCTCGGGTGCTGATGTAGTCCATATAGAGCTTTGACCACCTTATAAACATGATTAGGATGATCCGGATCTTCAAATCCTTTAGGTTGAGTGACATACACCTCCTCTTCAATTTCACCATACAAGAAGGCTCCTTTAACATCCATCGATAGACCATAAAACCCATATAGGATGCATAAGCTAGGAAAATCCGTATTGCCTCAACTCTTGCCTTTGGTGCAAATAATTCATCATAATCGATCCCTCCTCTTGTCTATACCTGTGCAACTAATCGGCTTTGTTTTAATGACAACACCTCGAGCATCTCTCTTATTCTTGAATCCATTTAGTCCCAATAGCATACTTACCATCGGTAGTGGTACCAATATCCAAACCTGCTGATTTTGAAGCTGTTGCATCTCATCTGCATTGCTTCAAGCTAACTTGAGTCTTCAAGAGCACGAGTAACTTGGTTGGTTCCACTTGTGAGAGAAAACAAGCAAGCAGACAATGTTCATAGTACGTGTGATTGTCTCTCTGCGATTTGAGACATAAGAGATAAAAGCCACTGACCATATTTAGAGCGCCACGGTACCTCTTGTTCTAACGGTGCATTAGGATCACCAATAATATTTGTTGTGGATGAACATTGTTGATCCTTGTAGTAGTGGTGGTGTTGACATCAATGGAGGAATCAAGATTAGTCACGATGGGTTCAAAGTCGATATCATAGGAAGGTGTGTTGAAGATTCACCTTTAGGTTGATGATGACCAAGATCGAATGTTTTGGAAACCTTGTATAGGGTTCTCCAAGATCTGTGACACTCGGTAGACATAGGAGTAGAGTCAACATGTCTTTCAACCGAATTGGAGAGGTGAGGAGAAAGCAGAACCACTTTCGGCCAGAATTGGCGTTTCCAGATTGCTTCACTTGTACTATTTTCAACATTCCTCTCGACTTCTAAATTGGTGCATACTCTTGTTTCTTGATCAGCAAGGTCCTCGGCATAATAGAATTCATCTTCACTCACATCGGTATAATCTTTAGAAGTGTCACCTACAAAATTGTTAGGGAGAAAGAAGGCACTACAATGGGTTGTTCATCATCTTGGACCTTTGTCGAATGAGCATCCAAAGTTTACGCACTAGTAGTGGGAGATGCTTGAGAATCGCATTTTGATTAGCCAAATGTCTAGAATAACCCAAGTAATCGATCAAGTAATCAAGGTCAAATGACCAAACATGACCACATCCTTGAACATTAGGCTTGTCTTCAGATACCTCAGTTCAATGTCTCCTCAATCTTCTTAGCGGATATATTGTAAACCACAGTATGCCTTACTATGAGCGAGAATACCCCACAATGTAACCATCATCGACTTTCTCATCAAATTTGCCCAACGGATCACTTGTATTCAAAATTGTCACTTGTGACCAAGCGGTTTAAGGTAATGAATAACAGGAACTTTCCCAAAAGAAGTTCATATGGTGTTTTGAGGTGTGGTCTAGTAATGGACACTCTATTTAGTACATAACAAGTTGTACCTGTGACCTCGGTCAAAACATGGTTGGAAGTTTAGAGTCGCTAGCATTGATCTTGCGGCCTCTATTAAGGTCCTATTTTTCGTTACGCCACCCCATTTTGTTGAGGGTTCTTGGAGTGCTATAGTCCTCTTGATTCCTTTTGACCTCTGAGTTCTATTAGTATAGCATTCTTGAACTCGTCCCATTATCACACCTAATACCTTTCACCTTTTGTTCAAGCGATTTTCAATAAGGGTAATGAAGTCTTTCAATACTTGGATGTTTCATCTTTGGTCCTTAGAAAGAATACCCAACAAAATTTACTATAACCATCGGTGATCACCAAACAAAAATATTTATGATCAATGCTTAGCACTTTAGTTGGACCAAACAGATCCATATGAAGCGGTGAAGAGGTTGAAATAATGCTTACTTCTTGTATGAGAACACCTTTGTATGAGGCTCTGTCTTGCTTTCCTTTGTTGCATGCAACACAGTTATGATCATTGGTGAAAACTTTGGCGGAAGACCTTGAACTAGGCCCGGTTTAGAGGCTGGTTTATGGTCTTGAAATTGACATGGGCCATCCATACATGCCATTTGGTGGACTCATCCACAGATGCTTTAGCCACCAAACATGTTAAGTCACCTTTGGTTGGACATTAGTTAAGTTGAATGTATAAAGATTGTGACTTGAGGAACTTTCGGTAATTGAAGTTTCTTACGGGAGTTTGAAGTCTTTAGATAGCACAAGACATTCATCCTCTGTGAAGAGTACTTTATTCTTAGTGTCACAGTTTGTGAGGCCGAAAACAAATTGAAGTGTTGAAGCTCCTTGACATAATAAACATTCTCAAAGTCCGGTGAGGTGTTTTGATGGTCCCTTTCGATGATTACGCCATCACTTCCTCCAAAGGTTACATTGCCTCCTCCTTCAATGGGTACAAAATTATGCATCATATCCTGTTTCACGACATACTTCTTGAACAACCATCAACAATTCCAACATCTTTATGATTAAGGGGATGATCCTACAACAACAACAAAATTTCTGAAAATTAGTACACTATGGGCTCAAGTCATTCTTGACTTGAACCTACCTTATGGATCATATGAGTTATGCCAAGCGGAAGAATAAGATCCACTATTGTTCTTGGGTTTCCATCAAAACTTAGGTCCTGTTTATTCCAAGAACAACTTCTTGAGGTCTTGACAATGATGTCCCGATACCCTTTCCCATCGATCGGAGGGTTAACATATCTAGGCCAAAACCATTTTAAAATATTCCTTTGGTTGGTTGAACATATGGTTTTACAACCTGGTTTCCTCCAAGAAAAGGAGTATTGTTATAAGTTGCTTGTGGAACATAAGGTGGTATATCATTAACATTGGTCCACATTGGTCTAGATTTCCTAGAATCACCACACCTATTCATTCTTTGCTCATGATAATCACAATCCTTAATTAAATGAAATTTACTTCCACACACAAAACATTTCTTGATTAGAAGATTTATTCAAACCAAAAGATGTATTATTACAAGCGAGTATTCAAACCAAAACCATGAAAAGAATTGTTTTAACGATACTATTATGCAAAGAATTAAATGCAAGTCTTGAGGCAACTGTCTTGGAAGTGGATTCCTGGCAACAACTCGACATGCTTATTGGTAGTCTTGGGTGCGGGCGGGGTGAAGACTTGGGAAGGTCGGACTTGGGAAGGTCGGACTTGTCATTTGAATCACACTCTGTAGACCCTTGCTTGGAGGACTTGTCCTTTGTTAACACAAGAGACAAAGTCATTAGTAGAAGTATTAGGTGCAGCATGTCTCTTGACTTTTGCCATACGGATGGTGTGATCCATCAAAGTTATCGAGAATGGAAAGGTCAATGGGCATGTGCTCACCTCTAATTGGTCCACGTCTGACATGTAGGTCACCTTCTTTCACAAAATTAGCTAGGCTGCTTGATGTAGATTTACGTGTGTCATCCCTAGCCTCTAAGCCTACATATTTCTTAAAGCCTAAAGCCTTTGTAGAATTAGAAGCTTGACTACTATAAATAAAACCATTAACTTATTTCCATTCATTATCCATTCTTTATGCCTAGCAATTTCCTCCTTAAGTTTCTCCTTAAGCTCTAGATTTTCGACTCTACATACGCTCTTAACTTCTCGGACCATTTTAATTCATTTTAGCACATTCAAGATCCCTTTCTAGAACACCTATTTTCTCATCATAAGCTATTTGATTCTTACGAAACCAAACCTTTTGTCTTTCTAGTGTTTTTAAAGCTTTGTTTATAAGCTTCAACTTCACATAGCATTCATTATATTTAGGTTCCAAAATATCATAAGCTTCTTTGAGAGTATTATAACGCTCACTACAACCAAACAAGCAGTTTTGTACACGAGAGATGCCCATCAAGGCAATCGATCATGCCTATCCTCTGAAGTACGACTTGCAATCAACCCAACATTATCGGGACCATCATTATCGGCCTCCTCATGTTGCTTCCGGTCCACATTGCTATCAGAGTGACCAGCGGTGAACCCTTTGAAGTTCCCGCCTCCTTACGACATCTGCGATAAGAAGAGTATCTTGTCTCATCCCGACTTTCTGTCTTTGCATTCTCGGAGAAGTGACCCATCATTGACATGTGAAGCATTTAACCTTCCTCTTGTCAAACCTTCTTTGGATCTCGTCCTTTGAATCCAAACCTTACGCGACTTTAGCTCAAAGTTCTTGATATCCATGGAAAGCATGGCCACCGCCACCTCGACTTCATCTCTTCCATCTCAATCGGGTCCACCGATCAAAATCCTCATAAGCGGATCCTGCTGAGGATCATAATCGACAAAGAAGGATCCTAGAACATCTTCCATAATGTTACTCGATTTAGGTGAGAACTTGATGAAGGCATAAGATGATGATGGATATGGGCTTGGACCATAACTTGTCTTTGGAGTAGAGGCTCCAACGAATGCGATGTGACTAGCGGAAGAAGATGATCGAAAAGGGCTTTTACATCATGTTCAAGAGCTTTAAGTTTGTGGTACGACTCATCAAACGTAATCATGTCCAAACCACCTTTAGCTTTTAAAGCTATGCTTACGTGTAGCGGGATGGAGGTAAAGACCTCGAAACTTAGAGTTACAATCATCATTATCGGCTTTGCTGCGGTGATTCAAGCGACTTAAGATCTTGTGAAACTTGTCATAGCAATTGTGTATTCCTTCCTCTTGAGAGATTTGAAAGTCTGGCTGTTGTCTCGGCATGGACTTCTTGATCTCTAGACTCCTCATTCCACGAATTTTGCCTTAATTGCTAACCATATATCCTTAGCATCTTGCATGAAGTGAAAATCACTCAAGTGATCCTCGGGAATAGCTTGTAGAAGAATGGTTCGACCTTGGTTTCTCTCAAACGCCAAAGAACTCTTGATTGATTTGGGGAACATTCATCATCTTACCGTAGCATCCGTGGTAGTTCTCTTCAAACTGTTTCCTTCAAGACTATCTCCATAGATTCCAATCAATGTTGGAGATCCGATTACGCATCTTCATTGCCCAAAGATCATATTCCTCCCTTTTAAGGTAAGGAAACTTAGCATTGCTATTAGAGACTTAGTTGTTGCGGATGGGTGGAGTTTTGGTTGTTGGTGATTTCGGTATCAACATCCGAACCGAGCATGATGATTTTGTTATGGTTGTATGGGTGTTCGAGAAAAACTTGTCCTTAGTATCGTAGAGACTCTCACGAGGCTCGATACCACTTGTTGAAACAAGCAGACCTTGATAGATCTTGAGCTCGTGGATCGTTATATATGCCTATGTAATCACAAGCACAATAAAAGACAATCTCTACTACTTATATTTATCGTGAATATAAACACAAGTAACAAATAACTAAGAACTACGTGATCCTCTATGGATCTTTATATTAACTAAAGCGAGTTTTCCAATCGGTACATAACTCATTCTAATGTGTTCCTTTTATAGACAAGGAACCCTAAACAATATCGCTAAACCGTTTCCCAAGAAGCGTATAAACATAAAACTAAATAAGATATACACAATCACTTCCTAATAAAGCTCATGTATATCCACACTAAATAAACTAAACACGGAATAAACACTTCATGAAAGCAGACTAATAACTATTATACTTGATGATTATGTCTTGGCGAGAATCCACTCTTCTTCAGTAGAAACACTTCAGCAGTAATTTCAGCATAATCCAAACTTCACATAATCCCCAACAGATTATGGCATAGATATGGAGGTGCGGACGTTAGAAGGTTTGGCAAGAAAGTATGAGCTAGGTAGAATACCGAGCCCAATGTCAATGTTATACATCAGTGGTCTTTTAAGGTTTTGTAATGTATCGCTAAGTGTCAAAGTGTATGTATGCTTGCTATACTAAATTGGATGGCCAAATGGGTGGTTATAGATGGTTATAATGTATGGGTTACGTTTAAAGGAGTGTTTAGATAAGTGCATAATTATACCCATTTCGGGTTAAAACGGGTCTAGTGGCGTGTAACGCGTTATAGAATGTATGATTAAATTTATATGATAAAAGGATGATGTTCGTACAAGGTATAGTGTTGCAATAGAGTCGAAATGGTTTGTGGGTGAGTGTTGTGTTTATGCAGGTTTTCTGCAAGTGTTCTGAGTCTGTTAGCTCAATACGGCGTATCCAAGTTATTGAATACGACCTATTGAACTTGAAAGGTGATATTGAGTATCCCTTCTGGGTAATACGGCGTATCAATCCCAATGGTCAATACGGCGTATCCATTCAGGTGGATATGGCGTATCGAGGTCATAGTGGTGGATTGTTATTGTCTTATAGTTTTACGTAATTTGTTTTAAAGGGGTTTCCGAGTATGCATCTCTGTATGAGTCTTTAAAGTGTTAATTGTTATAGAAACTTGTCATTTGTATATGAGTTATAGAGGGACATGTATTGTCAAGTCGTTTTCGCGTCAAAAGTTTTAAATTCCGGTCAAATCAAGCACGGGGTGTAACAACTTGGTATCAGAGCTTCGATTTAAGTGAATTAGGTTTCCACTTTAGGTTGCTTAGACTTAAACCACTCGTAGACGCGTTGAACATAAGTTTAAGTAATGCGGAAAATGGATGCTATAGTGATATAATGTAGAAGTGCTTATATTAATAATGAGATTAGGCTATAGCTAAGATGTAATGTGAACATTGCGATGTGGATTTAGTAGTAATGAGTTAGACATGGGTTATAGATTGTTTAAATTATGAGATGGAATGCACGACATGTATATGTATTCGATTTGATAAGTGTGTATGTGTTTTATAGTGTTAGCGTACGTGTGATATAATTCTATGGTAGATTATATTATGCTAAGTGCTATGTAAGAGAATGATAGTTATTGTATTGCATAGTCTAAAATTTTAATTGTGGGGATTGAGGTCTTAAAAGTTATGAGTCGTAGACGAAGTTACTAGAATGTGTTTAATGGCACGGTGATATTGTGATTAATGTTGGAAGTAAGAAATATGTTATAGTATAATGCGCAGAAGATCAAGATTGACTTAGATTGCATTAACTGTGGTTTGGCGAATGATTTGTATGTATTGTACTTGAAAGAATAATGACCTAGTGAGGGTTATAGGATTGAGTAAGACTTGTTCTTATGGAAACGTTAATGATATATGAAGATGCGCGTATGACGAGAATTTAGATGCTAGGGTAAAACGTATTGTTGAAAGGTGTAACTGTAAGATATTAAATAAATGTATCAGCAATAAACGATACACGAAGTAGCTTTTGCATAGATTGATAAAATTGAAGTAGTAACTACCTCAATGATAATAGATGAATGGTATAACTTATACATCTTTAAATGTTTTAAATTGTTATTGTCTTATAGTTTTACGCAATTTGTTTTAAAGGGGTTTCCGAGTATGCATCTCTGTATGAGTGTTTAAAGTGTTAATTGTTATAGAAACTTGTCATTTGTATATGAGTTATAGAAGGATATGTATTGTCAAGTCGTTCCCGAGTCAAAAGTTTTAAATTCCGGTAAAATCGGGCACGGGGTGTAACAATAATGGTGCAAGCACTTTCGAATCCGGACAAGGGTCTAAGGACCCAAGTCCACAAGAAGGTCTGATATTTGACCATATTATATTTCCTATTAAAATTTATGTATAACATATTTCTAAGCTTTGTTATATGCAGGATGATGAAATTTTTGGATAAATTGGCTCGGGGGGCAACTTGTCATGGATGTAACTTGTAAGACTAGTTGTTGGTTTGATACGTATCATTTAGTAGAAGATGGAACTATTCTTTTGAAAAGTGACGCAAGAGAATCCATAAGAGTGGAAATACATTTGTATTTGAAGATCATCAGCATGTGATAGAACCCAAATACACGTACATCTGACTCTTTCAACAGTATATTTATTATCACTGTTACAAAAAAATACACATATACCTAACACAAGTTCAAAAAAGTAATAAACTTTGCTTTTGCTTTTGATTTTACTACCTTCTCACCCACCCAATTGACACTATAATACATACATTACTTCCTTCTCACCCACCCAAGTGACACTATACTACACACATTTACTTTGTACTAATTTTCCTATTTCTAACTTTTGTCTATGCATCTTCTTCTTCTTCAAAGGTTTATCTTCTCCTTAAAAAACTTCCAGGTCTAATTTTCGAGTTCTTTATATCCCGACAAACGATGTAAATTTCCCTTTAATATCTGACCAACATTTCATTGAAACACATTACAGTTTAATATCTAGTACCAACAACACTCGCTATGCACATCGTTTCATTTTTAGTACTCATGAACAAAGAAACAATCTCAACAGTTGTCCACTTTATGATGTTTTGCTCATAAATCTTTAATAAGGCGTTAGAACTCTAAAATCCGTTGCTACAACCTCGACCTCACGAGGTTAAGATAGTCGGGTCTTGTAATTGATTATTATGCATTGTCGATGAGGGGAAAAAAGATGTTGTGTTTATTTACAAGCCGACTACTAGGAGACCAAATATGTTGCCATGCTCTCAATTAACTGGTTCATCCCCGGTTTATTATGGTTTTGGGTATGATGAGTTGTTTAATGTTTATAAAGTTTTTATAACCAAAATTCGGTCTAAAAATGGCTGCTAAAGTTAATATATTCTTTAAAAACTGGAAATTGGAAGGAAATCAGTAATTTCTTGTGCTCGTCCGTTAGATGCTGGTAAGCTTATAAATGGGGCTCTTCACTGGGCAGCTGGTAAAATCTTTTTGTCGAGTTTGTGAAAGATAGTTTGCTTGATTTACCAAACGAGACTTATGGTGAAGTTTTGCAACCCAAGTATCATGTAGGATATAATTATTTCAAATTGGGGGCATGGGAAGAATTGTCGTGTATGCTTTGTAAGCATGATGAAAATTGTGTGGTTAATGTATGGGTGATGAAGGATTATGGAGTGAAGATTCTTGGACTAAGTTGGCCTCCATCCCCAATTACGAGGATGCGAAATCAAGGCCAACTTAGTCCAAGAATCTTTACTCGATAAACCTTCATCACCAATACATTCACCACACAATTTCCAACATACTCACAAAGCACAATTTTAAAAATTTATTAATTCAAGGCATGTAATAGAACAATATCAAGAATTCCTTTGAATTATGGGACAATACACACAACACGGTTTGAAGATCCATCTGGGTGTCTAGTATTATAGACAAACTTCCACCATCATGGAAAGAATTCAAACACATATTTAATCATAATTATGAGTTGTCTCTCATGCAACTTGGAAGGCACTTACGCATAAAGGAAACTCTTAGGATATGTAAGGATATTGTTGGAACATCTTCTGTGAATATAGTTGAAGATGGTAAGAACAAGAAAAAGCAACAAGGATTCCAAAAAAAAGAAAAAAGAAGTGAAAGTTCAATAATTCTAAAGATGGTTCTAACAAAATGCCTAAAATTGTTAGTTGGAGTGTCAAACCTAGTCATTTTCAAGAAGGATTGTCCTTATGGTAAAAAGAATAATGATGCAAGCACTTTTGGATCTAGACAACGGTTTAAGGACCCAAGTCCACAAAAAGGTCTGATTTTTTACCGTATTATATATCATATTAAAATTTATGTATCACGTACTTCTAAACTTTGTTCTGTGTGCAGGATGATGAAATTGCTTGGTGAATTGACTCGGGGGCAACTTGTCATGGATGTAAGGGTTGATGGTTTGATACATATCATCCGGTCAAAGATGGATTTATTCTTGCGACAAGTGTGGCAAGAGACTCCTTAAGAGTGGAAATACATCAGTATGTGAAGATCATCAGCTTACGATAGAACCTAAATACACACTTAATTTATTATCATTGTCATTCAAAAATACACATGTACCTAACATAAGTTCAAAAAAGTACTACATCCGTCCCTAAATAAATGTTCACTATTTACTTTTAAAGTATGTTTCTTTCAAATTTGATCTTAAATTATTTAATTTGTGTTATGTAATACTTGATGAAAATTATATGAATGAAAATACATTTCAAACACAATCCATTCATATATTTTGCATCAAGTCTTACATAAAACAAATAAAATGATTCAAGGTCTAAGTTAAAGAAGTAAGACTTTAAAAGTCAATAGTGGACATTTATTTATGGAAGGTGGAGTAATAAACTTTGCTTTTACTTCCTTCCCTCCCACCCAACTGACACTATACTACATACATTACTTTCTTCTCGCCCACCCAAGGGACATTATACTACATACATTTAGTTTGTACTATTTTTGCTATTTCTCACTTTTCTCGATGTGTCTTCTTCTTCCTTGAAGGTTTATCTTCTCCTTCAAAAGTTTACATGTCTAGTTTTCGAGTTCTTTATATCCCAATAAACGATGTAAGTTTGACCTATAATATCTGACCAACATTTCATTTGAAACACATTATAGTTTAGTATCTAGTACCAACAACACTCATATGAACATCAGTTCACTTTCAGTACTCATGAACAAAGAAACAATTGCGATAGTTGTCCATTTTATGATGTTTTGTTCATTAATCTTTGATAACACTTTAGAGCTCGAAAATCCGTTGCTACAACCTTGAACTCACGAGGTTAGGATAGTCGATACTTGTAATGGATTATTATGCATTGTTGAGGAGGGGAAAAAAGATGTGTTTATTCACAACCCGATTACTAGGAGATCGAATTTGTTGCCATGCCCTCAACTAACTGATTCGTCCCCGATTTATTATGGTTTTAGGAATGATGAGTTGTTTAATGATTATAAAGTTGTTATAACCAAAATTAGGTCTAAAAATGGCTGCTAAAAGTTGTATATTCATTAAAAACTAGAAAGTGGAAGGAAATCGGTCCTTTCTTGTGCTCGTCCGTTAGAAGATGGTAAACTTATAAATGGGGCACTTCACTGGGTAGCTGGTAAAATCTTTTTTTCAGGTTTGTGGAAGATAGTTTCTCTTGATTTAGCAAACAGGACTTATGGTGAAGTTTTGCAACCAAGTATCCTGGAGGATAGTCGTGTTTGCTTTGTAAGTATGATGGAAATTTTGTGGTGAATGTATGGGTGATGAAGGTTTATGGAGTGAAGATTCTTGGACTAAGTTGGCCTCCATCCCCAATTACGAAGATACGAAATCGAGGCCAACTTTGTCCAAGAATCTTAACTCAATAAACCTTCATCACCCATACATTCACCACACAATTTCCAACGTACTCCAAAAGCACAATTTTAATAATTACAGAATTATTGATTCAAGGCATGTATTGGAAGAATATCAGGGGTTCCTTCGAATTACGAGACAATGCACACAACACAGTTTGAAGATCAATCTAGTGTCTAGTATCATAGACAAACTTCCACCATCATGGAAGGAGTTCAAACACATATTAAATCATAATTATGAGTTGTCTCTCATGAAACTTGGAAACCACTTCCGCATAAAATAAACTCTTAGGATGGGTAAGGATATTGTGTGAACATCTTCTTTGAATATAGTCGAAGATGGTAAGAACAAGAAAAAACAGCAAGGATTCCAAAAAAGAATAGGAAATTCCATGTCACACCCCAAATTACATTTTGCGTGAATGAAATACAGGGGATAGTGTCATAGCATCAAAGTTACAATTATATCGAACGACCTAAAGTGTCGTTTTGAAAATATCGTTTGATTAAGTAAATAATCAGAGTTTACAAAACATAGGTCCCAAAAGATTTCCAATGTATCAAAACGAGTTTATTACAATCAAACGATAGTTAAGTGCATAAAATATAGGAGAGGCGCGTCGACACCACGACTCTATGATAAGTCCACATGCATGCCATGAAGTGAATGCCTTAGATACCTGAGATAAAACATGCTAAAAGTGTCAACACAATGGTTGAGTGAGTTCATAGAGTTTGGTTGAATTGTAAAGCCTTTAAAGAACGTTCATGCAGCAAAGACTAAGTTTTTGGTCATTTAGAATAGTCCACAAAGCAAAGGCATTGTGAATCCACTCAGTTCCAAGTTCCGCCCACACAAAACTTGCAACCTGTGTGTTCACAACCTTTGCCAAAATATGTCTAGTTTATGTTCGAGCACATGTTGTCAAATGAGTTCACAAAGCAAAGGCATTGTAAATCCACTCGGTTCAAGTTCCGCCCATACAAAACTTGCAACTGTGTGTTCACAACCTTGCCAAAAGTATTATGTCTAATAGTCAAGTGTACGATGTCATAATAGTTCACAATATAGCACCACGTATATAATAATGTATGCGGGCAAAGCCCTAGAATAAATAATATCGTCCGTAACATAGTGGACGCGAGGTTGGCCGACCTCTAATAGCGCTATCCATACTACCTACTAATAGGAGACTAACAATGTGAATGTACGAACAGTACATCATACAACTATTATATACAATTAAGAACACTCCGAACATGGGAGAACTTAAATTGAAAATGCTCCGTTCCCATAGGGAGACATTCTGCTCCGGACCGGGGAGGCTTAAGGTTGCTCCGAACAAGGGAGACTTTGTACGCTCCACCAATAAGGTGAGACTTTATAGTGATGCTCCGAACATGGGAGACTTTATTGTGATGCTCCGAACATGGGAGACTTTATAGTGATGCTCCGATCATGGGAGACTTTAGGTCGAGGTCATCGCACGTACGGTTCAATAAGTTCAAACAAGTATGAAGTTCGTATTTAAGTTCAAGGGTTCCATTCAAAAGTTCGTAATTAAGTTCAAGTGTTTAAGTCGAGTTCAAAAGTTCAAAACAGTCAAAGAGCTCAAAACATATCATAAGGCTCAAAAGGGTTATGGTACAGAAAAGTAACTAAAGTTTACAAAAAAATTGTCCTAAGGTAATATAGTTTCATTTTGTTCAGTTAGGTTACTAAACTTTCGGTAAGCATACACTTGAAAATTCGATGTTAGTCCGAGTAACTTGGATGTATATTTTTGATAAGTTCGATAACTTGAGTGAACAAAATTCAAAGTTCAATAACCTCAACATTCACTTTTATAAGTTCAGTTACCTGAGTGAACAAAGTTTCAAAGTTCAATAACCTGGATGAACAAACTGAAACTATATTACCTTAGGACAAATTTTTTGTAAACTTTAGTAACTTTTGTGTACCATAACCCGGCTCAAAATAGTCAAAGGGTTCATAATCAAGTCGAACAAGTTCAAAATATATCATAACGGTCCTTTACTAGTTAAAAGAGTCCAAGTATATGTCAAAAGATTCAAATCAAGTTAAAAGAGATTAATCATACGTCAAATGAATTAAATCAAGTTAAAAGAGATTAATTTTATGTCAAAAGAATTAAATCAAGTTAAAGTGTTCGAATCTATGCCAATATGTTCCTATCAAGTTAAAAGAGTTCAAATATATATGTCGAAGGGCTCAAAATCAAGGAAAGTGGTTCAAATAATAGTGTTCACAACATAGTGATCAATTTAGTTCGGGCACAATCAACTTACTAGCATAAGAAACAAGAGTTATTTAAGTTCATATAAGTGTATAGTAAAAACAAGTAGTTGAGCATGTATCTCCCCCAAAGAGTTTATAAAACAATTAAACGAGTAAAAGTGGGGCTACGAACTCACGATGCAATGATTATGATGACAAAAGTAGATACCTTTGAAATGAGGTGCGATCTCTATCGCAACCTAATATGAATGATGTGTTCTAATGTAAGTCATGAAACAATGTCGTCATGCAAACTCATATGATATCCATACCACTTGTACATTTGAAAATAAAGTTTATAAATCGAAAATAAGTTTATAACGTCTTATCAAGTTATAAATTACTTTACAAGTACTTACGTCGAAATGATATCCTACGATAATCATTTAGTGATTTATTAGGAAATTATAGTTTTTCGTCGTAAAACAATATAATTTGACAATTCATGAAAGTGGCTAAATGACCTCGAAAAGCTAGTCGTAAAATAGTGAATATCGAGTGTTAGGAAACAAACTCAACGGTTTTGGAAAGCTTGTAGCATTATCTCAAAGTCTTAGCTTTTAAGTTTTTATAATAGAGGTCTCGATCATGGAGAAAAACATAGGTGAAGTAGGGTACTTGTACCAAAAATATTGTTTAAAGGTAGTTTCGGCAAAGTTTGAGTGACCGCATTTTATTCGTTACAACTCCGTTTGACAAACGGTTGAACATTTTGGAAAATAGGCTAAGTGAACTTACTTTTACTAGAAGACATCGTTTTCTAAAAACTATTCTATCGATGTGAAAAACGACTCTCAACATGGTCACTAGCGACAACTAGTTTGGCTATTAGAAAATATATATATGTGTTATACTTGTGAAAGTAGTTACGACAACCTTATTTAAAGCGTGTAATTTAGTCGTTATAAGTCCGTTTTCTCGTTTATATGTCCTTCGCCGTGTTTAAGTATACTAATATATTTTTGATAAATCGACTCATTTAGATAACGCTTAAGACTCATTTTTTACTCTTAAAAATCTGGACAGCATGCTGTTTTTCCGGAAAATATAGTTTTCGTGGTGAAACTTGAAAATAGCATAACTTCTTCGTTATAAATCCGTTTTAACCCGTTCAAGCGACCACGGTTTCGTTTTAAAGTATATTTTCTGAATATCTAGCCCAAAATATTTTATAAACTGTCGAAATTTCCAGATTTCACAAAAATGATCAGACCTCATTTTAAAGTTGTCGAAATTGGTTTTTCTTGCGTAATACTTATTCTAACCACTTCAAATCAACACCAAATTTATTCTAAACCTACCATACACCTTATTAGGGTGTCATGGGTTCCTAAACATCATCAAAAATGATATGTTTCAAGGGATTAATTATATGATGATATATACTAATTATAAGTACTAAAAACATTAAAAGTGGTATAGAAATACACATGAAACTTGCATGATTTCTACTAGAATGATAAAAATAACTCATGAATATTATGAAAGAGTAAAAATGATCATGAAATGCTTACTAGTATGATGATGAGGTTTATGGAGCAAGGTTTCCTAAATACTCCTAGGTTTTTATTTCAAAACCTAAATAGAAGTAACCTAGTGTTGTGAAATCACTTGTTGCTTGAAAAATAAATGGTTTCTCTTGTGTTCTTGCCCTTGGCCGAATCTTGGAGTGAAATTGGAGAGGATTACTTTTACTTTCACTTTGAGTAGGTGTTTACTATGTGTTTCTCTTTAGAAAAAAAAAATCTTGTATAAATCAAATAAACTAGCTAACTATGAGTATGTGTCATTTTAGAGAAGATATTTTATGAAAATATGGTGTGTCATTGTCTTTGGTCGACAATGGTAAAAAAAAATATAAAGGTGGTGTTTTTTTGAATGAGTACATGTGTAAATGTGTATATATATTATGTATTTGATATGTAAAAGTAATTATTTAGTGTAGCGTTGGCTAAAAATAAATTTTAACGGAACAAAATAAAATATATCCAAGTCGTAAAAATTATAAAAATACATTTTTTGTAAGAATTGAGTGAATAAATAATTATCGAGTTGAATTTACGAAAACCGTCGTAAATATAAATATATAACAATTTATAAACAAAATAAATTTAAAACGTCGGGTAAACTAATAATATTATTTTTATAGTCTTAAAATGAGTATAAAAATATGTTAGGATAATTTTTGAAAGGGTCGGATCAATTGTTCAAAATAAATGATCGTGCGATAGCGTTTATTTAATAGAAATATATACGTAAATGAAATATAACTTTTTCTCCGGGAACGAATAGTGTTTCGTGAATAGTAAAATTTTGAAATACGTTCTCAGAATATCAAATCGACTTCAAAAACAATGAATAGTAAAATGATGAATAGTAACCAATGAATAGTAAATTCCCGAGATGAATAGTAAAAACTTTTAAAGTTCGCAAAATGACCGGAAATTGAGAATTGTGACATTCCATAATTTTAAAAATGGTTCCAACAAAATGCCTAAAATTGTTAGTTGGAGGTGTGTCAAACCTAGTCATTTTTAAGAAGGATTGTCCATATGGTATAAAGAATAATGGTGCAAGCCTCTTTGGATCGGAACAAGGGTCTAAGGACCCAAATCCACAAAAAGCTCTGATTTTTGACCATATTATATTTCCTATTAAAATTTATGCATCACGTATTTCTAAACTTTGTTGTCCAGGATGGTGAAATTTCTTGGTGAATTGACTCAGGGGAAACCTTTTATGGATGTACGGGTCGTTGTTGGTTTGATACATATCATCTGGTTGAAGATGGATCTATTCTTGCGACAAGTGACGCAAGAGACTCCATAAGAATGGAAATACATTAGTATGTGAAGATCATCACCCTGCGATATAACCCAAATACACGTACATCTGACTCTTTCAACACTAAATTTATTATCACCATCATTCAAAAATACACATATCCCCAACATAAGTTCCAAAAAGTAATAAACTTTGCTTTTGCTTTTACATTCTTCCCAGCTACCCAAATGACACTATATTACATACATTACTTCCTTCTTACCCAACGAAGTGACACTACACTACATACATTTACTTTGTGCTATTTTTGTTATTTCTCACTTTTCTAGATGCATCGTCTTATTTCTTAAAGGTTTATCTAATTCTTCAAATTTTACCAGGTCTAGTTTTCGAGCTCTTCATATCCCAACAAACGATGTAAATTTCCCTTTAATATCCGACCAACATTTCATTGAAACACATTACATTTTAGTATCTAGTACTGACAACACTCACTATGCATATCGGTTCTTTTCGGTACTTATGAACAAAGAAACAATCTCAACAGCTGTCCACTTTATGATGTTTTGTTCATAAATCTTTAATAACGCGTTAGAGCTCGAAAATATGTTGCTACAACCTCGACCGCATGAGGTTAGGATAGTCTGGTCTTGTAATGGATTATTATGCATTGTCGAGGAGAGGAAACAAGATGTTGTGTTTATATACAACCTGACTACTAGGAGACCGAATTTGTTGCCATGCTTTCAACTAACTAGTTCGTCCCCGGTTTATTTTGGGTATGGTAAGTTGTTTAATGATTATAAAGTTATTATAACCAAAATTCGGTCTAAAAATGGCTGCTAAATTAGTATATTCTTTTAAAACTAGAAATTGGAATGAAATTGGTCATTTCTTGTGCTCGTCCGTTAGATGATGGTAAGCTTATAAATGGAGCTCTTCACTGGGCGTATGGTAAAATCTTTTAGTCGGGTTTGTGGAAGATAGTTTCTCTTGATTTGGAAAACGAGACTTATGGTGAAGTTTTGCAACCCAAGTATTCTGAAGGATATAACATTTTGAAATTGGGAGTTCGGTAGAATAGTTGTGTGTGCTTTGTAAGTATGATGGAAATTGTGTGGTGAATGTATGGGTGATGAAGGTTTATGGAGTGAAGATTCTTGGACTAGAAGGTTTATGAAGTGAAGATTCTTGGACTATGTTGGCCTCCATCCCCAATTACAAGGATACGAAATCGAGGCCAACTTAGTCCAAGAATCTTCACTCGATACCCTTCATCACCCATACATTCACCACACAATTTCTACATACTCAGAAGCACAATTTAATAATTAAAGAATTATTGATTCAAGGCATGTAATGGAACAATATACACACAACTCGGTTTGAAGATCCATCTGGGTGTCTCGTATCATAGACAAACTTCCACCATCATGGAAGGAATCAATCTTGGTAAGGATATTGTTTGAACATCTTCTGTGAATATAGCCGAAGATGGTAAGAACACGAAAAAATTATGGATTCAAAAGAAAGAAAAGGAAATTCCATAATTTTGAAGATGGTTCCATCAAAATGCCTAAAATTGCTTGTTGGAGGTGCGGCAAACCTAGTAATTTTCAAGAAGGATTGTCCTTATGGTAAGAAGAATAATGGTGCAAGCACTTTTTGATCGGGGCAAGGGTCTAAAGACCGAAGTCCACAACAAGGTTTGATTTTTGACTATATTTTATTTTCTTGTAAAATTTAAGTGTCACATTATTTCTCAAACTTGTTTTGCGCAGGATGATGAAATTGCTTGGAAAATTGACTCCATACCAACTTGTCATGGATGTAAGGATCATTGTTTGTTTGATACATATCATCTGGTGGAAGATGTATCTATTCTTCGTATGGGCGACGAGTCAACCAAAACAAATAATGGACATGAAAATGTTATAACAAAATTTAGTTCTGAAAAAACAATGACTTTATTTAGTGTTGTACTGTTGTGTATGTACCGGGGTTTATGAAGAACCTTACAACCTGACCCTTGTTGAATATCAAGAGATCGTATATTTTGGTTTATAATAATAATGAGATGTTTATGTTAATTTGAGTGTGATAGTGACAAATCTTTTTGCAACTAGAGCACTCTTGAGTGGTTATTTGAAATTACTAGTCGATAATTATATTATCACTTTTATATTAGTATTTTAATTGCAATGCATAAACTCAAAACTGAGTGTTCGATATGCCATAATTTAAGTGACAAATTTTCTTTTGTTAAACGATAGATGAGGCAGACTCGGTGGAGATCGATCAGCTTGATGTAGAAGAAAAATAACGATTACGTTGACTCGCATACATCACAAAGTTTCCAAAATGCGAGAAAACAAACTTCGACCAACTAAAATCTACAAAAATCCTGCTAACAAACTGCCTATTGAAAAATGGATGTTTCGTTCTTCTTCTAGTTGATTTCTTCACATGGTAAGTAGTTTTATTCAATACCATATACGGAAAAAAAAAATTGGTGTACGATATGAAATGTAATGATAATTTTTTCTTTTTTCTTTTTTTTTATTTTAAATGTGTAGATAGTTAACTGGAAAAAGATTTTTAAGAGCACACACAATCAATTCCTTTTTTTTTTTTTTTTTTTTTGTTAACATGTGATATTTGTTCTTTAATAATTCAAGTACTTGACCTGACTTTTATATAAAGTTTTATTCATAAACAATCAATATTACTCATCAAATAATTTGTTATGATATTAATAAATAACTAAACAATTTTATTATAAATAGAGATATCTAGGCTACAATTATTATAGCCAAATTGGCTACTATCTTCAATTAAAATCACACAAGAAAATATTTAATGACGTACAAAAATGACTTATAGACTTACAAAATGCATGACTCATAGACTCACAAAATATCTTAGGACCCAAAATTGTATTAATATATTCCCATATAAATAACAGCGGTATAAAATTGATAGATTTTTTAAGTAAAAATACTAAAGGCAAAGCGAGATACAAAGATCTTTTTTTGAAAGGTTGTGTCTTGTCATTTGGTTATAGTTTGCTCAGCATGACTACTAAGATCAAAATTTATAGTTGAATATTTAATGCATATGTCGTGTTGGAAATTAATTACGTAGAAGGCTGTGTCTTATCGTTTGTGAATCAAAGTTAATTTGTTTCACTTTAGTGTATCCTAGTGCCAATCAATCGTCAGTAACAAAGAAATGGAGTAACTTACGTTAGAGTTTTTAACTTTTGCTTTTCTTTCCTTTGAAATGCTTTATGACTAGCAGAAACAGATAGAATAACTTATTTCACTCCAACTACTCATATACATGTATAAATTAAATTAAATACATGTATAAACAATAGTTTTTCATAGATTAGTTTCAACTTTCAACATATCCAACATCTCATGTGAGATAATTTCCAGCTGGTTGGTTACAAGTTTGAAGTACCATTTGAAATACGAGTAGTTGTTTAAACTTGTCTAAAATCATACAGTACCTCGTCACAACAATTTGAAGTAAAATGCATCTTAAAATCAAGGCGCATTTATCTCGTACATACTCGTTCGATAAAACGGAAACACAAATTAACGCTCAAAGTGAACGTGTTTATATTTCTCTAGAACCACCATAAAACATGTAAAAACCTTTAAGATTGTTGAATACATTCATCATATTGTTGTACCAACATATGCAACAAAGATCACAACACGCGCGAGAATATATAATCAAGTAGCAATGGTACGTTATGGGATAATAGGAAACGAACGCACATGCATGATAGATTAGCGGCAATATAGTCGAATATAAGCTGAAAATAATCGATCTACGTTTACTTGATACCGTGACCATAAAGAACAGACAAAGCAATAACATTACATCTTGGATATATTTTAAATTTGATGGATTAAACTTACAAATCTGACAATACTTCAGGGACTGTTTCTGTAACTTCTACCACCTTAAATACAGGACAATGTGTAGGGTTTGAAGACATTCATGTTCCCCTCAACAAATATATATCTGTTACGGTTTTGTAAGTTACAATAGCTGTGCGGTTACGGCGATTCTTAAAGTTAAATAACATGCTATAACTGCGGTCTTGTACTTTTAAATTCCGTCTGACATAGCGTGTTATTTTTTCTTTAAGAGATGCCGTTAATCGCAATTTGTTTCATATTCAAGAACATCCCTTCCCACAAAAAAACATATGTTGGATCATATTTTGTGCTTAATGCGATAATGGCGATTCTTAAAGCTAAATAACACTCTATAACTGCGGTCTTGTACTTTTAAATTCCGTGTGACATAGTGTGTTATTATCTTTAAGAAATGCCTTTTATCGCAGCAGGTAGTCAAGATCGGTTTCGGTTTTACCTTTGTGTTTCTTTAAAGTTGCAGATCTAAATAACTGGATCCATATTACTTATCTTCTTGAATTTTTTATATATGAAGTGTTTCTGTTTTTTTTTCCCTACTTTTAATATTTGATTGTGGTGTGATGAAGATGCAGATATGAAATAATCTCAAAAATGTTAACTCTGACTAGATCTATTGGAGCGATATGTAACAAAATGCAAATGTACCAAGTCGAACGGTTGAAGAATGATAGACAAATGAACCATACATCTAAAAGCACCTTATACAAGCTAACTTAATTACTAAGTAGAAAGCTAGCTAGGTTAAAGTTAAAACTTAAAACAACGACAAATTATTTAAACCCTTAAACAGTACATGACAAAACATTTACTCATTCGGATATTCAACACATGCAGCAGTTGAAACTTGCACTTCCACAGTTCTAATGGTATGTAGTACGCCTGGGCTACATATAAGAATTTGGTTAAAACAACTTTTTACATGAAGAATAATAAGTAACAGTTGTACTTGTAGGTGTCAACTACACTTTCATAAATGCATAACCACATTGATAAATCCATACAAATTAACTAAATTATATGCATTTTTATGACAAATTATATTGAGACATGCATGTTCTTGATACTTTATACAGAAAATTCTCGTATGATTTGGTAATGCATTTTTATGACAAAACTAAATTATATGTGTAAGCAGATACAGCCAGGGGGTGCTTGGCCACCCCCAACCGGCCCAACTAGCGCACTTTTAATGGCGAAAAGCAATTTTTCGATTGTTGTTTTTGGTCGGAAACTATAGAAGATATAAGGGGATTGGGAGGTGTCTGAAAATTAGAAAGTGAAATGAAGAAGATAGGGAGTGGAAATATGAGGAAGTGGGATTGAATGCATGAGTCAGCAGGTAACAAAAAAAGTTTGTATTTTATTTATCAGTTATATTTAGTTTTAAATTTATTTATTTATTTTTTTGTTTGAATCAGCAGATAGAAATCCATAGTGTAATTGTGTATTACTATGTATCTTCTAGAACAAAGAATTGTATGTTACAATCTTAAAAAAAAATTGAGCCTCCTTCAATATAAATTCCTGGATTTGTCTTTGTGTGCAAGACAATATGCAAATTGTAGCTGTGTATTGGAGCGATATGTAACAAAATACAAATGTGCTAAGTCGAACGGCTGAAACAATAATAGATAAATGAACCATATATACATTTAAAAGCACAAGTGTCGTAGCTGGGTAAGCGGAATCCCTGTGCAAAAAATTCTATGATGCCCAAACATGACGATAAATATTTATTGTAACCATCGAAATTTAAATTTGAATGAGCTTTTCGTCACCCTCGACCACTTTAAGATGTGTTTAACAAATATTTAGAACATAATTGCATTTATCGTTAACAATTTGTAGTTTGAAGTAAATTTGTGGCCTTAAAATATATAAAGGGAGTTATATTTTGAGGCTTCTAAAGTTTTTTTCAACTTTTGTTCAATAAAAAATAATAATAATAATAAATTAATACTAAAAGCTTTAACTTGTTATCATACCAACTCACTCACTCATAAACAAAGATCAAGAGCTCTTTACATTCTAAGTCTAATGCATATTTACACCTATCCAAAGCACCCAACTACCCTTGTACAGAGAAAGAGTGCCAAATTAAATGAATTCTTTCAAATACGTGCTACTTGAGAAAAGCATTGTTTATGGAATGGGAGCCTCCTCTGTGCGGTAGTATACCTCGCACACCCTCAAATACGATTTTGAAAAGCACCCCATATAATACAAGCTAGCTTACCAAGTAGAAAGCTAGGCTAAAAGTTAAGACGTAAAACGAAGACAAAACTTTAAACATGACAAAAACATTTACTCACTCAGATATGATCAACACAGCAATTGAAACTTGCACTTCCACTGTTCTACGTACTAGCTAGATCGATAAAACTTGGAACGATATGTCGTATAAAAGACAAACTAACGGATGTATTACGCCTAGGCCACATATAAGAGTTTGGTTAAAACAATTTTTTAAATATAGAATTTGGATAAAACTTGGAACAACATGTATAAAAAGACAAACTAAAGGTATGTAGTACGCCTAGGCTATATTTAAGAATTTGGTTAAAACAAATTTTTAAATGAAGATTTTGGATTTGAGAGTACATAATTTCTAAATGTTACATGTGCATAGATGCATAACTTAAATGTTCGTATAGATTATGTCCATAAACTTATTGGCATGCTATGTCAAAAGTAAAAAAATATGTGACGGCTATTTTATTTTTTACGGAATATATGTTTGTGTGATCGATCTTATGGTTTTAATTGTAAAGAAGTTGAGTACAACAACAAAGTTGCTTTTCTTTCTAATATAATGAATTAGCTAACAAGAAATATATAGCACGTCACGTAATGAGTTAACTAAAAGTGATACATAAAAACATCTATCAAATAAGTATTGTCAAAAGAAAAAAACAAAAAGCTGCTTGTGTTTGGTAAATGGAATTAAATATTTCCATTTCTTAGGGGTCTATATTTATTAATTTTCTTTGTTCAAAACACAAATAGAATGTCTCTAATTAGTAAGTTATATCTTCACAATTTTAGCTAAGCTGGTTTGAATAATAAATGTCTTCATCAGAATAATAAATGACACTATATTTAGAGAAACAACTTGTGTTGTCACACCCCTTTTTTTTTTTTTTTTTTTTCAAGAAAATGTTATACGCTAATCGAAATTGAGAAGTGCATGTGATCAGCGTAATAATGTAATGTGAAGATTTTTTACGTTTGAAACTTTTTCTCTAAGAATTATAAATGTATCTTATACACATTTAGATCGTTTTTCTCGTAGTTTAACACAAAATAGTGTGTACATAATAAAGACGTAGATTATTTGCATGTACATTTAAGTACTCACCAAACAATTTATATGATTTGATCTTACATCAAAATAGTAAATAGTGTTGCATGAAATAAAAGAATAAATAGACACTTTATGTGTATAAGCATTTAATATAGCTAAAATAATTATAGCCATATTCGTAGAAGTTAAGTAATGTACATATTAGTGTAATTGAATGACAAAAAAGAAAGAAAAAAAAATCATTACTTGTACAAATGTATTATTTTAAATAAATGGACTAAAATTACAATATGGTCAATAGTTATAGGACCATTTATGTAAACTAAAGTCTATATAAACAAAGTTTATCTTAGGGTTTCATTTATCTTTCCATATGCAACTTCTCCTATGAGTTAGAATGAAATGAGAAGAAAAGTTAAAATAAGAAAGATAAAAAGAAATTACAACCACATATTTCAGATGCATTTACAAAAATAGATGCATCTCCTTTTAAAATTCTTTCTTTTATTTAAAATGTGTTGCTAAAAATTCTTCTTATTCTTATCATTTTAGTTTTTCTTCTCACTGGATCTCTTCCCTTTCTCCTATTGCAAAACACATGTTTACGATCTCAGAAAATTACAATCTGGTGAATAGTCAAAATTTATGTGGTTGTGGTGATTCTTAAAGCTAAAGAACACACAATAACTACGGATATGTTCTCTCTATGTGACATTGTGTGTTTTTTTTGTTTTAGAAACACCGTCATTCACAATATGTTTCTTAGTCAATATTCGTACTTACTAAGCCATGCTTTGTTACGTGTTTATTTTCTTATATCTGTATATTTGTTGGTGGTTTTAGTGATATCGATTATATTGTATATAGTTGTAATTTATTGGAGATCAATGACTTATTTACGTTTAGCTCATAGTTGAGTCAGAAAGTGCGAGTGCATACTCATTTTAGTTAGTTTGATGTTGCCACTACAAAGTGCGTGAGTTAAGGGGTCGCACCCCCTTGCAGAGTCAAGGGGAAGCGCCTCTCGTTTGGTCAAGGGTCGCGTTGTTTGGAGCGGCGGTCCAAAACCTAAATGTTTTTTTCGATTCGAGTATTACCTACTTTTTTATCCAACTAGCTAGATTGTCTCACCAAAAGACACAACTTCAACCAACAGTACGTCATGACTCTTCACGCCAATTGTCTTTAATCAAAATTTAACTAACTTTCGCTTATGTTAATATAACATAATTGATCCCTTCCAAACATAATTTACATGAGAAATATTTGTGTATTGCTTTATGCGTTTGTGCCTTAAAAACAAAGTAAAATTATCTAATTATCTGATTGAGGATTTCAACACATCAGTGCAAATTCTTGAATATATATAGTAGATTAGTACAATACTCTAATAACATTTAAAACAATTATAGGAATGTCTGATTATAAATAATATTAGTATAAAAATAAAAGTTTGTGAATTATAATCATTTGACGATGAGTATGACTACACAAGAAACATGTTTTTAAAGATAACTAAATATGTCACCAAATATAAACTATATAAATCTATTGTATGTATTTTAAGCAAGACATGAATCACAATCAACTAACCTAGTTGAGGCCGGATCATTTTTGTATAGGATGGACAACAAGCTAGTCCTCTAATTTAGAAAATTAAATTGATAGACATGTAAAAATAACAATACTAAAATGCAAAAGGAGATAGAAATTAGTTAGAAAGCTTTGTCTTGTCATTTTGTTATAGTTTGAGCATAACTACAAGAACTTTTTTAAAAGATATTGTAGCTGAATATTTAATGGAGATGTCATGTTAGAAATTAATGTTGTGTCTTTTCATTTGTGAATCAAAGTTTGTTTCTTTCACTTTGTATCCCTGTGATAATCATAAAAATTAATAGATACATGGTTTTGTTTCATGAAGAATTCGTCTTCATTAATCTATACTAAAACTGCCAAGTTTGCTACTAGCTAGTGCATCAATATAATTTATCACAGCTAGATAAATACTAACAACCCCAATCATACTCCTTATTATAAGGTGAATCAATATTCAATTAAAATTTTACGACCATATTATAATATCCAACAGAATGTATATAGATCTAATTACACTAATTATACATGAAATCATAATCATAAATAATTAATAAAACAAGCAAATGTAAATTTAGTTACACATGCAAGTATTTTATATTTTTCGAGTAGGACGACCACCATTATATATAATAGTTTCTTTACTAGATTACAACCTAAGAAAAATTAGTCGAATATAAGCTAAAAATAATCGATCTACGTTTACTTGATACCGTGACCATAAAGAACAGACAAAGAAATAACATTACAGATTTGATGGATTAAACTTACAACTCTGACAATACTTCAGGGACTGTTTCTGTAACTTCCACCACCTTAAATACAGGACAATGTGTAGGGTTTGAAGACATTCATGTTCCCCTCAACAAATATATATCTGTTACGGTTTTGTAAGTTACAATAGTTGTGCGGTTACGGCGATTCTTAAAGTTAAATAACATACTATAACTGCGGTCTTGTACTTTTAAATTCCGTCTGACATAGCGTGTTAATTTTTCTTTAAGAGATGTCGTTAATCGCAATTTGTTTCATATTCAAGAACATCCCTTCCCACAAAAAAACATATGTTGGATCATATTTTGTGCTTAATGCGATAATGGCGATTCTTAAAGCTAAATAACACTCTATAACTGCGGTCTTGTACATTTAAATTCCGTGTGACATAGTGTGTTATTATCTTTAAGAAATGCCTTTTATCGCAGCAGGTAGTCAAGATCGGTTTCGGTTTTACCTTTGTGTTTCTTTAAAGTTGCAGATCTAAATAACGGGATCCATATAACTTATCTTCTTGAATTTTTTATATATGAAGTGTTTCTGTTTTTTTTTTCCCTACTTTTAATATTTGATTGTGGTGTGATGAAGATGCAAATATGAAATAATCTCAAAAATGTTAACAGATCTATTGGAGCGATATGTAACAAAATGCAAATGTGCCAAGTCGAACGGTTGAAGAATGATAGACAAATGAACCATACATCTAAAAGCACCTTATACAAGCTAATTACTTACTAAGTAGAAAGCTAGCTAGGTTAAAGTTAAAACTTAAAACAACGACAAATTATTTAAACCTTTAAACAGTACATGACAAAACATTTAGGATATTCAACACATGCAACAGTTGAAACTTGCACTTCCACAGTTCTAATGGTATGTAGTACGCCTGGGCTACATATAAGAATTTGGTTAAAACAACTTTTTACATGAAGAATAATAAGTAACAGTTGTACTTGTAGGTGTCAACTACACTTACATAAATGCATAACCACATTGATAAATCCATACAAATTAACTAAATTATATGCATTTTTTTATGACAAATTGAGACATGCATGTTCTTGATACTTTACACAGAAAATTCTCGTATGATTTGGTAATGCATTTTTATGACAAAACTAAATTATATGCATAGCGATCTGACCCGATGGAAATTTGGAGGGTGCTCGGCCACCCCCAACCGGCCCAACTAGCGCACCTTTAATGGTGAAATGCAGTTTTTTGATTGTTGTTTTAGGTCGGAAACTATGCAAAAGTTTATACATTATTTATCATTTATATTTAATTTTAAATTTATCTTTTTTTCCCTGGTGAATAAGCAGATAGAAATCCATAGTGTAATTGTGTATTACCAATTTGAAAAAAATTTGAGCCCCCTTCAATACAAATTCCTGGCTCCGTCTTTGTGTGCAAGACAATATGCAAAATGTAGTTGTGTATTGGAGCGATATGTAACAAAATACAAATGTGCCAAGTCGAACGATTGAAACAATAATAGATAAATAACCATATATACATATAAAAGCACCAGTGTCGTAGCTGGGTAAACGGAGGTCCTGTGCAAAAAAAAATTATGTTGCCCAAACACGCCGATAAATATGTATAGTAACCATCTGAATTTAAATTTTAATGAGATCTAACATATTTAAGTTGGAAATAAATTTGTGGGCATAAAATAAATAAAGGGAGATATATTTTGAGGCTTCTAAAGTTTTTCCAACTTTTGTAAAAAAAATAATAATAATACTAATAATACATTAATACTAAAAGCTCTAACTTATTATCATACCAACTCACTCACTCATAAACAAAGATCAAGAGCTCTTTACATTCAAGTCTAATGCACATTTACACCCATCCAAAGCACCCAACTACCCCTGTACAGAGAAAGAATGCCAAATTAAATGAATTCTTTCAAATACTTAGTACTTGAGAAAGCGTTGTTTATGGAATGGGAGCCTCCTCTGGCGGTAACACACCTCGCACACTCTCGAATACGGCTCTGAAAAGCACCCTAGATAATGCAAGCTAGCTTACTAACTAGATCGATAAAACTTGGAACAATATGTCGTATAAAAGACAAACTAACGGTATGTATTACGCCTAGGCCACATATAAGAATTTGGTTAAAACAATTTTTCAAATATAGAATCTGGATAAAACTTGGAACAACATGTATTAAAGACAAACTAACGGTATGTAGTACGCCTAGGATACATTTAAGAATTTGGTTATTAAAACAAATTTTTAAATGAAGATTTTGGATTTGAGAGTATATATAATTTCTACATATTACATGTGCATAGATGCATAACCCAAATGTTAGTATAGACTATAGATTCATCACTCTGTCTATAAACTTATTAGCAAGCTATGTCAAAAGTAAAAAAAATTGTGACGGCTATTTTATTTTCTACAGAGTATAGTATATGTTTGTGTGATGGATAGTATGGTTTTAATCGTAAAGAAGTTGAGGTACAACAACAAAGTTGGTGTTCTTTATAATACAATAAATTAGCTAGCTAACAAGAAATAAATAGCACGTCACGTAATGAGTAAACTAAAAGTAGTGATACATAAACACATCGCTATGAAATGAATATTGTCAAAAGTGAAAAACAAAAAACTGCTTGAGTATGTAGTTGAGCATGGGCGAAGCTAATACGGTGACTAGTGGGTATTGAGCCACCCGTAATTAACCTTTTTCATTCATTAGTTATTTAGATTATAAGCCGTTTTTAAGTCTTTTATGTTAGTGTTTACATTCAGCCCCCTTATTCTATAAACATGTCTATTGCTATGAGTTTTTGACTAAAAACTTTGATGGGGACATGTTCTCACTAAGAAGTTGACCCTATTTCATTTCCCCCCAATTTTTTTTATTTGAGCTAATTGTGTCCCCCTAATTTTTCCCGCACAACCTTTTGACCAGTACATGTCGATCAATCGTCGTCAAAGATGTTGATCAAAATGTTAACCAAAGCCTAAATTTAGTGGTAATTTTAAAAATTCTTTTAATCCTTCACCGGGGACTTGTCCCTGGCAAACCATGTTGACCCACTCTGCAGAATATTGCTGCAAAATGGGTAATTTCCAGATTTTTTCCGGAAATTTTCCGGAAAAAATCTACAACCTGTTATCATAATATGCCAATCCACAACCTGTTTTACCAATGTCACAACCTATTTTAATATGCAAATCATAACACAAATTCGCTAAACATAATATCATATATACAACATAGTTATCATTTTCCAAAATTGCCAAAACGCTTCCTAAACCGTTAACGCATGATCATCTACAAAACTACCTATCCGAAAATGGTCCAAAAGTATAACAATATATATCAACAAGATAATTATAATAAATCAATAAATAAATAAACAAACAAATAAACACATTTAACCACTCGATAACAATTTCATTCAAATAATCTGCGAGTTCTACAAATTACAATTCGAGATTAATCTTCCACTTCATCAACATAAAATTCAACATTATTAGTACTATCATCTTCATCATCTTCATTCTCGTGGCCATCATCATCATCGGATGCTAAATCATGAGGCGTGATCATCAAAATCAATATCATCTTCGTCTTCCACAATAGTGATAATTGGTGGTGGTGCCTCAACTTCCATTGGTTGAACATCTATATTTATAATGTTATAATCCAAGCGATCCAACTCCGAGAGAGTGTGATATGTGATGAGTTGTTGTCATGTACAACATCACGGTTGTCTTCTACCACAATGATATCCGGGTTCCAAATCTTTCGATGATAAGAATCTTGGGCGGCCTTCCAATTACCACGTTTGCAGGAAATCAAGGTAAAGACTTGTGTTGCTTGCGTTGCAAGAATGAATGGTTCGTTTGAAACGATACACGATCGGTCATAATTTGCGTAATGTTGTTTCTATAGGTACAACGTTTTAGGCGATTAGTGTTATTAGTGTCGAACCATTTGACTTTGAACAACACAACATTGAATGAAATATATGAAAACTCGAGAATCTCTTCAAGTCGGCCATAATGCATTCCTCCATCGGGGTTAGGAGTTGAAATTCCATTGTTTTGAGTTGAGCAGCGTAAATCACGGTCGTGTCTGATAAACTTCACACCGTTGACTACGCAAGAGTTGGTGAGGCTGCGGTACATGATGGTCCACAAGCCAAAGCGAATAACTCGTCGGTACAAATTAGGTCCTTCGTACTTTTAATTCACGAATCTATGAAAAAGTTAAGAATAGATAGATCGGTAATAGTCGTTATTTATACGAGGTAATACATACAATAAGTTTACCTTCATCTCAAACCGACAAGGAAACCCTTCTTCCAAGTCTCGCCAGAAATGCCACGTAAATGTTCATGATATTAGAATAAGTCGTCGAATAATAAATTACGTGAAACAAATTTTGAAATAAAGCAGCGTACCTATTATGCGCGTTCATGTCTGGTCGATTTCATGATTTGTTGTGTAGTACGTACCATACTACTTGCTTCATTGTATGCGCTTTAAACCGAACTAATGATTGTTTACCATTCTTTTCTGATGATAGAAACACCTCAAATCAACTAGTTGGCCTTGGACCGTCCTCATTCCGGTCGGACGATTAAATCTCGTCTCAACACCCGAAAATAATGCGACAGAAAGTTAATGCTTCATCAAGCAATATAACCCTCCGCTATTGAACCTTGAGCTTGGCTTTATTTCGACATAATTTTGAGCTTTTCATGTATCTTTCAAATGGATACATCCACCTCATGTAAACAGGACCGCCTTGAATAGCCTCTTCCGGTAGATGAATAACCAAGTGAATCATAATGTCAAAAAGTTGGAGGATATATTTGCTCGAAAGCGCACAAAATATTGATCGATTGATCTCTAGCTTTCAACATGTCATTCACCATCAAAGTTCGAGCGCATATTTGTTTGAAGAATGAACAAAGCTCGATTATTGGTGTTGCGGTGGTTTGGTCCTTTAAGTAATTTTGAAGTCCAGCGAGAAGCAATCGTTGCATCATTATGTGACGGTCATGAGCCTTCAAGCTGTTATGTTGCTATCGTTGTCGGTCACTTTATGCTTGAAGTTAGATCCAAACCCATCGGTAGTTTAACACCTTTGATGAATTAAGAAAAAATCGGGATATTAGAATAAGTTGTCGAAATGAATACGCGAATTAATTCGAACAAAGAAATTTTCAAATAAAGCGCGTACCTTTAATGAATTGACAAAAAGTTTTCTTTCTTGGTTGTGAAAGAGTACGTGGGATGAGGCTTAGAGCACTTCCGTTTCCTTTGTTGACGAGCCACAAGTCATTACGAATATTCAAATTTTGTAAGTCTTGTCTTGCCTTGTTGGTGTCTTTTGATTTGTCATTCATTAACAAAGTACCCAACACACTCTCACACACATTTTTTCGATATGCATGACATCTAAATTGTGTTTTAGTGTAATAAAGACCAATACTCTAGCTCGTAGAAAACATATTTTTGTCCAATTCAATTCGCGATCTTGATCACGTTTTTTCGCACCCGTATCTTGGATGTTTCCGGGACACGTTTAGGCAATCTTCTTAGTTGACCCAAGATGTCATCACCGGTAAATTTTCTAGGAGGGTCGTATTATCTACATCATCTAGAATGCCCTTCGTTCTTCCGCCATTTATTGGTCATGCTTAAGAATCTTCGTGACCAACATAAGCGGTTTTATTTAACAGCGCATAGTGGAGTGTCTTCATTACATGTCGGACATGCCATGTAACCTTGCCCACTCCACCCGGACAAACTACTTGACGGGAAAGTCATTGATAGTCCATAAAGCGCCGCTTTCATACGATTCGGTGCTGTAATAAACATCCTTAGTCCCGACTCCATCTTTCCATAAAGTCTTTAGGTCATCAATCAAAGGCCTCGGTAAATATCAATATCCTTCCACGGTGATTTGGGGCTGGAATTAACAATGTCAACATAAGAGAAGTCTCTCTCATACATATCCGGAGGCGTATTGTATGTGGTTAATATGACCGCCACATCTTGTATGATGACTAAGGTTGCCGTGCGGATTGAAACCATTAGCGACCAACCCTAACCGGACGTTTCTTTTTCTTTAGCAAATTCCTTGAATACTTGATGTCAAATTTCTTCCATGCTTCACCATCAACCGGTGTTGCATCTTACTGTTCTCCATAGGCGCCCGGACGCATGCCAAGTCATATGTTTTGCGGTGTGTTTAGACTTGTACAAACGTTGTAGTCTAGGAATGATAGGAAAGTAACGCAACACCTTGTTAGGAACTTTCTTCCCAGTGTGTTCTTTTCTTTCCATCTACTAGCGCCTTGAATAGGACAAGTCTGCAAATCTTAGTTACCCGCCCCGATATAAAAAGCAATCATTTACACAAGCATGTATCGATTCATATCCTAACCCGATAGTTTTAAATGTCTTCTTTATTTCATAGTATGACGATGGCATCTTGTATCCTAGAGCAGGTAGGAAAACTTCCTTGAATAAAGTTAGGAACTCATTAAATATGGTGTCACTCACTTTACCTTTGACCTTGATATCGTAATCTTTGCCATAAAGTCTAATGAATACATCCACTCACAGTGGGTATAGTTTTTCGTTGGCATTGGCAAGTAACTCCTCATACTCATTCGTTGAGGAATTGCATCGGTACTTGTCTCACCGATATTTCCTTGAGTTGGATCATCCGGTTCGTTATTCGGACCAATATCATGAAGAACTCAGCCATGTCACTCATCCGGGGTGTCTTGTGTTGTGTACGGTTGTTCGCCATCCGCTCACCATGATTATACCATTTCGTATAACTATGGTCCCACCATTTGTGTGTATGTGGTCAAACAAAAATTCGGGCTTTATCCGGTTTACATTTAAACAAAACACAGGGACATTTTATATTCCCATCAATATTCACCAAGGACTTGCAATGCTTGCGAAAGCTCTAAGACCAACTAAGAATTCTCTACTGGTGCGTGCTAGTGAGACCCAACTTTTATCAATTGGCATAGCTGCGTATTAATGAAGCAACAAATAATTATAGACTTAAAATGTTCACCTAATCCAACTATGAAAGGCAATCCTAACCCACTCTTTGAATGTTTAGTCTCATATATGAATGCGTATAATTGAATTTACTATTTGAGAAAATTTGTGACATTTCCTCAACTCCCCAAATATGTGCATTAAAGACATATTCGTAGGAGTAAAGGGAAACAATGTCGAAATTTTCACAAATAATAAATCAATTATACGCATTCATATCTAAATGAGACAAAACATTCAAAAAGTAACCAACAGGGACTTTCGAAATTAATTTCTAATAAATTAATTTGGACGGGTTTTATAGGATGATTAACCCGGACGGGGACTTTCGAAATTAATCACTAAAGTCCTAAAATCATTTACAACAAAAATTAACAAAGTTAGACAAAAAAAAACATCGATTGTGGTCTTGGCTCTCGGCTGTTGGTCTCGAGATCTTTGTTCACGTGTATTAGACAAAATTATTAATAAAAATAAAAATAAAACAAGTAAAAAACCACAAAACTTACAGGGAAATGTGGTGGTGGGGTGTGGAGCGATGGTGGTGGATCGATAGTGATGGCGGTGGTGGTGGTGCGGTGGTGGTGGTGTGGTGTTGGAGGTGGAGGTGGTGCGGTGGTGGTGGGCGTGGTAGAAGGATGTGTGTGGTATTTTTTTTTTTTTCCTCATGAATGAGACCAGATCTGTTAATAATTGAGGTTAATATTTGTTTCGACTTTACCGGAACATGTCCCGGTGAATGTACCGTTGTCTTCTAGTGACTTTTGGGGATAAGTCCGAGGGAAAACAATGGCGGGATAACGCCAAAAGTATGGAGGAAAATGAAAATTTATACCAAAACTTTTACCGGGGACATGCCCCCGGGGAAATGATGGCGTGATAGGCCAAAAGTGTGGAGGGAAAATTAAAAATTACGCCAAAACTTTCCCAGTGGACATGTCCCCGGGAAAAGAATTATTTATAAAATTAAAATTGTCAATTTAAATAATTAGAACTAATAATAAATTAAAATTGTCAAGTTAAACGACCAAGTATAGGTGCTATGGTATTCGTATCATGTTTAACGACCGAGTATAGGTGCTAAGGTATACGTATCATGTTAAACGACCAACTATAGGTGCTATGGTATTCGTATCATGTTTAACGACCGAGTATAGGTGCTATGGTATTCGTATCATGTTTAACGACCGACTATAGGTGCTATGGTATTCGTATCATGTTTAACGACCGAGTATAGGTGCTATGGTATACGTATCATGTTTAACGACCGACTATAGGTGATGTGGTATTCGTATCATGTTTAACGACCGAGTATAGGTGTTATGGTATACGTATCATGTTTAACGACCGACTATAGGTGCTCTGGTATACGTATCATGTTTAACGACTGAGTATAGGTGCTATGGTATATGTATCATGTTTAACGACCGACTATAGGTGCTATGGTATACGTATCATGTTTAACGACCGACTATAGGTGCTATGGTATACGTATCATGTTTAACGACCGAGTATAGGTGCTATGGTATACGTATCATGTTTAACGACCGAGTATAGGTGCTATGGTATTCGTATCATGTTTAACGACCGAGTATAGGTGCTATGGTATTCGTATCATGTTTAACGACCGACTATAGGTGCTATGGTATACGTATCATGTTTAACGACCGAGTATAGGTGCTATGGTATACGTATCATGTTTAACGACCGACTATAGGTGCTATGGTATACGTATCATGTTTAACGACCGACTATAGGTGCTATGGTATCGTATCATATTTAACGACCGACTATAGGTGCTATGGTATCGTATCATGTTTAACGACCGAGTATAGGTGCTATGGTATCGTATCATGTTTAACGACCGACTATAGGTGCTATGGTATTCGTATCATGTTTAACGACCGAGTATAGGTGCTATGGTATACGTATCATGTTTAACGACCGACTATAGGTGCTATGGTATACGTATCATGTTTAACGACCGAGTATAGGTGCTATGGTATACGTATCATGTCTGATGACCGACTATAGGTGCTATGATATACGTATCATGTTTAACGACCGAGTATAGGTGCTATGGTATACGTATCATGTTTAACGACCGAGTATAGGTGCTATGGTATACGTATCATGTTTAACAACCGACTATAGGTGTTGTGGTATTCGTATCATGTTTAACGACTGAGTATAGGTGCTATGGTATACGTATCATGTTTAACGACCGACTATAGGTGCTATGGTATACGTATCATGTTTAACGACCGAGTATAGGTGCTATGGTATACGTATCATGTTTAACGACCGAGTATAGGTGCTATGGTATACGTATCATGTTTAACGACCGACTATAGGTGCTATGGTATTCGTATCATGTTTAACGACCGAGTATAGGTGCTATGGTATACGTATCATGTTTAACGACCGACTATAGGTGCTATGGTATACGTATCATGTTTAACGACCGAGTATAGGTGCTATGGTATACGTATCATGTTTAACGACCGACTATAGGTGCTATGGTATTCGTATCATGTTTAACGACCGAGTATAGGTGCTATGGTATACGTATCATGTTTAACGACCGACTATAGGTGCTATGGTATACGTATCATGTATGACGACCGACTATAGGTGTTATGGTATTCGTATCATGTTTAACGACCGAGAATAGGTGCAATGGTATACGTATCATGTTTAATGACCGAGTATAGGTGCTATGGTATACGTATCATGTTTAACGACCGACTATAGGTGCTATGGTATACGTATCATGTTAAACGACCAAGTATAGGTCCAAATGCATTGCTGGAAGTATTCCCAACATTGTTTGCCGTAAAAACTCTTTCCTTTTGTATAAGTTTGAAAAAACCTTGCTTTGTTCCCTTTTACCAGTATTATTTTGTAACGACAGATGATGGAACTAAACATATGCCGTTTTAAATAGTTGCAACAAAGGGTAAGCATATTTTTAAATATTATTTTTTAGGGACAAGTCCCTGGGAAATACTGGCGGAAATTCCGCGCATAATTAGCATGCTTTCGACTTTGGTCAAAGTGTTGAGCGTAAAACACACTTTCGGGGACTTGTCACCGGAGAAAGTTCGCGATAATTTTGACTATCCGGTCAAACTTTAATTAAAATCGATCTACTTTAGCCGGGGACACATCCCCGCCGAAACTACCCGTTGAATTTTCAATCACAAGTCAGCGAGTTTATGTGCCACGTCAGATTTCATTTTGTCGTTTAGCTACTTTCTTCGGGGACTTTGTGTCCCCGGCGAAAGCCTCCTCGCCCGTCCATCCGATTGTTGTAGTGAATTGCGGTCTTGTACTTTTAAATTCCGTGTGACATAGCATGTTATTTTCTTTAAGAAATGCCGTTAATCGCAATTTGTTTCATATTCAAGAACATCCCCTCCCACAAAAAACATATGTTAGACCATATTTGGTACTTATAGAAATGCGATAATGGCGATTCTTAAAGATAAATAACACACTGTAACTGCGGTCTTGTACTTTTAAATTCCGCGTGACATAGTGTGTTATTATCTTTAAGAAATGCCTTTTATCGCAGCGGGTAGTCAAGATTGGTTTCAGTTTTACTTTTGTGTTTCTTTAAAGTTGCAGATCTAAATAACTGGATCCATATTACTTATCTTCTTGATTTTTTTATATAAGTGAACTTATGAAGTGTTTCTGTCTTTTATTTATTTTTTATTTAATTTATTTATTTATTTTTTCCTACTTTTAATATTTGATTGTGGTGTAATGAAGATGCAAATATGCAATAATCTCACAAATGTTAACTCTGACTAGAGTTGCAACAGTGATCACAAGAACACTGACTTTAGCTATATATATACCATGAGACATGCATGTTCTTGATACTATTGGAACGATATGTAACTAAATGCAAATGTACCAAGTCGAAGGGTTGAACAATGATAGACAAATGAACCATACATCTAAAAGCACCTTATATATACAAACTAGCTTAGTAGGTAGAAAGCTAGCTAGGTTAAAAGTTAAAAACAACGACAAATTAAACCCTTAAACAGTACAGGACAATAACATTCACTCATTCAGATATGATCAACACAACAGTTGAAACTTGCACTTCCACAGTTCTACGAGCTAGATTGAAAAAACTTGGAACGAGATATATGTATAAAAGACAAACTAATGGTATGTAGGACAAAACATTTACTCGTTCTTTGTTCCAAACACAAATTGAATGTTGAGTTAGTTTGAACAACAAATGTCTTCATCAGAATTGAATAATAAATGACACTATGTTTAGAGAAACAAGCTGTGTTGTCACACATTTGATATGATCTTTTTGATTTTTGTAAAAGTTATATGCCAATAAAAAAAACCAAGTTCGTGCATGTCACTGTAATAATGTAATCTGACGATTTTTACGTTTGAAACATTTTTTCTAAGATTATACAGTAATTTTTAAATGTATCTTATACACATCTAGAAAGTTTTTCTCCAATCTTGAAATTAGTTTAACACAAAATAATGTGTACCTCATAAATACGTACGTATATTATTTGCTTGTACAATTAATTAGTACTCACCAAACAATTTACTGTATGTATCATTTACCTTACACATGATGCAGCTCGATCCTTCTGTTACAAAACACATATTTACAGAGTGCGAAAATAGAAATGTGGTTGCGGTGATTCTTAAAGCTGAAGAACAAGCCATAATTGCGGTTGTGGATATGTTCTCTCCGTCTGACATAGCTTGTTCCTTTGTTTTAGAAACACCGTCATTCAATTCACAATATATTTCTTAGTCGACATTGTTTTTTTGACACAACTATAAGTGTGAAAAATATATTGTTTTATAATTTTTTACCAAACTTTTTAATGTAACCAGTTTTTACAAATCATTATGTATTAATAAACTAATGAAATTTTACACACTTTTAAAACATGTGAAAATAAAAGGATGTAGAATCAACCATTTTTAGTGATTTTAGGTCAATTGTTTTCCATGTATACAACAGGCTAAGAAATATAAAAGGGATTAAGTCGTATAATAGCAATGTACTTTTTAAAGTGTCCTATTTTGATACGTGTACTTTTTTAAGTTGTAGAATAGCAATGTACTTTTTCAAAATTTCTTGTTTTGGTACGTGTATTTTTTTAACTTTGTTTTAGTTGTAGAATAGCAATGTACTTTTTATAAGTTAAAAAAAATACACGTACCAAATTGGAACACTTATGGAAAGTACATTGCTATTCTACAACTTAAAAAAGTACACGTACCAAAATGGACACTTTAAAAAATACATTGCTATTCTACGACTTAATCCCAATATAAAAACAGATTCATCTTTAATATTCGAGTTTGATATGATCTGGTTTGAGACCCAATATAACACCACATTACATTTATATGCTAGCTAGTTATAGAAAATGAGAAGTGTGTGTAAGTGTGATAATGTCATGTGACACTTTTACAGTTTTACGTTTGAAACATCTTTTCACAAGAATTAATAACGTATCTTTTCTCCAATCTTGAAATCGATTTAACACAAAATATCATCATTATACTGTGTGCACGTCTTTATTTGCAAGTATTCACCAAACAACTTAATTATACATGATTTGATGCTAGATGGAAATAGTAAATAATGATACATGAAATAAAATTATAAACAGACACTTTATATGTATAAGAATTTATAGCTAACATTTTAGTGGCTTTTTCTTAAACGTTAGCCGATGTACATTTTAGTGATACAATGAGACTTATGCACAATGGTGACTCAGTCCGACTTTCATTTTGTCAGTCATATTAGTTTTCTTTCTTCGATGGCCTTCAGACCAAGTTGCCAAAAGATACATAAATAATCTTTCTTTTTCTACCCACGAAACACGCACACGAACTAGGTCGACAAAATGACCGAGTTGTGATTTTTTTCACCCGACGACCAAGTCCGACCGAGTGTCCACAACAGGACGACCATGGACGACTGATCGGTCGATCGAATATGATCGACCCCATTGTGCATAGCCCGACAAAGAAGCAATACAATTTCATCACTTGTATAAACGCATTAGTTTAAATGAATGGATTGCGAAAACACATATTTACAAAGTGCGAAAATAGAAATGTGGTTGTGGTGATTCTTAAAGCTGAAGAACAAGCCATAATTGCACATATGTTCTCTCCATCAGACATGGCTTGTTCTTTTGTTTTAGAAACACCGTCATTCACAATATGTTTCTTAGTCGACATTTGTACTTACTAAGCTATGTCTTGTTATGTGTTTGTTTTCTAAGATACGTATATTAGTTGATGGTTTTAGTATCATCAACTACATTTTATGTGATTTATTTGAGATTAATGGCTTGCTCATGTTTAGCTCATAGTCGAGTTAAAAGGTGTGAAATGCATACTCATTGTAGCTAGCTTGAGGTAAGCACTAGTTTTCGGTGTTTATCAAGCTGTTTTTAGCTTGAGTTAAATATGGCACTTCAGCCATATTCCATTTGTACTTAACGTTTTTCGGTTTTAATATACTTTACCATGGTAACCCTTTACCCAAAAAAAGATGTTGGCACTAATAAGTGCGGGAGTTAAGGGTTCGCGCCCCCTTCTAGGATCAAGAGGAAGCGCCCCGCGCTATGTCAATGGTCGCGAGGTTTGAACAGTGCCCCAAAACCTAATGAGTTTTTAAATTCAGGTATTATCTTTTTTTCCTTCCAAACCAGATTGTCTCACCAAAGACACAACTTTAATCAACGGTTATGACTCTTTCCGCCAACCGTTTTTAACAAAATTTAACTAACTTTTGGTTAAGTTAATAAAACCTAATTGTTCTCTTCCAAACATAACTTACATAAAAAGTTTATGTGTACTTTTGTTCTTTCGTGCCTTAAAACAATAGAAATTTTTTGAATTATCTAATAAAGGATTTCATGATACCCGAAACATGTACGATTGAAATACTTCAATTAAAAAATGACTTCTACACGATTCAAAGAATATATCTATATTGTATAATTATTACCCCACTGCACACGCACCAAAATTCCAACGTATTATTCATTTGTAAAGTTTTTAACTTTTTATGGTAGTTTTTTGTTTACGTGCAACTTAGGTGTCGTTTGTTTTTTCAGAGCTTTTACCTCTTCATCTGCAAACCATGTCTGCAGAAGAAGAGGTAGATCTAAAGTCTTCATCTGCATGGATGAAGACCGTTTGTTTTTGTGCTATTGAAATACTTCTTTTATTTTCTTTTTTTTTTCTTTTTTTGCACTATAAATCCTTTTGTAATACGGTTCAAATGGGTTAATCGTAAAAAAAACGTAAGAAAACGTAAAATAACAGACGAAAACGTAAAAAAATGAACGAAAACATAAAAAAACGGACAAAAAAAATACGAAAACGTAAGAAAACGGATTAAAACGTAAAAAAAAAGATGAAAACGTAAAAAAATTGACGAAAACGTAAAAAATGGGCGAAAACATAAATAAAAAGACCGAAATGTAAAAGAGATGTAAGATATTGAGAAAGATATGTAAGGTTTGTGAAAGAAGAGGTAAGGAGTGAAAGAAGAGGTAAGAAGTGAAAGATAATGTCTGGAATTTAGAAGAGGAAATAAATGAAAAGAAGCACTTATGTCTGCAAAAAAAACAAACAAAAAACCTCTGCGCCCTCCTGCAGACAAAAGAAGTGAAAAGAGGAAAAAATTACTTATTGGAAAAAAACAAACGACACCTTAGTTAGCAAGCAATTACTAAATTCCATCATTAGGTTATAATAGGAGTTAAAAAAAAACATTTCATGAAAAAAATTTAAATTTACTACTTGAACACAAATCAGCTTTCGTAAACTTGGATTATCCAATTATCTGTCATCATTTGCAATTAATCAACAAACCCCGTACTTGTGAATCACCAAAACTACATGATCGCATTTCTAGTTCATATATCTTTTAGATGGCTGAATTCTCCGTAAGTATATGTTAGACAACAAAAACCCCGTAATTTCACTAATCTAATACTTCTACGTGAATACATAAAACGTTAGTAACCATAATGAACCCAAACACATAATTGCGCTTAGGGCCAACTAACTTAATACGTCTATTCGTCTAATACTTCCTCACAATTTGAACGGCGAAATCGTGAAAACTCGAATTTGAGTGAAACCATGATCACTCAAACACATAATGAACTCAAACACATAATTGCGCTTGGGGCCAACTAACTCAATACGTCTAATACTTCCTCGCAATTCGAACAGTGAAATCGCGAAAACTCGAATTGGAGTAAAAAACAATGATCACCAAATAAACAAACTTAAAAATAGTTATCTTGATGAAGAATCAAGAATTTCATAGTAACTAGTCGCAGCGGATAAACGTAATCCGAAAAAAATATATTTTTTCTAACAACTGTCTGGACTTATAATGGTGAGTGACAACACGTGCGACCGTTGGAGACAGTGATTTCGGTAGCATTTTCTTCGGAATTTAATTACGAATCCATGGCCACTGAGGACGTTATCTAACTCTAAGCAGTTAGAGAGTTATAAGCAAAACAGTGAGCCAATGTTGTTTTCAGAACCCAATGGCTTGTTACGACACATGACGCTGCGTCTTTTGGGCTAAGAAAGCGATTCCGTCATGCTTTTCTTCAGAATATAATTATGAAGCCAATGGCACTGTCAACGCCAGTCAACTCCTTATGGTTTAAGAGTTATGGTCGAAATAGTGAACTGCTAGGCTTTAATCCGAAAATTAATTTTTTTTAGAACGGATAAATGGTGATGGATGACGGTGTGGCTTGAAACGTCGGCTCAAAGTGTCCGGCTATGTTCCAGGATAAGACATGCTCGGATATCATGTTAGATAATGAAAACCATGTATGTATTATATTTCATTGATCAAATACTTAAAGGTGAATATATAAAACCATAGTAACACTAATGAACGCAAACCTATAACACTGTTTGGGCCAACTAACTTAAGACATCTAATAATATCGTTGGCATTTTTACATAATTAGTTAGTAAAATCTTAAATGACAACTAACTTAAGATAAAACTGATAACTAAAATTGACAAAGTTATGCGGAGAAAATTTTCTATAATCAAGAAATTTAATATCAAATATTAGATTATTCGTCGCGAAGAGTGGGCAAGTAAATTCTAGTTATTATCATGTTATGAGCTAAAGTTAAACAAACCACTTTACCACAAAAATTATAAAAGATAAGGACAAAACTTAAAGACTTTAATTGACGAGACCATAATATGAGAAAGGATTCTCTCAAGTAATTTGACTCGAGTTAGAGTATACATTTATACGATGGTTAAAATCATGAAATAGTAATCAAGTTTGAGATTTACTTCAATTTAGCCACTCTAGCTTTATTTTGATTATAAAATCAATCAAAGTTTTAATAGTATATTACTGTTGTGTAACTTTTATGTTTAAGTGCCTTAAATAAAACACTTTCAAACTAGATTATTATATGTGACTTATTTACTTATATAAAGCTGGTTGGGAGTAGTTATGTTTAGAGGGTGAGTGTTTATTAATAAAATATTACTCAACGATAGAACAAAATTGAAAGTTGAATGATTTTTATGGTTAATGTGAAATTTGAGTGACTAAATTAAAACACTCATGAAACTTGGTTACTCTTGAATAAAATCTTAAATGACAATTTTCATGTATGTATCTAGATTTTTTTTTTCCTAGAAAAACGGTGTTCTGGAAGGAGGTTCGAAATCATTAGAGTGCGTTTGGTATAAGTTTTGAAATCACGGTGTATGTTTCATTGTACGGTAGAATGACTATATTCCAATGGATCTAAACTAGCATATTATGAGTGGTATGAAGAATGAAACTTATTGAGGAATGAGTCCATAACTCGAAACTTAAATATATTATGTCAACCAAACATGTATAATCATAATCATCATCATTCCCTCGTTCTCATACCTTCCAACCAAATGCACCCTTACTTTTTTAAGTTCTCTGGCCTATATTACTTTCGGTGAGTAGCAAATACACACTATATCGAAGTTACCCAAAAACGATATTAAAGAAAAATAACTAGAAAACGTTTATTAATAACACATCTTATTACGCTTCCTATCCCAATATACTGACTTTAAAATTTTATGTGACTAGTGTTTATCAATTAGGATGAAAACACAAAAACAAATAAATTTGAGATGCTTGTAGAACTCATAGATGTAAGTATGACTTTATCACTACACATTTCACTTATTTTTCAGAGGCAATGTCCACACCTATGGATCTTGTTAGCTCATGCAAGCGTATAACCAAAGCAACACCTTTTGAGTTTTGCCTGTCTTATCAGGTGATAGATAAGGTAGTGTTTAGTTGTAGAAAACTTTTATTGTTTTCTCGTTTTTAAAATCTTTGAGAATGGAATAATTTTTCTTCTTTAAAGAAGAGTTGAAAATTTTGCAAACTCGTTTAAATGAAGTTATATTTTTTCTTTTTAAAAATCGACGACAGCAAGAATGGATGTGGATATCTTACCAATGTTGATTAGGGTTACAATAAGATACTTGAATACTAAATTGAAAATTATAGGAGAAAATGGAGAATGGCAGATTGTGGTTATCATTTTTGTAGTTAAAATTTAGAAAGTGAAATTTTCAAGACTTTTGAAAATTGCTAGAAAAAAGTGACTACATGGCTTTTCACTTTTTTCATTTTTTAATGTAGTTTTTTTTTTTTTTTTTTTTTTAAATGAGATATTTCTCACCAACTAAACACATCCTAACAAATCCACGCAAAACTTCTCCTCACACTAAACTAAACATACATATAGTTGCACATTTGCAGCATGTACATGAACTGTAAGTATAAGACGACAATCTTTAGATCTTTAACATCATTTGCTCATACTTTAAAACCAATTATCTTGTTTAAAAAGGCAGAACCTTAATTGACTCGTCAAAAACCATACGACTGAAACTACAACACATGATTCATTCACAAACACCCGTTGTTATCTCATTTCCACTTCATCTTACAAGTGCACACTATTTGATCAAACTGAAAATGGATACAATTTGAAGAAAAATGGGAAGTTGGGACATTAGCAGTATCAAACTGGTCAAACACGAACAGAAGTAACAAAATCCACTTAATCCCGTCATATTTGGGAGAAGTGTAAAATAAAAGGTAAGTGCAATAAAAATAAGAGAAACAAAGCTTGGGTTGTTCCATGGACAGCACAATAAACGTCCAACCTGTATAATTCACCACCTAAAACTGGTCTATGCTGCTTTGACAAAACGTCCAAATAACCATATTCATCTCCAAGTCAAAATCACCTGAATATAAGAACAATAGCATTGTGGGTAAGAATATCCATAGCTGTAAGCATCAACCTACTTAATGTTATTGTGTTAAAGCAGCTACAGTAAAAATGTATAGATTACATGTAGTAGAGGTGGCAATTATGACGCACATCAAACATGTATATAACATGTTAGGTCTTCTAAAATTACATGTCTTAATCTAGGCTATTCAACACATATAGGGCATCACATGATACTTCAATAACAATCAGATCATATACGAAAAATGAGGGGCAACTTAAACCAAATCGATGATACACAGAAGAGGGGGAGGGGATCTGGTGCATATATCAGAGTATCCTGCTAGTTCTTAAAATGGGTCGACTCTCAAATGAGTCAAATGTACACTACAACTAAAAAGGGCATGGTCAAACGGCTTAAAAGGGCCGACATAATGCACACAACTCGTATACCGCTTTATTTACTGATTTAGATTACTGTTGTAACAATTTGGTTTTTGTTTGCATTAAATACTTGTAAAAACTAAAAGAGAAAGAACAATGGTGTTTGTTGGGCAACCAGGAGTCCAGGACAACCCATACATTCGTAACTGTTTAACCCGAACCCTGTTGACAAGTTACCCGACCCGTCCAGCCAACACATATTGCTGGCTAAAATTATGAGTGTTCTGTTGGGCAACCAGGACAACCCCATACCTTCGTAACTGTTTAACCCGAACCCTGTTGACAAGTTACCCAACCTGTCCAGCCAACACATATTGCTGGCTAAAATTATGAGTGAACATACAGAAACTTCTGTTTATAGTCGCTGAACACTGACCTTTTCACGAGTCATCATCAATGTCTTCTATCAATCTTCATAATCAGTAGCATTCTCCAATAAGAAATTGGCTGCCAATTCTTCATTGCGATCACACGCTAAAAATGCCTCAATAACAAGGGTTCTTTCAAAACCCATTGCCTCAAGCTGAGGATACAAAGATGAATTAGACAGCTAAGTTAATCCAGGTAAACAAAAAAACTTGTATGTTACAAAAATTTGAAGTTGATCAATACCCGTTCAATAGCCTCCTGTTCTTCTGGTGTAACACTAATGGCATGAGGCATCTCCTGATCTCCTTGATCAAACAGATCCCTATGGAAAAAGGTTAACAGTTGTTAACTATATTGTGGTAAGGAAAATGAGGTTATGAGGTCATATATGTAACAGTAATAGCATCATTACATAAACAGGTTTTGATTACAATTGGTCATATTAGTTTCAAAAACAGTCATAGAAAAAATAGCTAAGAGAGGAACAACCGAACAGGTGAAATGGGCCGAACATTTTAAAAGTCGTCCAAAGGGTGTTATTAATGTTTACGAAGTTCAATCATATTAATCGTATTAACTACTTAAAAACTTATGCTGGCCAGCCCAACCAGTACTAAAAACAACCCATATAAACCATTAGCCAGGACACGTCCCAATTTGCTACTCTACAAGAAAACTTGGTGAATGGAAGAGACCAATGTCACTTTGAAAGACGGAATACAAACAAATTTACAAAACTTTTTTTCTAATAATCAACAGAATGTGCATGCATTTACGTTTACTCACCCTTCAGAAGCGTCGACGGGTTCATTGATTAGTTGAAGAAACTCAGCATGGTTCTCCTGAATTAGTCCTAAAAGCTGAGGATTTTGCTTTCCCAGCTCCTGAAGCATAGGCTGTAACCAACAAAACTGCTTTTAGACCATGTAATAAACAAGGCACAGATTTTATACACAAAAGACAGACATATAGGGTGTACCTGTAATATTTGTGGGTTTGATTGCACCATAGATCGCAATGCTTGGAACTGAAATGCATAATTGAGTTTAAAATTTAACAAATCCGTAAAACCAACATGTTTTCTCTTTGAAAATAAAGATATCAACCCTGCATCGGTTAATTTATATAATTTATTATATAATAACATTTATGAAATGTTATTTTACTGTTCATCTACAAGTACAGAATAGCCCTTTAACCTTTAAATCTTTATATTTTAATACTTTTTTAAGTTTCATAAAGTAGCAAACTCATTAAACTTTACAACTTTGTTCTCGACATCATTTTCCTTATTGTTGTCAATACTTTTTATTGTGAAAATATATTAAATCTTTATTCGGTAACTACAAAATGAATGTTTTTCACCCGCTGCAACGCGCGGGAAAAAACTCGTTAAAAGACGTAAATCAGGAAGTTTTATTACATGAATCTACCCAAAAATTAATACCACCTGTTGGTTATTTCTAAGAAAGTCAAGAGATCCAAGATTCCCTCCTGCAGCACCTGAAGGTATTTCCTGCATAACATCCAACAAATTCAATCATCTGCACTAAAAAACAACAATGTGAAGCAGAGGTGGCAGTGTCAACCCTTTCACCTAAATATGGTCAAATTCAGTTGTCTTTAAACGGATCAAATGAATCGAACAAAAAAAAAATAGTTTTAAGAGAAGAGGGTCAAATGGGGTATACTGTTCGAAAGTTGCTTAGAATGAGTTTTAAATGCATACTAAACAATGACTCATCCCAACCCGTTATCAAAAACGGCCATCTTGCCACCAATAGAAAAAATCAACTCAATGATTAGTAACCTGAGGAAATAAGTTCAATGGAGAGGCATTAGGTCCTCCAGAAAGAGGTGCAGCACCAGCAGCATCTGCAGTAGCACCTTGAACTGCAGGCAGTTGTGTCACTGGGACCGCAACTTCCACTGTATCTGGAATACCCTGTAAAAAATCGATTGGAGGATTAATTTCTAATACTTAAGATATCAAAAGAAATATAACTAAGAAACATACAGAATACAAGTAATCGATTGCTCGCTCTGGGTTGTTGTAAGCAGCTTGAAGAGCACGAGTAACCGTTTCCTTGTCCCAACTACCACCACCTATATCTAATATGTGTTGAATAGTCTGCTCAACACCATTATTGGTGACTACATTGGAAGCAGCTTGACCATATGTATCAGAATTAGCACTGCAGTTACAACAAAAGTTTACACGTAAACCACATGAAAACTTATGACACTGCTTATAACCTGAAACATCATATCGCTCCAATTTCTAAAGTTGTTAACGAATAACTAACACAGCAGGTATGATTGAAAAACTATAACACAATTTAGAAGGTTGTATGCATCAAAAACACGCTTTGACAGACTTTTGACCAGTTTATATTCTAGGTGAAAAGATTATCCTATTAGTTTGACCTGTCTGAGATAAAACTTAACCAAAGACGTCCAAATATATAAATAAATGGGACCAAATTGCCACCTCTTTATAAATCAACCCAATCAGAAAACAAGAGACAAAAAAGTATAGACAAAGAGCTCATACGGTGCAGGTGCAGGTACAGTTGCGGTTTCATGTGCTGTTGCCGTTGCTGGGCCAGAAGATGTACTGGTTTTAGGAGCCCTGAAATATATGCATGTGTGTAAATCGTAAGTTCTTAAACACTAGCTTTCTGCTGTATATAATCGATGATTGAAATGCACTAGTCATGGGAACTCACTGCGAAGGAGTATCAGTTGTACTGGTAGGATTAGAAGCTGGTGCAGTCGTTGATGAGGTCTGTTAATAACAGCCAAATGAGATTTCCTTTATTCGTAAACTATTATACATGGCCTAAGGCACAAAACGAAAAAAATGTACCTGAGCAGATGAAGCTCCAGCTGAGCCAGAACTCTTACTCTGTTGAGAAAGCCAGATAAAAATATATATATATATATTATCATATGATTGTGGAAACTATGATCTTATACACATTTCAATCCTATAATCATAGAATGCACCCATTTCAACGAGAAGACCTAAGAAAGTTACCTTGCTAAGCATGACAACAAGAAAACCTTCCTCCGAGACTTTGTTATCGGCCAATGTAGTTTCATCTTTCAGAACCTTACCATTGTGAATCAATAATTGCTGCCCACATGGATAATTATCTTTTCCTTGCACATCTTCAATATTTTTCTTGACTGCCATAATCTAGTATCATAAGAAGTTTCACATTGGTTACGAACACACACATGAAAATAACTTCTATACACCATTTCACAAAAATAATACTATCAAAATGGTAAAGTATCATGAAAACAAAATGTGTTAATGACAGACTTTAATTTGCCAAAGCAGGTTTGTCTTTCCATCTCTCTAGACATATGCACACACACTATATAATTATGATGGCAGACACCACACGTGATCAGATAAAGACTACTTCAGCTGCTCCTACTACAGTTTTTTCACAATGAAAGTGGCAACTCCATATACGCGAACAAACATTAGCAACATTGCACCACATTTAAGTTAACAAGAGTCTTTTGTTATCTCTTTTACGGTTGCTAAGATAAAAGTGATATCAGATTGACTACTAGACTCACTAGCATATAACAATAATCAAATTCTATATTACAGGATATATACCACTACATGTTATTCCAAGTTGCACCAAACTTATCACGAACTAGTAACTTTTACAACTTTATAGCATACAAAAACAATGGGAAACCAGAATGTTCATCATTAATGTGAAGAAGTTCCTTTGAGTCACTGATCCACAGAACACTACCATTGTAAAACAGTACTTCCTCTACCGTGGCGTCAAACTTCCAATTGTTATTTACTTTTCTTACTAGAAAAAACTGCTTATTTCCATCATATACCATTCATCTTCCGTCACAAAGTGTCTTGCAAAAATATCAATTATCTCAACTAATTTTAACTACACAAATTTTTAAAACAGCTCGCTGCACATAACTTTATGTTTCCAATTAACCACCACTAACAAACTTCAAAGGCAGCATAGGCAAATCACACACACACACAAAGAAACATTTCTGATTAGCTACGACAAAATCAACATTAACTTGGACTGCAACATACTGTACAGCAACTCTACAATGTTATTATTATCAAATATATCATATATGTGCTTCTATAATATAAGATAAACACATCAGAATCAGTCAACTTTGTTAATCAATTGCTGCCTACATGAATAATAATCTTTTCCATGCACAACTTCACTACTTTTCTTGACTAAAGAAGATTCATACAATGGACATTAAATTATCAGTTTTAGGCGCATCAGTTTTTGGCCTCTGTAGAATACAAACAAGTTTCGTACAATGGACATTAAATTGCCTGCTTTCATCTTTCTAAAACTCTCAGCTTCAACATTTTCATTATATCTACAAACTTTATACTGGCATCTTGTCTCATACACTACCTACACTAGTTTTGTTATAAAACTTACTAAACTCAACTTTAATGCTTTGATGCGACTAGTATCCTTAGTTCTCCTTTCTCTTATATTAAGGAACTTGTACTTCCTTAAACTTTTTTTGCCTGATTGTCTATGAACAACTTTATATGCATTACCTCTTTCACAACTTTTTTACATTCCGAACGGGTATACTTCTTTAAGCTAACTACATTCTTATATCCATAAATAGTCATCACTCAACAAGTGTATGTAGTTTGATTCATAATTCTACTATCCACAACATCCCTTTTTTACCTTTGTTAAGGCTTCATGCCTCCATCACCTAATTACGAATAAGTCACCTTACTTCATCAAATACTGCCTACCACTCGTGGCTACTTTTTAAAAATTTGTGTGTTTGACCTTTTTAGCTAAACTAAACATTATGCTGTTACCCAATCAACCCTTGGGCCCACCAATTAGAAGTATTGGCAGAAATTACCCACATTGAGCGAACGCCTACCATTATATGCAAGTATACATGAATTTGTTGAAACTTATAATAAAGACTTACTATAAGTTAATATTTCACCCTTCTCAGTTTACCTACACTCTAATATGAGTGTATGACAGTGTTTTAGGTCCAAAACGACGACGTGGTGTGCAATTATATAAGCTTCGTTAACTAAGTGCAACATATAAGGCTAATCTGCCACTTGAAAATAGATAGAAGCACGAATGAAAATAGCCAACATACCAAACTATTAAGCAAGTTTTATATGAATCGTCATATTATATGAAAAACACAAAAAAAGCTTCGACATTTGTGTATCAGATTGATACACGATTTGGAAAAAGAAAAAAACCATTTTTCTTAAGGAAAGCAAAGTCGTATTCAGAAGTAAATTCAATGTGATACAAGATCAACAACAATGTACAACTTAATAATCAGTGGCACCCCCAAATCACATGAAACGCAAGACAATGATCCCTTCATCCTAGCATATTTCAACTAGAGAAATAAGTGAATGTGTTTAATTTGAAAGGAATAAAGATTTGAAAAGCTTACTGAACATCCGGAATGATTTTCTGAAGTTTGGGATGAAGATTTGGAGATAGATGAGTTGAAAATGAATATATAATAAAAAGAAAATGGTAAAGGAAAACTAATTTGACAAAAGGATGAGTCGGGAGGGATGTTTGGTGATGTTAAGGAGGATAGAATGGTCATTAAAATAAAAATAGTACGATGAAGGATGTAACATGCTAGACGTTTCGCCACTCAGGGATGTTAATTGCCAATAGTATCGGCAAGGGATGCTTAGTGCCAAATTCGACAAACCAGTGAACGACAGGGATGATTTTTGCAGTTTTCTCTTAAGAGTTTTAAAAAATACAAGTTAAATAAGATAATAAAAGGTTGACTCTTAGAAAAATGTCTCGATTCATCTTCATAATGAATGGATATATGTTGATGACACACGTTTATTTGCCAACGCAGAGTATTTTTCCATCTCTATTAATCTGTACATACGCACACACAGTCTCTATGTATGATGGCATACATTACTGATGGTCCTATCCTAACAATTACAAATTTAATCTGTTAAATATTACTTCAGTTGCTCCTAAACACTTTTTCTCACAATGGAAGTACATGCAAGTAGAAAACCGTACACAGGATTAGCACCAACAAACCACATTCAGATTTACGCAAGCCCTTACGGAAATGTTGTTCTCTCTTCTGCAATTGCTATAAATACAGATGGATGTCAGCTTGAATATGTGACTCCTACTTTTTACAAACTTTGTTCCAGCTTATCAGACAAATTTACTTAGAAGTTGCACCTAACTTGCCACAATTCTGTCTCATTTAAAAATAATATAATGGATCACAAACAGATTACTGTCAGCACTGCGGTTTCCTTTGTATGGCAGAAAAGAAACTATAGGCTTCTTAAAAAAGAATTTAGAGTGGAAGAAGTCCTAAAGATAGTGATATTTGATTATGTTAGGCTGAAACTAATAAGCCTGAGAGTATAAAAAAATCCTTTGCTGTCCTTATGAGTGGCTGCTATGCGGGACTTAACTTGGTCTGATATGGCATTAAAAGCTATTTAAATCAGTTCAAGCAATCTGACGAAGTTGAATATAAGCAGAAGATGGTTATGAATTATATCTACTTATGGAAGTTGTGTACAGGGTATGGAATGAAAGTAAGGGATGTCAGTTCTAGTTTAAATAAAAGCAAGAGGTGTAATAAAAAATGTTTGAATTTCTAGTTTTAATGCAGTGATATAGCTGTTAGGTCTATCATTTGGTCAATACTGACAGGACTACTACTTCATCTTGACTAAATGGTATGTGTGTATGACAAAGACAGTCTAAAAAGTTAAAAGATATGGAGTCTTAAAAGGATGAGTTGGCAGTTTGTATTTGTGGCTTTTCTGTTTTCCTTAAGGTAAGATCTCTTGGAGAATAGAACTGTTATGTAAAAAAAATTTATGTATAAATACTTCACCTTGTCTCAAAACAACTCACCACAAATTAGTAACCTTAAGCATCTAATACTACCATACACAAACATTCAGAAACCGATCGGCTAATGCAAATAAGTTCCTTCGAGTCACTGATTCGCACAGCACTACAATTATGAAAACTCCCAAACTTCATATCATCTACATGAAACACCAATACCTCCGTCAAAACAAGTATTTTTCCATAGTATGCCATTCATCTTCTGCCACAAAATGTCTAGCAAAGACAACATATATCTTAAGTAGAGTAACTACACCAATATTCAAAACAGCTCACTGAGCACAATTTTCTGTTTCCAAATAACCACAACCGGCCAACTTAAACCACAGAGAGGCAAATCACACACACACAAAAACAATTCTGATTAGCTACATCAATCTAACATATATTTAGACCAACCTCAGATTCACAACCTAAACAAAAAAGTAATTTCACAACGTTATTGTAATAACTTATAATCATATATATGAAATAAGTGCTTCTACAAAATAAAATAAAAACGCATTAGAATTAGTAACAAAAATAATTTGTATCAGTTCTGTCAAAAAAAACTTAAATACACCTGGGCGGCAAAAAACCATCTTTTTGTTCCCTAATCAATGAAAATAAATATATATGCTGATAACAAACATTAAGCTGCCAAACCACTGTCTTTTACTCTTTTTCCATCTGTTTTAAAAACTTTCCACGTCATAATCTTTTACCTAGATACTTGCAAATTCAGTTTAAGTCTACATATAATAAGACAGTAGACAACACACATCTGATCTGATATAGATTTCTTTAAGTGCTCTGACTACAACTATTCACAACCGGAAATACAGGCAACTAGAAAACCGTGCAAAAAAAATTAGCATCACAGTAAGTTTGAGTAAGCACCTATGCAAACCTCATATTCTCTTCTATAGTTCTATCATTGCTAAAATACACATGCATATCAGTTCGACTCCCAATTAACAGAAACTTAGTTCCAGACTTCCAGATAAGATAAAAGAAAGCTGTAGATTGTAACTAAGTTACTCGAAAAGTACCCCAAATTAGCAACACGTGAAAAACCGAAAGGTTAGTGTAAACAAGTTCCTTGAGTTACTAATCCACACAACACCATCTTCCCTACCGTAGCTTCAATTCTTCCAATTATTTTCTACTTTCTCACCGAAACAACTATTTATTTCCCTCACATGCCATTCTCCTTTGCCTTAGCTTATTTGATGAGCTTATGAACTTATTGAAAATTTTATAAGCACATCAGCTCATTTTTAACAGCTTACGAGCTTATACATGAGCTTACAGTGTATTTATAAGTTCATAAGCTCAAGTTAATAGCTCATTCATAAGCCATAAAAATGAGATTATAAGCTTATCAAATGTTCAATAAGCTCATAAAGCCTATCAAATAAGCTAAAACAAACACCCCTCAACTGCTCCTACGCTACATTTTACACCTAGGAGTACAAGCATCTAGAAACCGTGCACAAACATTAGTACCTACCAGTGCAAATCTCATTCTCTTACCTACGGCTGCTAAACATAAAACTGTACATCAAAATCTCTACCAGACTCGCTCACATTTAACAAAAATTAAGTTCCATCATAACCTATCCACACGATGAGCCGAACTTACCACAAACTAACAACCTTTAAATTACACCATACAAAAACAGTGAGAAACACTATCTTCCTATTATTCCTCACCGAAAACAAACAATTCATTTCCATCACACGCGACTCATATTCCGCCACAAACACGTCAATTATCTCAACTAAATTAACTACAACAGCTCACAAATTAACATACATATAAACTAATACAACATCAGATTCACAAACAAAACATACAGCAGCAAAAAAAATGTTATCGTAAATTGTTAATTATTAATTAAGAGCAATTAATATGAGGAAGTACTACTAACAGTGTCTGAAGGTTGAACCCTAATTTCGAAGTGGCTGCCTTTGAGTGTCTTAACCGTTAGCTTCATGATTATTATTGTTTGTTACGATTTATTAACGGATGGATTTATTTATTTGAAACCCTAATAACGGATCCGTAACGAATAAAAAGACTGCTGTGTTTTCGTGTGTGTGTTTTTGTTGCATAACAAAAAAATGAAATGAAATGAAATGAAGGGCTTTTGGTTACTGTTTGTATCACGTGTTTTGCACGTGACCCCCTGTTTGTTTTCTTTGCTTTTCAAAAACATTATATTTCAAATAAAGAATTACAGAAGCTCTTGTGTCCAAATAATACCATATATGAGAAGTTCCCTAATTAAGGTTGTTTCAAGAGTGATTCAATCCCTCATTTTCTCGTACCACGCGTCATTTCTTTCTCCGACGACCTTTGGGTGATTAGGTCTTGCAAGAAGGCGACCAAGTTCAATTTTTTTTTTTAACACAAAATAAAATTTCATTAATAATTAAACGTTACATAATAATTCAAATAAAATTAAAACATTACGAAACTTATTAAAACATTACAACACTTATTCAAAATCTAGGTTGTGGCGTGCCTTGATCGCCTCTTTGAGTTTCTGCATTGTTTGTTGTTGTCATCAAGAAAGATTCGTCGATTGTCGTGCAATAGAACATGAGATCTGCATCATATTTCTTTTGAGCCTCTAATTCAAGTTTTCGTTCTTCTAGTGCCAATTTTTTGTCTTCCCCTTCTTCTCTCGTTTGCTCAATCTCCAACTCGATTTGCCGTTGTTCTAGCTCTTTCTTCTTCAAACCATAGTGCAGGTCTGCCAGCTCCTTCTTCTGCCCGAATGCCACGGACTTGATCTTGCCCCACTTCTCGGCAACACCTTTCATAATCCTATATTTCGAAGACTCCGAAGATTTCTTTTTATTCTTCTTTGCGGCATCACGACCAATTGGTTTACCAGGCACATCCGAGTCGGTTGAAGTCCTTGCTTTTTTGCGACCATCATCTTGGCTTAAAAAAGCCGGCATCTCATTATCCTTCCAAGCAGAATGGTCCCTCAAAATCTTCCAACAATGCTCCAAAACAAACGGATGACCACACACTAGTTTGTATTCATCACACGCTCGTGTATAAACGGTGAGGTCATTCTCACCACTCAGTAATTCCCGACAAGATTGTTGTAAATGGCACAAAATTGACCAACTCTAGGATGAATCCTATTTTTCCACTTTGTAATTATAGAGTTGTACGTTCTTTCTGCACCAACCTCCTTCTCAAAATAAGTAATGACTTTCTGCCAAAATCCTCAAGCATTTTGGTTGTTTTCGGTTACACTATTCTCGGATACATCACACCAAGCGTTGCACAAGGCGATCTCTTCTTCTTTTGACCAAAGCGGGGAATCATTATTGCCTTCTTTCTCGACAGCCTTCTTCTTTCCCTTTGTAGCTCGTTTCTTTGGTTTGACCGGTGACGTCTCTTCTCGACATTCTTCTTCTTCTACGTCATCAAGGTTAACCGAATCGTGATACGATCCATGAGCCGAACCAAGACCGAACCGTGATACTCTTGGCCGGATAACCCGATCCGGTTCCAAAGATAAAATTAGGATTGTTGAATAATTGATCTTCAAAATCAAAACCCTCAAGATTGATACGGTTAACCGGATAATATTCTTGATAATTTGAATATGAAGACGTTGAGGAATCCATTGTTGGACGGTACACAGATTCGGGTGACCCATACATAGATTGGTTGCTTCGACGGGAGTAGCTTTGTTGTTGGTGGTGGTGGTGGTGGTAGATGTTTTGATGCGGTGGAACAAATGGACAATTTATACAAAATGGATTGTTAGGTTGTTGTTGTGGAGCTTGTTGGGATTGATATTCAAAAGCAGGGGGTTGAAAATTGATTCTTGGTGAGACACCGGTTAACCGGAAATTCGGATCCGGTGTTAAAATATGCGGGGCGTTTTGTGCCAAACTGGATTTTCGGCCTTTGGTTGGTGGTGTTTTCTTTGACATTTTCGATATAGAGGATTGTGAGATTTTTGATAGAGAGGATTGTGAGATTTGTGAGTTTAGTGTGTAAATATGTTGTGTATTTATAGGGTAGTTTAAGTTGTATTTTTTTTTTAGCCTCAAACGGTAACAAGGTTTTTTTTTTTGTTTTGATATGTAAAATGTAACGTTAAACTTTGCTTCTCATCGATTGGGGACACGATTCAATTGGTTTCAAAATGCGGCGATCGACACTTGTCACAGCAACACGATCGACGAGATATCGATCGCCAATACCACTCGATCGATGGGGATTCAGATTACTGGGGCTAGCCTTAGTTGCCGTTTAAAAAAAGAAAATGAAAGAATTACGTATTAAACTTTTTACTTTCATGTCACTCATTTATTTAAACTAATTTATGAGCCACCAAATATACGTTTATTTTCATTTATACCAAACATTAAACGAAACAGTATACAACATTGTATCACACATATGATGTATGTAAATGATCGCTCCCTATAAAACATGAGATGTGTTTGTTTCTATAATAGCTTGTATAAGTTTTAAGCTTCGGTAAGGTTAAGCTAAAGAAAATGAGGTTTTAGAACTTAAATAACTATTAAAATACTATGAATCAATATGTAAAAGCTTAAAACTCATGTATTTGTGTCATCTTTAAAATAATAAACTCTAACTTTAACTAACTTATTAAAAACAAAAAATTCAGTTTACCCCTTAAGAGGCCGTTTGGTTTGCTGAATGTTTCTGATGTAATTGTAATTTGTCAAAGGAATTGTAATTTAGATGAATTGTAATTTGAATTGTTAAATTTGTCATGTGTTTGGTTGGCAAAATGTAATGTAATTGAGTAGAAATTCATTTACATAATCCTGTTTGGTTGGTTTGAAGGGAATTGTAATTTAAATTTTACAAAATCACCCATTAATGTTTGTGATTTTTTTTGTGACCGTCATATATGTTAAATAACATCTACACCAATATAAATATCATATATTACTATAAAAGCGTGGCTTAAAATAAAATTGCAAACACATTCTATCAACATAAAACGAAAATTTTCAAAATGTTAAGTACAAAAGGTTCATCACCATGATCATAAGTTCTTAACATAACTACATATTATAAAGTGCAACTTAAGGACCTAAAGAGACACATTACCAGTTACTAACTTAAAGACCCAAAAAAACACATAAGAAGTTATAATAAGGACATTACAAATCATTCCCAGACATTACCGACTTAAAACCCAAAAAGACACATAACAAGATATAATAACGACACTACAGATCATTCCTACAGATACCAAATTCAAACTCATTCCGACAACATGAAACGCACCCACTCCTCCCTTTCTTCTTCTTTCAAATCCCAAAAGGTCAACATGCTGTCGGGTTCACTTTTTACCTTTCTAATTGCTCTAAACTTTTCCACTTTAGTCAATGATTCTATTTTTTGAAGCTCATAAGTGATGAGGTTTGTTTTATTTTTTAACTCAACTTCAAGCTTTATACCTTCACTCATTTCTGCTGATGAATCTTTAATTCGATCTCCAAGTAATATAGCTGCTTCACTGACCACCTCGGCTATAGAAGCCATGCTACCCATATTTTTCCTTTTTCTAGAACGAACACTCGAAATTCCCTCAACACCACTCATATTTGTACGTGCATTATGGCTTGCTTCCATCGCTTCATCAAATGCATCATTTGAGTTTTGCTCATACTCTTCAGTGTTCACTTCATCTTCCATTTCAGTAACAAGTTTAGATTTATTACCTTGAGCTCGGTCTTTTCCAAAGATAAGAGATAATTCTGAATAATTAGCAAGCTTTTTGTCATTTAACTTCTCCGCTCTTGGATGACTCTATTTCACATGTCAATAGTTAAAAAAAATAAAGAATATCAGATATTTAGCGAACTTTTAACACATTGATACAATTAAAGTATATTAAAAACGTTAATAAAGTAGAAACCTACTGCGATATATGAATCCCATACATCCGGAGCATCGGTGGTGGCACAATTGTTTTCTTCGTCATAACCAAACCCACCAGAATGCAACATGTCATAAACAACTTGCCAATCTTTTTTCATGGTTCTTATACGTGATTCAATGTGTGGCTTACCCATGATACCCGAGTTGGGAAGTGATTCTTTTAGTGTAGTTTCCAGAATTTGTAAATATCCTAATTTGAACCCATTATCAGCTTTGTATGCTCCTGTGTTTACCATATGAAGTAATGCCTCAATAAGCTTTTCATCCTCACTGCTTGTCCACCCATGATAGTTTCGATTTGCATATGTCCTACCTTGATTAGCACATGTCCTACCCTCATTAGCACTTGTCGCACTTTGATTAACACTTGCCGCTCCTTGATTAGCACTTGTCCCCCCTGATTAGCACTTCTTGCACCTTGATTAGCACTTGTCCTATCTTGATTAGCACTTGTCCTACCCTGATTAGCACTTGTCGCACCTTGATAAGCATTTGTCGCCCCTTGATTAGCACTTCTTGCACCATGATTAACACTTTTCCTACCTTGATTATCACTTGTCCTACCCTAAGTAGCACTTGTCGCACCTTGATAAGCACTTCTCGCACCTTGATTAGCAATTCTCGCACCTTGATAAGCACTTGTCGCACCTTGATAAGCACTTGTCGCACCTTGATTAGCACTTGTCGTTCCTTGATTAGCACTTGTCATTCCTTGATTAATACTTGTCATACCTAAAATGTTATATGACCATCAGGTAGAACAGGTGCAAATATTTGACTTAAGTGCTTATATATGGTTATTAATATTATATAACCATATGAGTAGAACAGGTGAAAATATTTGACTTAAGTGGATACAAACAAATTTCCATGATACAAACTTTATAGCATTCAATGGACTAACATATATAGTCTAGTTTAATGAGTTTTTTTTTTTTTTTTTACTAGAACAGTTAACAGAGTATATAATGAGTAATCAAATCAAGTCGATGCATTTAAGCAAAATGAAAAGGACATTACAAATTCATAGGAAAACCAAATGATTATGATTGTGTGAATGACATGCTAAAGAAGAAAATATGTTAGTGAAATACCTTTTGTCCGCCTGAAGCCTTTCCTCAAACTCAAGACCGCCTGAAGCCTTCGCTCAAGTCTGCTCTTTGTGAACTTTCTCTAGAAAGCTTATTTGCGTAGAAAAAAAGAGTCAATAAGCTTAAACTCCAAATTTGGATATTTTTTTAGATGCATAAGATTTTAATATTGAGCTTACACAATCACCCCCCAAGCATCAGGTGCTAAATTAATTAATATGAATATAACAAGTGCAAAAATGTTATATATCAGGTGCTAAAGTGCTTATATATGATTATTAGTGTTATATAACCATATGAGTAGAAAACATATGCAAATATTTATTAATTAATATGGATAGAAGTTAGAACAGGGGTAAACATGAATATGAGTAGAAATGGTGCCAAATAAACTAATCTTGTGCCAAACAGACACATACAACAGAAACATTAATAACCATTTGGTGCTAAAATGTCTTAACGAAAAAAGTACAATACATGTTTTACAAGTTAAATAAATTTTTAGTTGGTAGCGCTCCATGAATCAAACATACTTTGCGCTAAATTATTTCTAAATTCGGTCCATTCATTTGAAGTCCCAATAGAATGTATATTATCTTCAGCTTCTCCTAGGTCTTCAGTACCCTGATCAGATTCATCTTGAGTCTCAAATGGGTCAATTGGCATTTCTTGTCTTATGAAGTTATAGAGGAGACAACACGCCATTATGATCCTAATTTTTAAGTCAATTGGATAATACGAGTTGTCCCTCAAAACTCCCCACCTTTGCCTTCAAAATACCAAAACAACTCTCAATGACGTTTCTTGCGGATGAATGTTTCATGTTATATACTCCCTCCGTCTCAAAATTATTGTCAGGAGACAAGAAACAGAAAGATTAATAAAAGTGAGACCATTATAACTCTCAACCATTCAAATGGAATATTCCCTCATTATATTCTTTTTTCTTACTAAAATAAGAAAGTGAAGAATTATTTTGAGACATCAATAAAAGGAAATATAGACAATAAATATGAGACGGAGGGAGTAACTCTTTTGGAGTAGTTGGTTGGTGCCCATCTCACCAATCATTTAAATGGTACCTTTGACCTCTATACAGTGCTCCAATAAGATTAGGCTGCCCCAGTAAGGGGATTCAATCCTCTTACTTTTCACTGCCACATCAGTTTTCTCTCTCCAACGACCTTCAGGCGATTGGGTGCCCGAGTAAAGACGACCTTTAAAAACAAAAAATATACCTCACGAATATTCTTTTCTAATTAAATAACACACACATAAATACTACAAATTGTCGATCGAGCAGACGACCCGTTTGCTTCTGAAACTTGGCGATCGACTAGGGCCACAATAAGGAGATCGAGAGTCACTCGATCTTGGGTGTCGATCAAGTAACCCTCGATCGATACTACTGCATGCAGCCTTAGGTTTATTGTCGTTGTAGTACAAAAATTTAAGCTACAACTTATAATATAAACTTTAATTACAGTTTCGGTTCTAACTATTTTCATTGAACATGTCTAATATCAAATTTCTTGTTATACCCCATCTTTGTTCTCTTGTTAAATTTATAACTCTATCTTTGTCTCTTGTTAGCTTTATACGTAGCTTTATTATAAACAATGGCTTCACGACATTATATGTAAGAATTGACTCATAAAATAGATAGCTATTGTTATTTATTCGTTTGTTTTCCTCTTTTCATTTTTGCTTGTGATCAAATTGTTTGAGGATTTATTAATTTATAAAAACTGAAAGTTTTATAATGATTCACTCATATGCAGGGACAGAGCCAAGGGGGTTTCGCGGGTGCCCGGGACACCTATAAATTTTTTCGATATAGTGTTAATTTTATAAAAATACATAGTTTTTTTCCAAATGCATTTTAAATGACCCGGTTACATCGAAATATGTTTTTAGTTAGCATCTTAAACTCTATTAGGTTACGGTTACAAAAAAATTATGCACTCAATCATATTTGTTCCTGACTTCGTCCCTGCTCATATGAATAAAAATAACATAACATCAAACTGAATTTTAATTATATAAAGATCCTCAATTCCAATAGTGATTTTCTTAAGTAAATTACATTACCAACCTCATAATCATTGTTATCATATATTTGTGAATTTTTTAGGTAACCTCAAGTTTAGTTATAATTTAAACGAGTTATTGTTGGGAATTATACTTCAGCAGAATCTCTACAACACGTATTCTTTAGCGGAATGTAAATACAAGCTGTTATAACTAAGAACACTTAGATCCTCTATGGATCTTTTATTAACTGAAACTCTATGTTTCGAATTTTTTCCCTATTACATACTATCAAGTTCCTTTTATAGACAAGGAACCCTAAACTATTATTACTCAATCGACTAAACATGCAAGCATGCATTTAATGGCTAAACACTAAACAATATTGAGCAGTACAATAATACCCATGCTAACCTCGGGCAGTTCAAGAATAATGATGGGTTAGCATGTAATTAATAAAGCGCATGCAAATCCTAGTCGACTTCCACTCTCGCCAGAGATACAGCACGGCTTTTATACTTGAGAATCTCTTCTTTGATTATGTTTCTATTTATGAGAATCCTTGGCGAGAATTGACAATAGAAATCCTACTTAGCATAATTCCCAACAGTTATTGTTTGAGAAATTTATGTTTTTCTATGATTTGTTCAAGTGAAGAAAGAAAAACCTCATATATATGTTCAATGATCTCCTTAATTGAATCTCGATAATATTAACTATAATGGTCACCAAACTCATCATATTCACGTAAGTGTCACATCATTATTCAATGCACCACCAAACAGGTGTAATGGTTATCCGCAATCAAACCAAACATATAAAAATACAACTTTATACAAACATAACGCACAATATATCTTATAAGCACACACAAAACAAAAAAGTGCATACCATCAAACGATTGCCACAAAAGACCAATCGTGCGCGGTCTAAAAGTGTAATAAAGATCACGCGTGATTAAAGTAGGTGGTGGTAGATCACCTACCATTACACCGAGCTAAACATATCTTCAAGTTATTAATGTTGTTATTTATGAAGTTTATGTTGTTCGATGATTCCCTCGTATGAATCCAAATAACATCATTGTGACCGTTACCTCTCGTTCTTTGACGATTCCTACAATTAAACCACCATGGGCTTTTACATATATATCCTACTTTTTAAAATTACATATACATCTTTCATATGCATTTTATGCATAAAAAACTGATATAAAAGACGTATATGTAATTATTTATCAAAAGATAGATATATATAATATTCCCTAAATCCAAAAGATAACCTCAACTTACTACTATTATGATTTTTTTTATGTTTGGCAAAAATAGCGAAAACATGAAGCAGTAGTAGTCAGCAATAGCGATAACTAGTAGCAGTTTGTTTTAATAAAGTGTTTGACAACATAGCTGTATACTTGTATTTATTAAGTGTAAACGCTAGTTACAACTAAATGCTCATTCAAATAGCATTTTTATTTGGAGTGTTAAGAAAAAATAGGAATGTTAGTTGCTTGTTGTCAAATAAACATTGTGTAGAAAATGCTAAACATTAATTGCTAGTTGCTACAAAATATAATCTAACGCTCGCTGCCAAACATACCCAAAACCGCATGGTCTTATATGATTTTCGAATGGAATAGAAGTTTTCTTGCGCAAAAGGAAAGTTAAAAAATAAAAAGAATCGTAACAAAAGATTACTGATTATCACAATAAGCAACGTTACTTAGAAAAATTCGAGTTCCTCTTTTGTTATCCACGTAATCTTGTTGCACAAGTATATTATTTTACGAACTTCCAAATAGGCAAAGGGAAGAATAACCTTTCATCTAATATTCATCATTGACTCAACTCGATAATATTGTGCTCACTTGATTGTTTGCCGAACCTTCATACTTGAGAAAGATTAAAATTCGGCTTGAACAGCTCGATTCAGTCTTTATGATGTTTTCTTAAATCAACTAAAACTAAAATGTATGATAAGTTTTATATTTGAATCGAGCAGGCTCGAAAAGCTTGAAGCATTCACAAATCAACTTTGTTACATTTATACATAATCCAATCAAATGAAACTTTGTTAAACATTTCAAGCTCATTTTGTAACATCCCGATTTTTAAATAAAGTGGTAACGGCTATATTTATTATTTTAGTGCAATAAATATAAAAGTCCCACTTTGACGGTATTAAAAATATAGTTAGTGGGGACTTAATATGTAAACAAGATATGATTTAGTTTGCAAGACATTCTACTACAAGGGACTAATTGTGTTCAAGTGACAAAGTAGTGGGAGATGACTAATGTGCCCTTTAGCCTTATTTTATAAAAGTCGGTTTTGGAAAAGATAAATATATACTCCATTCTTATCCATTATAGTGTTAAACAAAACAAAAAACACAGGAGTATTACTCCTTCCTGCCATTCGATTGAAAACAAAAAAAAGAAGAAGAACAAGGTTTCTTCACCTTGAAGATCATAACAATTCTACAAGATTAACAAGAAGGAATCAAGAATCAAGCATGGGTAACAAAGCTTATTATGTTATCAAGGTTTATGGAGCTTCAAATGATTCTTATAATACTCTTTAAATTCAAGTAAGTTTCTATTTATATGTTTATTCATGAATTCAAGCTAGAGGAAACATGAGGTTATGTTTATAAGTGATATACATGGTTATATGATTAATTTGTGATTTATGATCAAAGAGGTGATTGAATGATTGTGGGTTTATGATGGGATTATGTTAGTGATCAGGTTATGATGTTTAGGAGGTGTTTATGTTGATTATTGAGTTGAACCAAACACCCCTTTATGTGATATATGATGTTAAACAAGTTGCTGAAATTTTCAGCAATGATTAGTCATGTTTGAAAAATCATATAAAATTGATAAAAGCTCGGATTGAATCATGGCCGGACTTTCTGAAAAGCCTAAGGTGTCTACTTCAGTTGTATTCATAAAGTTTTGCTCATTTAGTAGTTAAGTTGGCCTAAACGTGATTTGGTACAACAATGGCTGATCCCGAAATGTGCGACAAACCGAACTTTAAAATTCATACCGGATAGACCGTAGCTCCGTTTGGAGCGTTCTATACCTTTTCGGAAAGGGAAAATAGTGTACTTTCATGGAAAAATAGCCTCATGACCTGTTTCAGTAGTTAAGTCAGTCAAAATGAGGCATTTGCAGGCTGCTGCAGAAAATCAGCAAACGCGTTGTTAAGTGTTTTGATGATTATGACATGATATGATGTTTTTGCAAGTCCCGGGTGATTATATGCTATGATAGCTTATGTTCTCAGCCTATATGATTATAATTCATGTTAAGAAAGTATGGAACCAAGTGACAATACTTTGTTAGCTTAGCTCGAGTTCGCGAGCATAGTAGTTTATGTTTGGCGAGATTTATACCATAACTAGTTTATGAGTTTATGCATTATAGTTAGTTTATGTGTGATTAGTTGCGCTTATAGTTGCATTATCATGTTATATTTATGTCTAGTTGTTATGTGTTAACATTAATTGTGTACATCTATCATGATATAGGTGTTCGAGGCAAATTCAGAATCATTCATCTTGCATTATACGGCCCAGGTGAGTAACGGATTTTCAGTTAACATGTTTAGTAGATTAAGCGTGTTTAGTATATATATGCTTTACTATATCTCAAGTACTATGCAAGTTATGTATCATGTTGACCCGTGAGGTCATATTAGTATCATGTTGACCCGTGAGGTCATATTAGTATCATGTTGACCCGTGTGGTCATACTAGTATCATGTTGACCCGTTGGGTCATATTAAGTATTATGTTGACATGTTTGGTCATATTAGTATCATGTTGACCCGTGTGGTCATATTAGTATCATGTTGACCCGTTGGGTCATATTAAGTATTATGTTGACATGTTTGGTCATATTCATCATCATGCTGACCCCTTTGGTCATATTAAGTATCAATTTGACCCGTTGGGTCATATTAAGCATCATGTTGACATGTTTGGTCATATTAAGTATCATATTGACCCGTTGGTCATATTAAGCATCAAGTTGACTCAAGTTGACCCGTTGGTCATATTAAGCATCAAGTTGACCCGTTTGGTCATATTAAGCATTAAGTTGACCCGTTTGGTCGTACTAACTATCATGTTGACCAGTTTGGTCATATTAAGTATCATATTGACCAGTTTTGTCATATTAAGTATCAGGTTGACCCGTTTGGTCATATTAACTATCATGTTGACATGTTTGGTCATATTCATCATCATGTTGACTGTTTGGTCATATTCATAGTCATCTCGACCTATTTAGCAATATTGACATTAAGTAGACCCGATTATTTTACTAAGTAATATGTCGTGGTCAACCTCAGTATTATTTATAGCGCAGACTCAGTTATATGATATAGTTGGTCTCAACAATATGTTTATAGTAGTTCTGCTTTATATTATAGTTTAGCTTTATATTATAGTTCAGCTGTAGTATCAAGTTATAACTCAGCCTTGGTTTAGGTTATAGTACAATTTTAGTATTATATCTTAGTTTGACCTCGTAACCATATTATTGTTTAGTTTTTATATTTAGCTTAGTCTCAACTCCAGCTTAGCTTAGTATCATGTTGTAGTTAAGCCTAAGTATTTAGCTTAACCTTAAATTATATATGAATCTTATATGTGTTTGGTAATATGTGCAAAATGCTTTATGCACTTCTGGCATGCGATGCGTTTATATATATGCATATCAAATTCTATTAGGTATATGCTTATGCAGGTTTTAAGGCGCGCCAAGTGCTTTATGCACTAAATTAGTCAGAATGGTACTTTATGCATTACTCAATGTATTTAGTACTATCAGTATATAGTCAGTTATGTGATCACACATGTGTTCCAGACAAAGTTGGAACTTAGACCTCCTTAGTGGAGAATCGAGCCTTAGAATAGTGAATGTTCCAAAATCGAACTCGGACATCTGTATGGATGATTAACATGCTTATATGGCTCGTCGGTTATGTATCCAACAAGATAGTACTATAAGTACTTAGTCGGTATGTGCTTATGCACTCGGCCAAGATAGTACTAAAAGTACTCGGTAGATGCTTATGCACTCGATCAAGATGCTTATGTACTAAGTTAGTTATGCACTAAGTATGTGCTTAGTTAGGCGATCAAGAACGACTCAAGATACTTATGTCCTTGATCGGTAACATGGTGTATCATGTATTTAATCGATCGATGTCGTGCTTATGCGGTTAGTTAATATTATGATTCATGTAGTCGAATAGTACTATATATACTTATTCAAAGATCATGCTTATGTTCGGTTTATGATTTAATCTGATTCAGTTATCTCACTAAGTCTTATAGACTTACCGTTCTCAGTTTATATTTTTGTAGGTATGCAAGATGAGACCATGTACATGCTAAATGGGGCGTAATAGGTTAAAATGGTGTAGCTCGCGGGTTAGGTAACGAGCTTCTCATTTCCATCATTTGTTATCAGTTTGGAATGCCCCTTAATCAAGAACCAGCTGCTTTACCAAGTTTAAAGAGTCATCGTTATGTACTTTTATAAAGTTTAGTATTTTAACGGGACGTCTGAAATAAGCCCGCATGATGTAAAATAAATACGCCCGCTAGTTTTATCAATGTATACAGGTTTACTGTTTTATATAAAAAAAAAAAAAAAAAAAAAAAAATTCAGGCGTTTCAAGTTGGTATCAGAGCGATGGTTTGAGAGATTTAAGTATCCACCATTAGTAGGGGATGCTTAGACTTGAACCTTTGCTCATTGATTGCATTTAGAATTAAATTGCATCGACTGTTTATACGTTTATCAGTTATTCAGTCATGTTTATCAGTATATAGCTCATGTTTATTAGATAATCACTACATGTTTAGCGATGCATGCCCGTTTATGTGATTAGCAGTATATATAAGATTATATGAATTTACAGATATTGTCGTGTAGTGCATAATGCATTTCCAGATATCGTAAGTTGCAGATCATGAATCAGATACGATATAATAAGCATATAGAATTAGTATGCATTATCAATATAGCAGTATATAGTCAACATTCACATCAGATTATGTGTAGTAGATGATATGTTTTGCTTCTGTGACTTGGGGTAGATTGTGATAACGATGAGTTCATGATTATATGGTGTGACTATTATGACGCCTGATCAACGTGATAATATTCACATGATATGGCATGAACTTATCGAGATCATGAGATACCTCAGGGAGCTTGCTAAACCGGTATGTGTTAAATGCATCATGAATATTTCATTATATCATGTATAGTAGCATTTTCAGACATAGTCATTATAAAGGGCATAATTTACATACACCAACATGTTCAGAATAGATTCAACACTCTGAAAAAGGTTATGATTTAGAAATGCTACCGAATATGATAGAATAGATATAAAATATGGGTTTCAGCATTTGTGGATTTGAGCAGTTTACAGGACAAAGGGGCAAAAGAATTGAAATGAAAACGTGTCAGCACGGATACGGATCATTCAATAAGAGATATTTCTCATCAGAGTTATGAAACAGAGTTTCAGGATATGACATTTTAGTGAATATTATGCGAATTCAGGTAAATAAATCCTTTCTTTTAACGTCAGCTAATGAAATTTTTAGATATTTTCAGAAAATAGTCGAGATGAACATCAAGAATACAGATGATTATGAACCTATCGAGTTATTTTTAGAGGATAATCAAGAAAATCTCAGAGCTCATATGATCAGGTGAAAGGATTTCAACATGGATAACATGTACCTATAAACCTGTTGATAAATTTGATACATATATAGAGGAAATGAATTCTAGTTTGATCCTTATTAGTGGATTATCAGTTTTATTGTTAGAATACAAACATGATATCAACCCAAGTAGGGGAGTAATTACATGTGACCCTGAGTAATTTAGAGGATAATTTTAGTTACAACAACAGTAATTCGTGAGGACACGAATAGTCCAAGCGGGGGAGAGTTGTAACATCCCGATTTTTAAATAAAGTGGTAACGGCTATATTTATTATTTTAGTGCAATAAATATAAAAGTCCCACTTTGACGGTATTAAAAATATAGTTAGTGGGGACTTAATATGTAAACAAGATATGATTTAGTTTGCAAGACATTCTACTACAAGGGACTAATTGTGTTCAAGTGACAAAGTAGTGGGAGATGACTAATGTGCCCTTTTAGCCTTATTTTATAAAAGTCGGTTTTTGGAAAAAGATAAATATATACTCCATTCTTATCCATTATAGTGTTAAACAAAACAAAAAACACAGGAGTATTACTCCTTCCTGCCATTCGATTGAAAACAAAAAAAAGAAGAAGAACAAGGTTTCTTCACCTTGAAGATCATAACAATTCTACAAGATTAACAAGAAGGAATCAAGAATCAAGCATGGGTAACAAAGCTTATTATGTTATCAAGGTTTATGGAGCTTCAAATGATTCTTATAATACTCTTTAAATTCAAGTAAGTTTCTATTTATATGTTTATTCATGAATTCAAGCTAGAGGAAACATGAGGTTATGTTTATAAGTGATATACATGGTTATATGATTAATTTGTGATTTATGATCAAAGAGGTGATTGAATGATTGTGGGTTTATGATGGGATTATGTTAGTGATCAGGTTATGATGTTTAGGAGGTGTTTATGTTGATTATTGAGTTGAACCAAACACCCTTTATGTGATATATGATGTTAAACAAGTTCTTTGAAATTTTCAAGAATGATTAGTCATGTTTGAAAAATCATATAAAATTGATAAAAGCTCGGATTGAATCATGGCGGACTTTCGAAAAGCCTAAGGTGTCTACTTCAGTTGTATTCATAAAGTTTTTGCTCATTTAGTAGTTAAGTTGGCCTAAACGTGATTTGGTACAACAATGGCTGATCCCGAAATGTGCGACAAACCGAACTTTAAAATTCATACCGGATAGACCGTAGCTCCGTTTGGGCGTTCTATACCTTTTCGGAAAGGGAAAATAGTATACTTTCATGGAAAAATAGCCTCATGACCTGTTTCAGTAGTTAAGTCAGTCAAAATGAGGCATTTGCAGGCTGCTGCAGAAAATCAGCAAACGCGTTGTTAAGTGTTTTGATGATTATGACATGATATGATGTTTTTGCAAGTCCCGGGTGATTATATGCTATGATAGCTTATGTTCTCAGCCTATATGATTATAATTCATGTTAAGAAAGTATGGAACCAAGTGACAATACTTTGTTAGCTTAGCTAGAGTTCGCGAGCATAGTAGTGCATGTTTGGCGAGATTTATGCCATAACTAGTTTATGAGTTTATGCATTATAGTTAGTTTATGTGTGCTTAGTTGCGCTTATAGTTGCATTATCATGTTATATTCATGTCTAGTTGTTATGTGTTAACATTATACGTGTACATCTATCATGATATAGGTGTTCGAGGCATATTCAGAATCATTCATCTTGCATTATACGGCCCAGGTGAGTAACGGATTTTCAGTTAACATGTTTAGTAGATTAAGCGTGTTTAGTATATATATGCTTTACTATATCTCAAGTACTATGCAAGTTATGTATCATGTTGACCCGTGAGGTCATATTAGTATCATGTTGACCCGTGAGGTCATATTAGTATCATGTTGACCCGTGTGGTCATACTAGTATCATGTTGACCCGTTGGGTCATATTAAGTATTATGTTGACATGTTTGGTCATATTAGTATCATGTTGACCCGTGTGGTCATATTAGTATCATGTTGACCCGTTGGGTCATATTAAGTATTATGTTGACATGTTTGGTCATATTCATCATCATCTTGACCCTTTGGTCATATTAAGTATCAATTTGACCCGTTGGGTCATATTAAGCATCATGTTGACATGTTTGGTCATATTAAGTATCATATTGACCCGTTGGTCATATTAAGCATCAAGTTGACTCAAGTTGACCCGTTGGTCATATTAAGCATCAAGTTGACCCGTTTGGTCATATTAAGCATTAAGTTGACCCGTTTGGTCGTACTAACTATCATGTTGACCAGTTTGGTCATATTAAGTATCATATTGACCAGTTTTGTCATATTAAGTATCAGGTTGACCCGTTTGGTCATATTAACTATCATGTTGACATGTTTGGTCATATTCATCATCATGTTGACCTGTTTGGTCATATTCATAGTCATGCTGACCTATTTAGCAATATTCAGCATTAAGTAGACCCGATTATTTTTACTAAGTAATATGTCGTGGTCAACCTCAGTATTATTTATAGCGCAGACTCAGTTATATGATATAGTTGGTCTCAACAATATGTTTATAGTAGTTCTGCTTTATATTATAGTTTAGCTTTATATTATAGTTCAGCTGTAGTATCAAGTTATAACTCAGCCTTGGTTTAGGTTATAGTACAATTTTAGTATTATATCTTAGTTTGACCTCGTAACCATATTATTGTTTAGTTTTTATATTTAGCTTAGTCTCAGCTCCAGCTTAGCTTAGTATCATGTTGTAGTTAAGCCTAAGTATTTAGCTTAACCTTAAATTATATATGAATCTTATATGTGTTTGGTAATATGTGCAAAATGCTTTATGCACTTCTGGCATGCGATGCGTTTATATATATGCATATCAAATTCTATTAGGTATATGCTTATGCAGGTTTTAAGGCGCGCCAAGTGCTTTATGCACTAAATTAGTCAGAATGGTACTTTATGCATTACTCAATGTATTTAGTACTATCAAGATATAGTCGATTATGTGATCACACATGTGTTCCAGACAAAGTTGGAACTTAGACCTCCTTAGTGGAGAATCGAGCCTTAGAATAGTGAATGTTCCAAAATCGGAACTCAGACATCCTGTATGGATGATTAACATGCTTATATGGCTCGTCAGTTATGTATCCAGTCAGTATAGTACTATAAGTACTTAGTCAGTATGTGCTTATGCACTCAGCCAGTATAGTACTAAAAGTACTCAGTATGTGCTTATGCACTCAGTCAGTACGTGCTTATGTACTAAGTTAGTTATGCACTAAGTATGTGCTTAGTTAGGCAGTCAGCAACGCACTCAGTATACTTATGTCCTTGATCAGTAACATGGTGTATCATGTATTTAATCAGTCAGTGTCGTGCTTATGCAGTTAGTTAATATTATGATTCATGTAGTCAGAATAGTACTATATATACTTATTCAGCATCATGCTTATGTTCAGTTTATGATTTAATCTGATTCCGTTATCTCACTAAGTCTTATAGACTTACCGTTCTCGCTTTATATTTTTGTAGGTATGCAAGATGAGACCATGTACATGCTAAATGGGGCGTAATAGGTTAAAATGGTGTAGCTCGCGGGTTAGGTAACGAGCTTCTCATTTCCATCATTTGTTATCAGTTTGGAATGCCCCTTAATCAAGAACCAGCTGCTTTACCAAGTTTAAAGAGTCATCGTTATGTACTTTTATAAAGTTTAGTATTTTAACGGGACGTCTGAAATAAGCCCGCATGATGTAAAAATAAATACGCTTCCGCTAGTTTTATCAATGTGTACAGTTTACGGATTTTTATATTAAAAAAAAAAAAAAAAAAAAAAAAAAATTCTGGGCGTTTCACATTTCCGTGATCGAGCTCGAGTTGCTCAACAAAAGTTCGACTCACGTGTAACCCTTGTCGTAATTAATGTTGTAGTGCACAAACAAGCTTGTGTCTTACTTTCGTTGATCTTTACAAATTTTAGTGGTTGATAAGACACGAAGTTTAATGGTTGTTTAATTTAGAAAAAAAATGGAGATTCAATGGCTATTTATTGATAAAAAGTTAAACTTGATTAAATGATATTAAGAGATTAAGTAATTAGTGAGACGAAAAGACAAGACATTAGGTAAACTTCAAATAGCCAAGAGCCCAAGACTTCCCAACCATGATGTTTTTCTTTATTTTCAAGGTAAATCCGGTGAAATCAACTCTTTCTGGATTCACGTGTTCTATTCATGTAATCATAACATAGGTTACTTTTAAGATGATTGTGGTACTTCAGTATTTTAATGCTTATGAAGCATGCTCTTTTATAGAGAACTAATGTGCGCGTCGAATTTGGTTATGCAACTACTATAGTGGAGACCGCTGGTGCTAACGCTATTAGTCAATCATTTCCTCACACTTTTGGTCAACCTTTGGCTCATTTCCTTAGAGCAACATCTAATGTACCCGATGCACAGATCATTAGTGACCATCCTGCAATCATGTTTGAAATTATCTTCTCACCCACTTTCCTTTTATTAACTACATACACATACATTAACGAGAGGTGGCCAATCCAATATGATTTAAAGCATTCCAAATATAAAATTAGAACAAGAATAGCTAAAACAGAAGGTCTTCCAGAGTCTGATTTGTAAGTGCATGTATATTTCGGTCACCAGCGAAGTATAGATTTGGGTTGAAGCAGTTCGTTTTTAGTACAGGTCAGGTTGATATGCAAGGAGACAAACACATATTTATTAATTATTATTAATTTGTCAATTGTGATTACCGTGTTTTATGGTTTGATTAGTTTTCTGTGGTAGACAATCTCCTGGAGGACATAATGTTGTATGGGGTCTGCATGTAGCTCTCAAAATTCATAATCTTGAAAGTACTATGTTAAAATCTTATTGTATACTTTTTGTTTTTTAATTTACTCATGATTTATGTTATATTAACTTATTTCATATATATGTTATGCTGCGAGGGTAGTGTCCTATTGAGTCCAAAGGCAACGAAACAAATTTCCTCGAATGAGAAGGTAGCGAGTGATTCGATAGAACTTATAATGCAGTGTTACACAAGCTCAACTTGCTCAGGTCATTTGCTATCTATCATAACATGTTAACATGCACACATATGGGTCAATTTTACATACGTTTAATAGATGACATGCATTAAATGTATATATCAGATGACATGTAAATTTTTTATAAAATTATAATGTAACACTTGAATAAGGTCAATAGTGGCACATGTACTATTATTAATTGCAATTGGTACATAAGAATCTATGGCATGTGTACACATGTTGCAGTTGGCCAACTTTTAAAATGTTGTCTTTGGGTTCATGCCATACACTCTACTAGAGATCTTGATCACTAAAATCCTCAAAAGAATCTTGAATGAGACAATCAGCTCATACATTCAGATTGAATATGACAACAAAATCAATCCATTCATATAAAAAATATTGCGTTTAGTCGGATTTAATTAGTTGACAATGTTTAATATAATTTAGATTAGATATGATTTATGTGTGACATGGAATTGTGACGGCCTGAATAAGCTTTAACTTACATTAATATCAAGCGGTATTCCAAATGATACATATTAGTATGGAACTGATATAACACAATATATATCGCTGGTGGCTGGTCACAGACTATACAAGAGAACTTGAAGAGATGAAAAATCTGTCAAGAGATGATTACCCTGCATTAGTCAGAAGGTATGGAATGCAACTAACGCTTGCATGTGCACCGCTATTTGTTCCTGCTTACTTATTTCTATTTTTCTTCATGATCATTGCAGAATAGGTAGTGGTTTCTCAAGGGGAACCTCTAAATGTCGTGGAACTTCCAGGTATGCTAATTATGATATATAAAGGATCTAATCAGTTTTTAACTATGTATTTCTATTGCCTATAGAGGATTTTTTTTACGAAGATTTTCCCTAATATAGAATTCTCTTGACTGTCTTACTGTTGAACTAAAAGTATAGTAAATCATAACTAAAATCATGAGTTGACGTGTTGGAATTTGAAATCATCTAAGTAACAATAAACAGATTATATATCAATTTTGAGTAATAAAAGCGGTGTTTATTAGGACAGAGATAAGAATACTTACGTCCAGATAATCATAATTAATCTGTGAATCAAAAGATGTACCTGAATCATAAAATAGTCTGTTATGCTCATAATGTTTCATATATTTGTGAAAATCATCCAGTAACTAAATGTGTGTAAATGTAACATGTTATACGCAAAAGTAAAAAGTTTTTGGTTTTTGTTTCGTTTTAGGTTCACATTTTTTGTATCAAACATTTGACCAAAGATTTGAAAATTTTCACTATCTTTTGATGAAGTGTGTTAATTATAGTCCTTAAAAATATTTTTCAGCATTTTTTTCCAGTGGCGGTGTTTTACCAAATTAGTCTAATTTAAACCGAAAACATACTTGGGTGACCTTTAAGGTAGTTATAGTATATATAGGTGTCCTTTGTCTAATGCTTGGATGGCTTCACATACATTATACCTTAAGTAATTGTTTGTCACAAGTAATATTTGATCATCCGGTAAATACTGGTACGCTTTATGCTTAGAGGAATGGGATTTGACGGAAGTTTAATCTATCAAGCTTCGGGACACAAGTACAATTCTGAAAGATACATGTCTGCTATATTAGAAATGTTTCCTCTTTTACAAACCAAGGAGATGCTTGCTTCTCCTGATGAACCTGCACAATATCAGGTTTTAGTGTGTTTCATCCCTCCATTTATAACTTTAATATAGAGTTGGCAATTAGATAAGGTGTTAGGGATTGTAATTAATTATTCTCCTTATTTAAACGCGAATGAGTAGTTTTGAGTGGTAGGCTATTTTCTTATAGTAGTGTAAGTAAGCACTTAATTTTAAGCATGGTAATGTAAAGCTATCCACTTATTAATGTTGTTCATGATATAACACAATAATGTCGAATCTAGATATCATGACAAGGACACATATCAATTATATTGCATCATATTAGTTTTTAATGTTTGTTCATGATATATTCAAACCTCATGGATTAGTTGACCAAAAGGTCGGAAACCATGGTTACCCCAAATATATTAAAAAAAAAACAAAATAATGATGCTTTCTGTCACAGCTTGCTGCTGTTGCAAATTATGATTTCCAATAGTGTTTTAAATATATTAATAGTAATTGTGTCAATGGTGTGTGCAGGCCTGGATGTAGAAGCAAAACAATATGGATCATCATGGCATGAAGGATTACGTGGGTGGTGAGACGTGACTGTGAAAGTACTCTAAATGCTTAAGGAAGAGAAACAATAGGTACTATATATTTGCCCCATATCTTTGTTGTTTTTGTTTATGTTGGCGGTGTCATATGGTTCTACTAATAGAGCGAAAATTTACTTTTAAATGGTTAATGAACCTATCAGTCGGCTATAGCAAGCATCCAATATATATTGGATTTAACCCGAACCCGATAAACCCTAAAATATTTAACCATAAACCCAACCCTGTAGTTAAAGTAATTATTTATTAAGTAAAAAACCATTTGCTTTTGATGTATCGGAGGTAGTAATGGAGCCAATCAATAAAAATTGTGTAGATCCACATTCTTACCGAGTTCTTACATCACAAGTTTACAACAAATATGCAATGGATAAAGTTATGAAGCTGTGGAGCCGATTACTATCATTTAAATTATTGGTTAATATTTCTGTTCGTAGTTAATCCCTTTCAACCTATCAAATCCTTTAAATCTCTTCCTTTAGCATTACATATCTCGGCATATAATATTCCGGATTTTTAATAAATGTTTTATGATTGTTTCAGTCAGTTGTGTATCTTTGGAGTTTATCTATGAAAAGTAAGAATATTTTTCTGGTGAAAGTACATTGATGACAAAAGGAAAGAGGTATCCTGGTTAGAGCTGGCATAACAGGTCACACGAACCTGTTAAGACACGAACCTGTTAAGGTCAAACACGAACACGACCTGTTAGCTTATCGTGTCATTTTTCTCAAACACGAACACGACATGAAAATAAACAGGTTAACCTGTTAAAGACCTGTTAAGAACCTGTTAACACTTAACATGCATATAATGTAATTAAAGATGAAGTTATTAACGAATCAGTCGATATAATGTAATTAAAGGTGAAGTTATTAAAGAATCGGGGTCGAATCGGTCGGTATTGAATGAATCGGGTCGAATCGATTGATTGTTGAACGAAATCGATATATGTAATTATGTATAGAAGCTAATTTTACAGGTGTGGGTCTTGCCGCACGCACATGAGAGTCGAGATGAGATTGAGAGGGAAGGGGAGGCGGATTTTAAGTGAGTGGGTAAATGAGTAGGGTTTGTTGTAATTTCAAGGCTTATATATATATTTTAATTTTAACAGTCCTAATGTGTCTTAATGTGTCTTAATGGTCCTAACAGTCTTAATGGTCGACTGTTAAGACACGAAACCTGTTAAAGGTCAAACACGAACCTGTTAAGACCAGGTCGTGTCGTGTTAACAGGTTTCGTGTCAAAATTGCCAGCCTTAATCCTGGTCACCAAGACATGCACCATTCAAGCAACTCTTTGCATAAGACATCTACAAAGCAGTTCCACAACTTCAACATCAAGTTTCAATGGTGTTCAAGAAGGTTTGGCATTGTGATCTTCAAATACGTACATTTGCTTCTCAAGACCATCAAAATTGGAGATCACGAGGCAATGGATGTTTATTACATAAATATTTACAAGTATAGTAGTTTATAGTATTATTGACTTATTACTTATTATTCCGTTCAAAGATCATTTTATACAGTTTACGTTCATTGTTCTTTCTTACTTTATTCACGCACTTAATTTCTTGATACATAATTTCTTTAAAAATCCCGTGATTCCACGGGTCTATAAGCTAGTATATAAATGTAACAAAGTTTTTATGGATTGACATGTATAGTTTGTAACATGTAAAGGTTAGAAAATACAACTTGAGTTGGTTTTAAAGCCTTAATACCTTTCGTTACACTCAATTAACATAACTATATATATTCATTTTTTTTCAAAAAAAAAGCATACTAACAAATAGTAGTTATTTGACTTGTTAATACTCCCTGGAGTAACTGCATGATAGAATATCTTTATTGACATATGTACTGATCAACCAAATTCATTCATACCACAATGGTCAGTTAAGTCCATGTAATTCATACAATCAAATTCTTAAGTTTGTACAAGTTTCGTTGCTCTCTAAATGTTCATCAGACATGTTTCAAAGTTTAATGTCAAGAAGTCTTAACCGATATGGAAAAAAAGTTGAGTTTTGACAACAAGTTATCCGAAAACTAAGCTTTACAATCACAAAGTCAGATATTTGTAAATTCATCTCTTTTTCAAGATTTGGACATTGCATAAGAAGTCTTTTTCTTATATCAAATATCCGCAGGCAAGAATCTTTGGCTTAGGATTTGTAGCAGGGAAAGGATAGACGAGATTCAATAATCTTCTTAAGTATGTCGTTGCTAAAGCACCTGCATAGGCTGAGCTTAGAGCTTTGGATGTTGAATCGAAACTGGAAATAGTAGAGCTTTAGATTGTAAAATAGACTTTGTTAATTATGTAAGACGACACCAAAACTATATCATATTAGAAGATAGATTAGTTTTGTTGTTCCCTTTGTAATTTGCTGGGCCATAGGCGAACCATGCCTGCCTTTTACAAGACCTGGCAACGAGTTATGAGTGTCTCTTTTTCATGTAAGCTTCTTTACCTTGCACATCTGGACTTGAGCTCGGTGAGTAATTTGCATGCGCTTTACGCTTGCAGATTCAGTCACTTGCGTATAACTCGGTATAGAATTCCTACTGCTACTATCTCAAGGTTCCATATCAATGTGCTGAGAACTTTGTGACCTACAAGAATTCCTTTGCTTTCCGGATTTACTCTCTCCAGGAGTCCAGGTAAATGGTCCAAACTATTATTCAACTTTGACTTCACTTTTTGACTGGACAACTTTTTTTCAGACTTAAGTCTTGTTATTTGAGAAGTTGCTATAAGGTGTTCTTAGAGAAGCTTGCGGCGATAATTTGTCAACCTCGTGATGTATTTCAGTCTTCAACCCTTTTTGACCATTATACGTGTTCTCTTCAATAGATTGTTTGACTTGTGACGTATCACCATTATCATCATGTTGCAACTCTTCGCTGCCAGCGAAACTGTTACCGTCATATTTATCTGATAGAGCCATAATGGAGTGAGTCTGCTCAGTACGTAGAAGATCATGCTAATCAACACTAATATTTTTGCCATCACCAGCTTCTTTATCTTGATCTCTATTCTTTTTTTCATATTCAACATGTCCAGCCTCAAGCCTCAGACGGATCAGACAAGTCAAGCATTGATGTAACTGAAAGTTCAGTTCCACATTCTGAAAGCCACCGTTTTGACCCGCTCTTAAGCTTTCAGAAACAAATGATTGTGTTGGTTCAACATTTATTGTTTGGATTGAATTTGCAGCAGAATCTACACAGACTGAAGTCTGTGAATTGTTCTTGAAAGTCAACCGCTCAATCATGAGTGAGCAGCAATGGACGACGGATTACTTGCTTTTCATGATCTAAACACGTACTTCCTTCCATCAGAATTTGCTTCTTCAGTGGCAACACTTTGAATAGCGTTTGGAAATTCAAGTTGACTTGACCTCTCCTGCTCATGTGATAATTTATTTGGTTCCATAAGTTCAGGAGAAGAGACATACGTCCACCTTTCCATCCATTTCCTTGATGAATCATCCTTTAAAGAACTACATTTGATGCTGATTTGGATGGATTCGAGAAGCTGGATAGCCAATCGGTTACTGAGTAGCTTTTCGATGGAGATATAAGTTGGATGTGGCTTGTTTCTGGTATCTTGTATCCCCCTTTTTTTTTCCAGTCGAAGATCTTCCAACCGAACCGACAGAATACCATGATAAGCATGAACAAGAGTTTGCATCTTCACAATGGCTTGAATGTAACACAACCAACATCCCGACAACAAGCTTAATGCCCTCTTCAGCAGCTTGCAACTTCAAAACTTTTTTAACCCTCGCCAAAGCTCTCTGAGTAGCAGTCTGGATGACATTGACAACTGATTAATCAGGGTTAGAGTTGAGTTTCATATCATCTTCATCAACATGTTTCGTAACCGTATTAGACTGTACTGCCTTTGGCATTTGAAGTTGACACACGAGGCAATTCTTCTGTCCATAAGTTTGCAGAAATTTCTGAAGGTACATCAACCTCAAGAGTGTAAACGAGCTGATATACAAGAAGGGTTTGGCAAAAGATAACAAACAGATCTTTCCTTTGACAGACAATAACATCATTGAACAGGTATATGAACTGTTTTTCATGGGTCTTCTTGTATAAGTTTGTTTAAATAATAAATATGAGATATCGTTTATGACAGGCAATGGGTGAGCACAAACTTATATGCATAGAAGACACTGTAAACGTGATTGCAAATGTGGGTCCACATTTTATGAAAGTCTGCATTTTTTTGTGTCCTTTCAACCTGAACAGATAACAAGGTATTGCAGGGTAAGAAAAAGCCGTTCAGGAATAAAGGTGATTCTGGTAATCCTGAGGATCAAATCAAAGAGTTGAAAATAAGATAGTTGGAGGAGATTCTAGTAAGATGAACCAAGCCCGTGTTTGTTTCTTCAATCATAGAATTTCTAAACTTTTATCATTCTAATTGTAAGACGATGCCAAAACTATATCCATAACTATATCCATCCCCTTTTATCACAAGTATTCCATTCAATAAAGGAATCCGGGCATCACATCTGGATATGTCATTTCGACCCATTTACTTATGAACGGGACGAGTTGGAATGTGTATCATCTTAAACGAATCAATTAAGAAAATAAGCTAAATGGGGACAAGTCAAATGGGTACTAAGTTAACTTTCTAATACAAACAGCTAAGTTTCTTGATTCAATGCTTTATATTCTAATATTAGTAATATTACTAATATAGTTTTTCTAATCATAATTAAAACCATTAATTAAAAAGCAAGAAGTATGTTTTGACCCATGACCCATTTAACTTGAGCCCGTTTTGAAATCCAACCCGCCTAACCCACCCGTCTTGCCACATTAAATTATATCCAAATACAGTTTCAATTCTTCATGTTGGTGATAGATGCAGTTTCTTCATGTTGGTGATAAATTATATCCACATTAAACTTAAGGATTTGAAAATACTAGAAATTCTTAAAAGGCATGTTTATAACCAAGTTCATATGATATAATTTTGAAAACAGAAAGTCAAAGGTTTGACTTTGAAAGTGAGACAGTAAACACACTTGTGTGTTTTATTCCACAGATGGTTTCATACTCTCTTGTAAAATTCTCCAGTTTACTTATTTGATGGTAGTCTATACACATATTCGTTCATCAAGCACCAGAATCTGAAATCGAAGTGTTTTCCTTGCTAGATGAACTTGCATAACTATCCTAGCCCTGGTATGCCCATTTACGGTGGGTGATGGATGTTCATCCATATTATCCTAGCCCTGGTATGCCCATTTGACAGGTGTGGAGGAGCCGGTAAGACCACCTCCACTAAGATGTTCTTCACCCGTCCCGGTAACAAAACGACCCCTCATCTTTTTAGCTTTCTAAAATAAGCATTTTAATTGGCTTAACCATAATTTTATCTTGTTTAGGCTCTTTAAATACCGGTAATTAACTTGATTTCTTTTTTTGGTGTTTATCCTTTCATGGTAGTCGAAATGAACACAATTTGAAGGCATACCAAGCCGATACTCGTATATATAGTTTGTAACGCCTGCCTAAATTTTACTAGGGTTTAAGACAATACAAATTAAAGGTTTTGATCGACCAAAACTATCATGGAAGGGTTATTTTATGGTGTGAGATAATGAGTGACAAACCAAGAATTATTTCTCTCTTAAGGTTTCTCCATGATTTCTCTCAAGTCATGAAAAAAAAAAAAAAAAAAAAGATAATGGTAGTGCTAGTACCACCATCACCACCTTCCATGATCCCTATGACCAAAAAATTTCTTGCCTTGCCACTCCATTATTCAACTCCATAAAAACCCTAGATAGTTTTAGCTAATCAAAATGCTTTAATTTGTGCTGAATGAAACCCTAGAGACAAATACTTTTGGGTTTATTTCTCTATTTATTTTAGGGTGGGTTTGACGGATGTTCATCCATATTATCCTAGGGCTGGTACGCCCAATTTCGTATAAAGATTGATTCGCCATTTTCGGCTAGGGTTTTAACTGTTTCATTCTTCTTCGTCTTCCCATTGGCCCATCCTAACTTACCCAATAAGTACACAAGTAACTCATGTTTTTTATTTGCATCTCCATTACACAAATAGCATTCGCTAGCTGAGACTTGGTTTAACGTATAGATTATATACATTTATCTCAAACTTTCCTTAAAACATATATATACTATTTACTAGCTTCAATTTGTCACCTTAACAAATTACATTGTCTTCATTTATATTATCTATCCATCATGATACATTGATACACACACTCTATGTTATTCTAGATATCAATATTAACATCATAATGTTATTTAAGATATCTATGTGTGACGCCATCAAGTTTTTTCTTTGTTACTAGCTAGAACTAATAAGACGACAAGTACATTGTGACCGAACTATATATCTAGTAGGGAAGTTTCAAACCATGGCCGAAGCCAAAGATGAAAACAAACCTGTTTGAGTACGTTTATTGTACATCGTTCACTAATTGACCAAATCATTTTGGGAAGTAAAAGATGATTTGCGTGTGCATATGAAACAATATTAAGAAGTATTGTAGTTGACATTTTAGGTCTCCCCGGCCATCTTCTTCTAAATGGTTGTTATACAAGTCTCGACGGAATATGTTCATATATAATACCAATAAAAATCAAGTTGACACATCTGTCCCAGGTCCAAGAAAAGTTATATGTTATGCATTCTTGATCTCTCAGTCATTGTTTAATGCTTTTACGTGAACTTAACAGCCGTTACAAGATTTAAGTAGTGCGACAAAAGATATTTATTTTTTGCATTTGAAGGTCTCCTTTAAAAAAAACAAACAAACTATATTCGTAAGTTATTTGTCACAAATAATTGATGTTTACTACAATAAATACGTCATTTGCTCGCACATTTTTGCACTACACACTTAAAAAAAGCGTTTAGAATTTGACTAAGGTGTTGTTTGTTTATTCAGAGACTCTGAATCTGAATCGCACATCTGAATATGAATCTGAGGCGTAAATGTCTGAATCTGAATCGAAAATCTTGTTAAAGTAAGGCGTTGTGTCCTTTCTTGCTCGTACTAATTTTTTTTTGGTTATTTTGTTTCAACAAGAGACAACAAGAGGCATTAAGACACCTCTCTCAAGTCTCAAGTCTAGACCATTAAAATGTATTGCCTCTGACCGCGTCTGAACGGGGAAAAAAAACAAACGGTCTGAACGCCCAAAACATCTGACTGATTAAGAGGCTATTAAAACATTCTTAAAATATAAAAAAAAATCTTTTGCACATATAAATGTGCACATTAGTATGTAGACATGTTCTAAATTATTTACAAACTTTTTCATAATGTATCCAGTAAAATGTGTAGAATTAACAAATAAAAGTAAAATTTGTTGAATAAGATCATTCCATCCATATACTATGTACATCAAATAACACACATGTGCATATTTTTTATGAATAATTACTTACTATCTAACTTGTCATTTCTTTTGATTGTGTGTAGTGTTTTTTATTTTTTGCTATTATATACCTCAAACTTATGAATTTCGCCTTTTGTGTGTATTTGCTCATGTAAAATGACCTTTTACCCTTATATTTTGTAACCACTCTATTGATGGCGAAAGGTAAATTGGTCATTTTACATGAATAAAATACCAATGCTCGACACGTGTCCTATTTTTGTAATAAAAGCACTTGCGATTTGGTGTTTTGTTTTATTATTAATAATATAAAATATCTAAAATACCATCTTTTTTTTTATTTTCTCTTTCACTCACACCTTCCTATCTACAACACACCCTCATCCACAAACACCTTATCATCTTTGTTTCTTTCTTAACACTGAACAACAACTCTTAAATATACCATTTTATGTTTATTTTTAGCATATTTTGTTATCTTTCGCTTCTTTGTTTATTTTTAATACATCGTCATAACATCCTTTTGCTAAAAACCTAACACAACACCCTTTTATGGTTTCTTTCTTTTTAAAAAACCGAACAAACAGAGCAAAATCACTTTGGCCGTGGCACACCAATTGGACCACCTGTCATATACATCTCTTTATTTCAAGTTAAAGAAAAATAACACCCCTACAACATCAAGTCTCTTTATTTCAAGTTTAAGAAAATAATACCGCTCCAACGGCGATAGTGGAGGTCGATGTTAGAAAGGTGGTCGATAAAGGGTTTGTGACGGGTGGTGGGGCAGAGGGAGTGGTGGTTGGTGGTGAAATGGTGTTACTGGCGGCGGTGATGATGAGGTGGTGGGTGCTAGAGCTGTTGGTGATGATGGGGTGGCAAGTAACACAAATGACATCAAGCAGTAGGGCACAATGGTACAGGCTCGAAACAACCTAATAATTATATTATTTATTTTAAAATATGTCTCGTAAAAATAGTATCAAGTTTATGAGATTTCAAAAGATAAAGTATTTTAGTTTTCGTGGAATACTAGCATCATGTTTGTAAAATGTTCGTAAAAAGTTTAGTATCATTATTCGTGTGGTGGTATGGATAGATATATTCGAAATACAACTCACGCCAAAGAAGAATAAATGAAAGAATGAACAAGGAACGTGAATAAAGGAAAATGAATAAGAAGATAAGAATATAACAAGTCAGTGTTATATTTCGGTGTTTACCCGGTAATCCTAAATAGTTTAGAAAAGTCAATTTGATTCTATAAGAAAACTTTAGTTAATAATAAGGGTTTCATAACTTAATAAAACATATGTTTAGATTCTCGTCTGGTTTTATAAGAATAAAAATATTTTGAAATAAAAGTATAATTTTTAGAAAGTTTAATAAATTCGGCATAACGCGTCCGTTTGTACAACATTTTCAATTCACTAGAATATAAATAAACTCAATGTCCAAAAAAATATTTGCAGTTTACAATGTAGCACATATCCGTGTTTGTTAATCCAAACACGTTGCAAAATTTATAATGAATAACAGTTTAGAAATCAATCAAGTTTTAGATTATTTATTGGTCATCGGGTTTTAGTAACTCGTTATTAGTTTAATAAGTATTAGTTTAGTGTTTTGGTCTGTTACGAGTCTAATATATATTAAATTCCTCGTGAGTCTAACATATTATATTCGTCCCGAGTCCATTAGTCCAATGTGAGTCCAAAATGTCCAAGTAATATTAATCCGTTATATGCCCAGTAATACAAGTCTCAAATAAAAGTATATAATCCTATGTCAAATATCAAGTCCCAATAAATTATCCAAAACGTACCACAAACTCAAAAGCCAAAACAAATAAATATCGTTAGTCAAGTATTTTAATATCCTGAAATATGTATTATTACAAGTTTAAAAATAAACAAAACATATTACTTTTAATAAATGATACCAAACACACTAAATGGGCTTCGGTCCATAATCAAACAAACGCACCGTGAATGATTGAAAACACAAGAACACCCCTCTAACACTACATGAACACAATTTCAAACATTTTCACAAATTACAAACATATCTTAAGATTTGTTAAACCGAGACAAAGACAAACCCTTTTGGGTGTCTCGTTGCGAGTGGAACAAGACAAGACAAACGCACCCTAGTTAAACGAGACAACCAAACACACCTTTATCGGGTTGTGGTCGATCCGGAAGCAAACCAAAAACCCTCTTGGGTATTTTTCTTTACTAAAATAAATAAATTACAAAGCAAATACTTTACACAACAAAATAATCCCAACTAAAAATCAACAAATTCACAAGCAAACCAAGTCCAAACCCGAAACCCTAAGCGGGTTCAATACTCAACCCGAAACCAAAAGAAATCAAACAAACACCACTTTGATTTTTACCATACGAATTTAACCAAAACATTTGTTTTTTATTTACTTAAATCCACATACTAAGGTGAGCTCATAGCCCTATTTTACTTGTTTTAAACTATTTTGGGGTGAGAATACATGCTCATTTTTACTTAAATTTAATTCTTGTTTTACTTGAATATGCTATTTGTTTACTCAAAACCTTAATTGATTTACATAATCACTTGTGTGGTTACTAAAATATTACTTGTTTTACTTGTTACATACCTGATTATTTTCTCATGGACACAAGTGCTTAAAAATATATACATATGTCTTCTTAAACCTTTTACTTGAATTGGAATTACACTTATGTTTTCTTAAAAACATTTTACTTGGACTGGAACCATGCTTATGATTTCTTAAAAATATTTTACTTGGACCTAAATTGAATTTGCTTTTATTTAAAACTATTACGTAGGTTAGCCTAAGCACTTGAACCCCACTATACCTGCTTCATTTAACGTGCTTTCTAGCTTGCATTTAACGTGCTTTCTAGCATGTAATTAATTTGCTTTCTAGCATACCTTGTTGTCGTAGTTTCGGTTGCATGAACTTAGTACTAGCGTAATAGATTTTACTTGCTATGACTCTATATGTTTTGTTTTGTTCACCTGTTTTGGTTATGGTCCAACCTTATGCTTAAAACTTTATGGTTTATTTTACAAAATTTCTTTTGACACTGTGAGTAAGGTTGTGTACTCTCACACAAAACTTGACTTTATATTTTACAATCATTCTTTCAAAACCTTGTGGTCCACACATGATTTTTACACTTAAGATTTACATATATCATCGTGAATTTATATGTGAACCTAAGATGTTACAAGTCTTGTATGAGCGGGACTTATGGCAGGATTAGGTTGACATATACTTGTTATGAGGAATTATATAAAAAGGTTTTCAGTTTATTTTCATTAAACCTATTAACTCACCAACCTTGTGTTGACACTTTTAGCATGTATTTTTAGGTTCATAAGAGGATAGCTTGCATTTGGAGCATTTGAGTCACATGACATTTGAAGACTTTGAAGCATTATTTACCATTCAATAACATTTTTAAAATTGTTTATGTAACTTAACAGTTTGGGACCCCATTTTGTAACTCTGATTTCATTTACCGAATGATAACTTTTTAAAATGTCTCATATAGAGGTCATTATCTATAACTTGATCTATGTATTATGAAGTAGCACTCAATGACATTATCTTCCAATGCGATATATTTTTGGGGTGTTGCAGGTGGTATTAGAGCCACTCCAAGCCGTTCGGGATGTGGGGCAAACCTCATCGGGGACAATGAGTCCCTAGAGGGTAAATTGTAACACACTAGACAATCCCACATTAGCTATGCTTGGAGTGATACTTATAACATACACCTGATAAAGACAACAACGCGTTTTGTGGTCTAACGGTATGGGTTATATACGGTTAAGCGTGCTCATGTGAGGGCACAACTGGCATGGGTGACATGCCGGGAAGTCTCACATGAGGGCCACAAAAGCAAAACTGTGAGCCTACGGGCAGATGGGACAATATTGTTGTCTAATAAGGCGAGATGTTACACATACGATTCTGGTGGTGGGTCGAGCAAAGGGTCAGGTGGTGGTCGAGCAACGGATCTTGTGGTGGGTCGAGCAATGGTTCTGGTGATAGCTGGCTAGGAGTTTTTAGAGTAGCTGGCCGAAATATTTGAGAGGGCAGGATTGGGTGGTGGCGATGGAGTATGTGTGAGAGAGATATGTTTTATTGAAAAATTAGGGTAATTTGGTATTTTAAAACATTGAAAGGACAAAGGCTTAGCTCAAGTACTAAAAGACTAAGGGGTAAATTATGCACATGATGTGTGTGGAGATCACGTCCCACTTAAATTGTTGAAACATGTATTGGAGTGGTTTATTGCCTATTGACACTAGGCTTTAAGGAAAGCCTGTCCTTAACCAATCATCATTTATCATACACTTTTTTTCCCTGTCAATTTCGTTCACCGATTGGGACAGAATAATAAAAAGTACAAAATCTTTTTTGTGCTCCACAATTTAGACACCTCAATGTCCCTCGTACAATTTTGGTCATGTGTGACCATGCGATTGCGTGACTCTAACGAATGCTCGACATGTGTCCTTTTTTTATAATAAAAATACTTGCAATTTGATATTTTGTCTTATTATTAAGAATGTAAAAAGTTCAAAATACACTCATTTTATATTTTCTCTCCTACTTAAACATTTCCACCTACCACATACCCTTATCCATAAACACTTTATCTTTTTGTTTTTTTCTAAGTAACAAATACCAGAAACTCTTTATGGTTTCTTTCGTTATCTTCTTCTTCTTTGTTTATTTATAATATACCATCTTCACACCATTCTGCTAACAACCTAACACAAACAACCTTTTTGGTTTCTTTCTTCTTAAAAACTGAACAAATAGAACAAAACCATTCCATTAGTGGCACACCAAATGGACCACCAGTCACATACATATCTTTATTTCAATTTAAAGAAAATAATGCCCTCAGTTCCGCATCTTCACATCTCTTTATTTCAAGTTAAAAAAGATATTACTACTCCGGCGGTGATGGTGGAGGTTGATGTTAAAAAGGTGGTCGCATAAGGGTTTGTGACAGGTGGTAGGGCAGATAGAGTTGTGGTTGATGTTGAAATGGAGTTAGTGGTGGTGGTAAAATGGTATTAGGGGGTGGTGATGACCGAAGATGTTGGTGATGATGAGGTGGCATACTGGTCTGGTGGTGGTGAATCGAGCAAAGTGTCTGGTGGTGGTCGAGCAACAAATCTGGTGGTGGTTCGAGCAACGGATCTGGTGGTGGCATGCCAGAGTTTTAGAGAGAAAAGAGTGACTGGTGGTGATGGAGTATGTAAGAGAGATGTGTTTTATATAAAAGATGATGATATTTTGGTATTTTAACAGTACTGAAAGGTTAAGGGCTTAGCTCATAAGTACTAAAAGATTTGGGGTAAACTAAACACATGATGTGCGTAGAGATCACGTCTCACTTAGATTGTTGAAACATGTATTGGAGCGGTTTACAGCCTAATGACGACTAGGTTATAAGGCAAGCCTACCCTTAACCAATCATCATGTATCGTACACTTTTTTTACCCCGTCGATATCATTTACATTTTCATTGGGACAAAATAGTAAAAAGTACAAATTCTTTTTTGTGGTCCACAATCTAGACACCTCACATGCCCTATTTCTATTCTGGTCATGCTTGATCGTGCGATTGCGCGACTCCAACCAATGCTTGACACGTATCCTTTCTGTTTATAATAAAAGTACTTGTGATTTGATGTTTTGTCTTATCTAACTATCTTATAATAGAGGGATGCACTTCCCTCATATTAATTATTTTAAGATTTCCATATTTAGAATTTTAAGCAAATACAAGTGACAAAGCATTAAATACAATACTTAAAGCACAAATAAAAATACAAATCAAAGTACAATTAATACACAACTTAAAACACCCATTTTTAAAAAAGTACATGTCTCTAATCATGATGTACACCATTTGCTTCACAGAATGAGGATTGTGCATCTGGTTCACATATTGTCATCCAATTGGGTTGTGCCAAACTGGATACCACCTTATGACCATGAACAGAAGCTTGAACAGAAGCTGGATTTATTAAAACAAGATAACTATTATACACCATATAATAAGTTATAGGCTAGAAAATTACTTGATATGATGTTAGGACATTGAGAAACGAGGAGTCTTGTTTATGTATCGGGGAAAACATTGCATATCATTCCAATACCACTGTCACTGATGCTAGACCTGTAATTAACGAACAACATCAATTAATAAATAGTACTTGTCTCTAATCAGTGGTCGTTTGTTTTTTTTTTCTCGGTCATGTGGTGGTAATATATGATTGCCTCTTAACCCCATATACCCATCATCCATCTTGGATAAAAAAAAAAAAAAAAAAAAAAAAAAAAAGATCACACGTTCGAAACCACAACAAGATCTTTAGTTGAATAAATCACCATGAGTTTTGGTACTGATTTTGGTGTGGTTGAAGAACGTATATCAAAGATTTTTTTTCGTGAGTTGTGATTTTTTTCGTGGGTCAAGGAAAAGAAAAGAGTGTTATAATGATTTGCGATAGTTCTTTTTTGGATTTGAAGAACTGTTTCTTTGTTTTCAAAGAGAAAGAACAAGAAAGATGGTGACTGCGTTTGGTTTGAGAAAGTGAAAAGAAAAGTAGTGGCTGCAAATTGATAAGTGTAGCTTAGGTTTAGGGTTGCATTTGCTTAGGAATTAGTAGTATAGATACATACATTTTGGTTATGTTTAACTATATTGGGCTTTATATTTTTTGGACTCATAAACAATTAGGCCCATATATTAGGAGTATATTGATGGTTTATGTGCTAATTATGGGCTAAGTATAATTTTGTGTAGTATTAGAGATAAACATCGGGCACAAAGTGTTAGTCGTAACAAAGTGTGCATCGAAACCGTGGGTGTTTGAGAATTTCAAGATTGAATTTTTTTTTCAAAATATTCATCTTTAAAAAAATATTCAAGCTACTAATTCATCGTATTGTTTTAATATATACTTAAAAATGGACAATTAAAACCATTAAGATAAAAAAAAAAAAAAAAAAAAAAAACATTATTTTATTCAGATTCAGACTTTATAGTCATCTCTAACTTTTATGATTTGTAGTTGTGTATGGATGCAACCATCATCTCATCAACAACAACTACATAGTTACAACTTCCACCAACAACAAACCACAACAAAACCCACGTCTTTCTCAAAAAATTTAAACGAAAAAATAATAATAAATATAAGAACAAGAACAAAATCTCGGTTTTGGTTTTCGAAATACTCATAGATCCTTAAAGATCCAACAAACCCTTCATTGATCTTGGAAAAAACAAAATTCGAAACCACCTACCTGATTTGCGAGTCACAAACAAGATTCAAAGGAATTGTTATTTTTTCTTTTCGTGGTTTAAAAATAAGAGATAGAATGGTGCTTATTGTGTTTGTATTTCGATATGAAGACAAGAAACGAGAATCACCATTGACAAGTTTGTATTTGTCGTTTGGATTAGAGAACGCGGGGATTTTGGTTGTGGGATTTTCGGTTTTATAATTTAGCGAAGATGAGATGGTGGCTTTTGTGAGTTTATGAGATTGAGATGAGAGAAAGGAGATAAGAGATGGCTGGTGAATAAGAAAATAGGGCAACATTAGTCTTAGTATCATTTAAGGTTATTTGTAATAATGAGTCTGTTGTTTGTTAAAAAAATTATATTGGGCCGAGTACTACGAGTTGCACTGGGTATCAAGTAAATTATTTTTTGAGTTATCAATACTTCTTTTGGTTGCGATTATACGTGGATGCACTAATACTTCTATATGAAATACTAGGCTATTTGTTAAAGATATTAAAACAAAAAATCTCTTTTTCTATAAAGCTATTGCCACGTTAAAAATATAATAGTAATATATTGTACACTAAAAATTTTAATTTTAGGGTACCCGCCGCCGCAACGCGCGGGTACCCTGCTAGTTATTAATAATGTAAAAACTCTAAAATACATTTCATTTTTATATTTTCTCTCTCACTTACACCTTCCCACCTACCACACACCCTCATCCACAAACACATTATCTTCTTTGTTCTTTTTCTCTACCAAACACCACAAACTCTAGAATATAACATCTTATGTTTATTTTAAATATATTTCATTCTCTCCTTTTTCTTTGTTTATTTTTAATATACCATCTCAACACCCTTCTGCTAACAACCTAACACAAACAACCTTTAATGGTTTCTTTATTCTTAAAAACCGAGCAAACAGAACAAAACCACTATGACAATGGCACACCAAGTGGACCACGTGTCAGATACATCTCTTTATTCAAGTTAAAGAAAATAACACCCTTTATTTCAAGTAAAAGAAAATAATACCGCTTCGACGGTGATAATGAAGGTTGATGTTAGAAAGATAGTTGCAGGAGGGTTTGCGATAGGTGGTGGGGCAGAAGGAGTGATGGATGGTGGTGAAATGTGTGTGACGATGGTGAAATGGTGTTAGTGGTGATGGTGATGATGGGGTGGTGGGTATCAGAGCTGTTGGTGATGATGGGGTGGCATACGGGTTTGGTGGTGGGTCAAGCAAAGGGTCCGGTGGTGGTCGAGCAACGAATCTGGTGGTGGGTGGAGCAACAGATCTGGTGGTGGCTGGCCGGTGTTTTTGAGAGAGAAAGAGTGGCTGGCTTGATATATTGTAGAGAGATAGAGTTGGTGGTGGTGATGAAGTATGTGTGAGAAAGATGTGATTTATATAAAAGATGAGGGTAATTTGGTATTTTAACATTATTAAAAGGACAAGGGCTTAACTCAAAAGTACTAAAAGATTAGGGGGTAAACTGGACACATGATGTGCGTGAAGATAACGTCACACTTAAATTGTTGAAACATGTATTGGAGCGGTTTACAAGCTAATGACGGTTAGGCTATAAGGCAAGCCTACTACCCTTTACCGATCAACATTTACATACACTTTTTTATTTATTATTATTATTTTTTTTTATTTTTTTTTATGAAATTGATTATCTAGCCCAAAAAAAATGTGGGTTAAACAAGTAGCTAAAAAAAACTAACTTCTAAAAGTAACTCGAGGCGAACAGGCTAATGGGTGACTACATCAAGATTTTGACAAGTGTCTTATTTTTTATTAAAAAATACATGGTGTGTAAGTTTGTGTAAGCAGTGTGTAAGCTATTCGTATTTTGGACAACTTGTACTTTAGGTGATTGGTATTTAATTTTGGGCTATTATTAGGTACAATTGTTCTTTTGCTTTATTTTTTTCTTCTAGTTATACCACCATCACCACCCTCTACCAGTACCACCAACCACCCGCCAGTCCGCCACTACCACCACCTGCCACTACCACCACCCGCCACCACCACGATCCACGATCCCACCCTCCTAAATTCGTGCTTGCATTTATTTTACATTTAGGTATATAGTAATACTAGACGAGTACCCGCGCCTAGCGGCAGCGGTGTCTAGTTTTCTGCAAAATTCCGAAGACCCATAAGTTTCTTTCAACAAATTGTATATGTAGCGTTAGAGAATCATTTTCGAATAACAATAATCTTGATGCGTGGTTGCATAACAGCAGAAATATACAGTTTTCAAAAAAATCATGTGGAGCCGATCTAAGTGTGGGAGTATATTTTCCAATATGATTGTTTTCAGTTATTGAGATTGTAGTAATAATAGATTCAAGCATTACAAAAAAACAACGGTATTATGTAGTTGACAATATTATATTGTAGTTTAAAGGTATAGATAACGTGTGTGACCGCCTTTTCTTGTTTTTTCGGTACTTTAGGCAGTGATTTTTTTTTTTTACATGTGTAGCGTTGATCATTTGGTGTGTGGCTTTTAAACTTGTAACCTTATAAATTTGATATCATCATATTAAGATTATTTTGTACCATTAATTTGCATAAATATTTAAGCATTGTTCAAAGCTATTTGTTTGGGGTACAAATAATTACCGCTAAAGATAACAATACTATTTAATTTTTGTGATTATAATAAACTTACATAACATTATTCATATACTGGACAAAGGGCTATACAATATATATTAACTTTTAAAGACGATTCATATATGCTAATACCTTAAGTAGTGCAAGACCAACATTTTTTAAAATAACATTATACAAATGACAAAGTACATGTGTCAAAGCAAAATAAACAGCAAAAAACTACAATTACTTTGTCTCTCATTTTCCAAATTTATCACGAGTTCCAAAACTGCTTCATCATTTCTTATATAATTTTGTCAAATATGAATTCAGTTTAACCCGGGTGGTTCAACCGGTCCGGTAAAAAAGCAGGTCGATTTAAACTGAGTCAACCCAAGAGGTTGGGTCACAGGTCAAATTAAACCGGGTCAACCCGCCGGGTTTGAAGCATCCCTGGTCAACTCGGTTTTCGATTTGTAATAGTTTCCTTTTGAAATATATGTCTTAAACATTTTCGCTTTTAGTTTCAAATTTTTACTTTTTACTTTTTGGTTTTTTCTTTATATATAGCAATAGCAGGGTACCCGAGCGTTTCGGCGGCGGGTACCCTGTGACGATTAACCGGAGAATTAGATCTCGATGAGATTTGATTCACCAGTTAGTATCGGTTTCAACGGGTCCTCTCTGGTTCGTTTTCGGATGGCTTTAATTGGTTAGCCGAACCGGGGCGACACCGGTTCCTGGTTGAACACGTTGGTCTGGTACGGTTTTCAATACTATATGTACCATCAATTTGTTAGCTTGTATGAAGTTTTGTGTGTTTTATTAATTTGTATAATGTGTATAATAACATGTACATTTCATTTTAGGATGTTTTAAAAATAACATTACTTAGCGTGTTTAATTATTTTATAGTTTGGATTATGTTATAACTTTTTTAAATTGTACGTTACGAAAATTTTATTGTACTTTTTAGTAAGAGTGTTTTAATTGGTTGTTTTTAATTTGGTAGATGTGCTTTTAATTGTTTATATAATGTGAATAAATTAATGTACTTTTAATTAATGTGATGTTTTAATATGAGTATTAATTATATTATGCATTTCTCTCTACATTGACCAATTTAAACTTTTTAACAATTCACCTTTGATTGTTTTTCTATTATATGTAGTATAGATATATCTATTTTATACAAATTTATTTAAAGAGATATTCACTTAAACAAATAAAAACGTGTAAAGTATGAATATTGACATTTGTTACAATACAAATTTAAATGTCATGTATATAAATATATTATAATCACTTTTGCTAGCCTAAAATATATATCTTATGCTGATCGATACTTGTATGTGTTAAAATATTTTATAAATACCACATAAGTTAATACACATATATTATAACGATTTATTATATCAACCGACCAACCACATACTTGAATGTTACTCTAGATATCAACATCGAAAAATAATACATTCGCAAAATATTTACAGAAAAATTTTCGCAAAACTTGTCATAAAAAATCATCTTAATCAATTCTATTTTACTTTTATAAACTCTCATCTTTTTATTAATGCATGTCACATTTCTTTGTTAAAAAAAACTTTTGTAGAAATTTTGTGAATGTAGCCTGCCACATCAATATTAACATGATAAGTTATTCAAGTTATCTATGTGTGAGGCCATGAAGTTTTTTTGTTTGTTACTAACTAGAACTAGTAAGACGGCAAGTACGTTGATTGTACATCGATCGCTAATTGACCAAATCATTTTGGGAAGTAGAAGATGATTTGCGTGTGCATATGAAACAATATTAAAAAGTATTTTTACATGTAGTTGAGCATTTTAGGCCTCCCCATCTTCTTCTAAATGGTTGTTATACAAGTCTCGATGGAATACGTTCATAATACCAATAATAAATCAAGTGGACACATCTATTTGTAATTTTACGTTTTCTAATGAAAAGGTTTTATTATGTGATGATTTGTCATGACATAAAAATGTTGATGATAATGGTCCATGTTGATGTTGATGTAACTCGCAAGAAAGTATTCCTATAAATTGCCTACGGCTTCTTTGTGAAACACGATAGGGGAAGCATTGGTTCGGTTTATTTCGGCCGATTAGATAAACCGAAACCGAACCAAAAAATTTTGTTTTTATTTTAAACCATTCGGTTTCGGTTTTGTGTCGGTTTGGTTTTCGGTTGTCGGTTTTCTTTTCGGTTTGGTTTTCTTTTTTCGGTTTTATACGATTTATCGATCTTCGCTTTTCAAAGTAGATTTGACATATATCATAAAATAGAACCATATCTTAAACCTAAGACCGCCGGTACAACAAATCTTAAACGGGTAAAGAACCGTTTTAAATCAGTCTGCCAACATTCTCAAAGTTGCTTCCAAGCCCAAGGGTGTGTAAAAGATTGAAGGGTGCTGACCAAACAATGAAGGGTGTGTAAACGAAAAAGAATGATGTTGGAACAAGATCTTCAATCTTTGATGTAATTGCACATCTTCAACAGAACAACCATTAACATTCAAACTTAACGTGTTTCGCGACATTTGTGTACCCATTTTTTTTTACCTTAAAGACATATATATTATGTATATTGTTATTAAATAAAATATTAGCAGAGTTATCACACATTTGAAATGCATCATCGACAACGGTAATGTAAAGGAAGATATCAAGATAAAGATCTTATATTATTTATGAACAATGCGCAAGATATATTATTTTGACTTTAAACGTCGATTCGGTTTATTGGTCGGTTTTAAAGCTAAAACCAAACCGAACCAAAAACTTCGGTTTTTTCAAAATATAAAAACTGAATCGTCGGTTTTTCAATCGGTTTCGGTTTTTTTGGTTTCGGTTATTCGGTTTTTTTCGGCTTAGATTCGGTTTTTCGGTTTCTTGCACACCCCTAAAACACGATGCTAAGCCTTTTGACAAAGATACTAGTAACAAAAAGTCAAAAGACAAACAAGGTTAAAATCAATTATCACTACACTAACCTTTTGTGCAACTTTTAGGATACACTATATATATTATCGATATGTTGGCGAAGAAATAAAAACCATCTCTCCCTTAAATATAATAGGTGAATGCTAAATATACGTAACAAACTTTTTAAAATTTATTGATATAGGTAACATACTTATTTTATTGTCAACATACGTAATATACTTTTAAATATTTACCAATATACGTAATACTGTCATACTACCACTTATAAAAGTTGCAGTTTTGGTCCTCGTCGTTTGCGTTGACTTCCAACGTTAGTCCCTTGACATTTTTTCTCTTACAAAAGTTACAGTAATTGTCCCTTAACTTTGTGTTGACTTTTACCGTTAGTCCCTTGACATTTTTTCACCTAATATATGTATATCTTGTCCGTTTTATCTGTTTTTGTCAAATTTTTTACGTTTTCATCCGCTTTTTATCTATTTTATTCGGTTTTATACTCTTTTCTCCGATTTCATCCGTTTTTATCTATTTTATGCGTTTTTATCCATTTTTATCTGTTTTTATATGCTTATGTCTGTTTTTATAAGTTTTCATCCATTTTTATACGCTTTCTTCCGTTTTTCTTACGTTTTCATCTGTTTTTATACAATTTCATCCATTTTATATGTTTTCGTCCGTTTCATACGTTTTTAATGCGTTTTTGTCCGTTTTTATACATTTTTGTCCGTTTTTACGTTTTATTACATTTTTAATGCGTTTTTGTTCGTTTTTGTCCGTTTTTAAACATTTTTGTCCATTTATATATGTATAAAAACGTATAAAAACGGACGAAAATGTATAAAAACGGACCTTACTAACGTTTTATTAGTTAACTAACTAATAAAAAGAGTAAATGACACCGTTCGTCATTTTGGTTTGTAAAATGACGATTATACCCTCATGAAAACGTAAGATAAACAGATGAAAGGGTATAAAAATGGATGAAAACGTAAAAAAAATTGACAAAACCAGATAAATACATACAAAATATACATATATTAGGTGAAAAAAATGTCAAGGGACTAATAGTAAAAGTCAACGCAAAAGTTAAGGGACCATTACTATAACTTCTTTAAATGAAAAACGTCGATGACTAATTGGAAGTCAACGAAACGATGCGATTAAAGCGTAACTTTTATAAGTGATAGTATGACAATATTACGTACATTGGTAAGTATTTAAAAAGTATATTACTTATGTTGACAATAAAATAAGTATCTTAGATATATCGGTAAATTTTGAGAAGTTTGTTAGTATACCACATTGTCACAATAGCTTGCCATTGGCCATCTCAGGCTTTGCACTGGTGTTCAAGGACTTGCTGACCTCACCAAACATATATCCATGAAATAGTCTTGTATTTAATTAAATGTGCTTTTGCCACCTTATGTTAATAGGTAGTTTCGACACGCAAGTGAACAAGATTGGAACAAAATAGTTGATGGACACAAAGTGTATATCATTTAAACTTTTTTAATTATGTATCTAGGATATCCAGAGAATATGATGCATTTTATTTCCTTCAACACGTCATATAAATAAACAAGCTCGAGCCTAGTGTGATAAACGACTCGTGATTTTTTTACGAGCCAAACTTTAACGACGGAATGTATAATTATTTTAAGAGGTAAATACGAGGCTCGAAACGAGATGGAGGCCAAGCTTGAGTTTTATAGTTACTATTAACAAGCCGAACTCAAGCTTTGACATGCTTGAGCTCAACTTGTCTCATTTCTACCCCTGCGTAAACGATATAAAAAAAATAGTACTATAACATTAAAAATGAGCAAACTAAAAAATACGTTAATGTGTCAACTTTTATTTGTGCATTTATTTATTTACTGATATAGACAAAAATCCACATATATATAAAAAAGCCTTTTTAAGCCTAGAAATGTATCACTTTCAACCAGGGTGAAATTGAAATGAGCCTCGAACCAGAAAGCTGGAGCTGTTTATATTTAGAGAAACGAGCTGTTCACTGCGGCGCTTAATGTTTTAATGTTGAAATGAATCGGCTCGTGATATAATATATAAAGCTCGAGCTCGGCTCGGGCTCGGCTCGTTTGTGATGCAACTATAAAAAATAAAGCTCGGCTTCTCGAGCTTCCTTATTCGAGCTCGTTTATTTGTTTGACTGGTGGAAAGTTCAGGTTAAATGTACGAGATTATAACCTCAGATCTACATCTTCATCGGTCCAACATAACCCATAACCATCATCAACACCCATCGACTGTCCTAGAACTACAACCAACAACAACACACCCATCTCTATCCTAATCCCATCTCCAAACAACAACCACCACTCATCTCCTAACACTCTCGAAACAAAACAAGAACAGAAAAAAAAAAGAAAAAGAAAAAAAAGAAAGAAAAATTAAAACGATCTCAGTTTTTCTTTATAAACTCAAACATTCGAGTTAAAGAAAACGTCTTCATATATCTGTAACTATTTAATATCCGACACTTAAAAGAAAGAACAAAACAACTCGTATTTCATTCTATCTTTCATTCGGTTAAAAGAAACACAACATCACACCTACCCGAGACCATTAAAGATCTTGAAGCTCGTCTTACAACTGAAGTTAAAAAAGTTGTTCGAGTTTATTTATGCTTCTTATAAATGAGTATATAATAAAGAAAGGAATAAAAGAGAAAAAAAAATGTGTTATTTGTTCAAGATTCGTTTATTAGCAGTCAAAGAGATGAAAGGGACATTTTCTTTGTGGCTGCGTATGAAATGGAAACATATTGTTGGTGGCTTTTCATTTTGTGGGATAAGATTAGGGATCTTCTTATTTATGTGATAAGATTATAGTTAAATTCTTGGGCTGGCATTTAGAGGAGATGGGCCTTTCATTTTGTGTGGGCTTAATTAAATTATATCCGAATTTACTAAGTAGGGTATTGTAACTAAAGTTTCGTTTAGAAATTTCCATGAAATTTTTACGACTTTTCTACATAAAGTTTCGAAATTTCGCCGATTATTAAACGAGCTCTAATAAAGGCATTTCAATTCCGGCTCGTTTAAAGGCCATTGCTCGAGTTTTTACCGATTCGATCTCGAAACTTTTCGCGTTGAACGGGCCATTGCTTACACCCCTACTTTCAACACAAGCCCATTTTATCTCTCAATTTACCATTTAAACTTATAGATATGTGTGAAAAAGAAAAAACTTTTTTTAAACGAAATGGTAAAATAATTTGTATCAATTTTTTCGGCTACACAACTCCACAATGTTTTCCACGTAGCTATCTTTTATTTAAACAGGTCAATCATAGGAATTATGGCTGACCACAAACTCTGCCTCACTTGTTTCTTTTGTTTTGTTTTTTCCTACTTTTATTTACTCTTAATTCTATCTCTAGTATTTGTTGCAACTCCATCAAACCCTAGAAGAGAAAAACAAATAATTTGAGAGTATTTGAGATCATGGAAGTGGTGATGGTATTATTTTATTATTATTATTTTTTTGTGCGGTGTATCATGGAATAATTTAGGGGTATTTTAAATTATTTGGGGTTTTTATTTTTTTGGTTGGGTGATGGATATTCATCCATGTGATTTTAGAAATAGCATGCCTATTTTCATACAACAGTTGACATGCCATTTTCGGCGAAAGGTATTTTTTTTCTTCCTCATACCGTTTCATTCTTCTTCAGCTTCCTTTCTTTTTGTAGTTTTGTACTCTTCTTCTACTAGTGAGTAGTGACAAGTCAAAATTTTCCTATATTGACTCTCATTAGCCCATTGGCCGGCCCATCCTAGCATACCCAATAGGTAACTAACTACACAAGTAACAACAGTTTATGTCATGTTTCTTAAACCATTTATGGCCCATAATACTTATATTCAATCTGTTTTCTACATATATATGTTATCCTTTTATTTTTCTCTCTTTCAAAATAACTATAAGCACTAAGGTTTATAAATTCTAACTAAGGGGGTGTTTGATTGCTGCTTAATAG
>CM040244.1:256526116-256614310 GCA_022545495.1 Chrysanthemum lavandulifolium | reverse complement strand
TAATATTCGGTTCTCGATTCGATTATGGTTTTAGCAATTTAAACCAAAACCGAATTCAAAAAATATATTTATTTTTATATATTTATATATAAAGAAGATATTAAAACTCTTTCATACTATGATTATAACATTTTTTGAGCTTGACTTTTTTTCTTTTCTAAAAGTCTATATAAATAAACGAATAAATAATTAAAATTGCGTAATTTGGGTTATTCAGTTCGGTTTTTTATTTTAGAGGTTTGGTTTTTTGTTATTCGGTTCGGTTTAATCAATTTGAATTCGATTCGGTTTGGTTTTTTTTTTAACGAAACTAACCGAATCGAATAAACCGAACAACCTAATAACTCTAACCCAAATTGTAATCCTAAACCAATACAAATCAAACGGCCCTAACTCACAACTCTAACTCACAACCATACATTAACATATTTCACATATTTCACACGTCTAGTTTATTCAACAATTGCTTACACGATTGCAATTGAAGATTTGTCTCTTCTTGCTATCAGATGTCTTCAACAACAAATTAGTTATTGCATTTACGCTTTTGCTGCTTCTATTTAAAAATTTGTTTATGTTTGTTGTCGGTTGGCTTCATCAAATAATTTGTTATTGCTTTAATGTTTTTGGTTTTTTATGTCGGTCCGAACTTTCGTGATTTCGTCGCTTAGACTGCGGAGGGTTTTGAAGGATATATAAAGCCAAAAAGGCCCAAATGCATAAACGGGCTACAATCCATAAGGGTTTTGATAGAGTTTTCTATGTGTTAGGATACACTAGACAAAGCCAAGGGGTATCCATTGGTACGTCAAGGGTTTGAAAATCATGCTAATAGAGTTCAAATTTTTGTTGTTAGCATATTACTATATGAATATAACTTTAGCAATAAGAAACATGATATTTAAGAAAATGGGTATAAAATAAACACGATGACTAGTGTTGCACCGAAACGCCCTTTAGGCCCGCGTACCCGTTTCGAAACTTGGTGGGAACGGGAACGGCCCCGAAACGCCCCCGAAACGTTTCCCTATCCGTTCCTGGATTCCCATGGCGTTTCCCTGGCAGTTTCCTGATTTTCATGCGTTTCCATGGCAGTTTCTTGGTTTTTTTGCCGTTTCTGTATTTAAGATGGGTTTTAATGGTTTTAATGGGCTTTTTGTATTCCAAACCTATGCATTGGGAACCCCAACCGTCATATGAATTAGGTCATGAATCTATATCGTTTATATATACCATGATACAAAACCGGCATATACAATAATACAAATATACAATACATCTCTACATCGAATATCTATTAATCTATTATGGCTTCTTCTCAAGAAACACAACAAACACAAGGATCATCATCTACAGATCATACAGATCAACCTCCATTGTGGGCATATGTTACTAAACTTGAAAAGGTAGGTACAACAGGAGGAGCGTGGAAGTTTATTTGCAACCTTTGGAGTTTACAATTAACATCAACATATATCTATTTTGGATTTTATTTAATATATTTTTAATTTTTTTATATTTTTTATTGCCGTATCTATGCCGTTCCCGTATCTTGAATTTTTGCTTTTTGCCGTTTCCCGTTCCCGTATCGTTCCCGTATCCCTTTGCCGTTCCCGTTTCGGTGCTACACTGACGATGACACTCTTTAAACCTTATTCACGGATAGCATAGTAGAGAGGCTCAAACGTCGAAACTCAACTTTTACCATGTATTTTAAAACTTTATGAGGCGTTCATTTGTTAGTTGAGATTATAGACTTATTGATTATCTCCTATTATGGTTAAATGATTCAATTTTGTGTGGTGGGTAAGCGTGGGATATGTTATATCTTCTAATTTTAACTTTGTGTTTCTACAGTATCTATTTTTTTGACAATAAAGTTTGAAGCATAACTATTTAATTTGGAACATGATATGGATGTGAAAATTTGTAGATGTTATGATAATCATGTATATGTGAAAATTAGGGCATCCGCTATGGTGGATTTGTGAAAAGGTCTAAGAAAAATGAAAAAGGTTTATGTTTATTTCAATCATAGTGGATACTCATTTCATGTCCATGTGCCATGAAAAGGTCCTAATTAGGGGTGGAAACGAGCCGAGCTGCTCGTGAAAAGCTCGGGATCGGATCGGTAAAAAGCTCGAACGAGTCAAGCCTAAACGAGCTCGAGCCTAAGTTTGGGCTCATTTAATAATCGAGCTCGAGCCCGAGCTCTATACAAAAAGCTCGAGTAGGCTCGCGAGCCTAAACGAGCTCTAGAAATATATACATATATATGGTTTATATACATATAAACGAGCTTAAAAGTAGTAACGAGCTCGAGCCTTATGTAATTAACATACCGAGCTCCATTTGAACTTTGTTTTCTTTAAACATCATATAAATTAGTCGAGCTCGAGCCCGAGATCGAGCTTGTGAATATCTTCACGAGCCGAGCTCGAGCTCAAAATGTAAGGCTCGAAACGAGCTCGAGCTTTTTATATATAAACGAGCCGAGAGCTCTCGCAGGCTCGGGCTCGGCTCAACTCGTTTTCACCCCTAGTCCTAATTCTTGAACCTGTTTATAAATTCAATACATTTAATGCATTTGTTAAAAAAGACATTTTATGAAGTTGCAAATATTTATACTATAATGAATGTATATTTATAAAATTAAAAGATCTAATATTTATTGATGTGTTATTGTATAAATTAAACCTTTTTAAAAAGTTTATTATAATGGATGCACTTACAAAAAATAAATAGTTATTGGAAGATTATAATTTTGATTAAGAAATAAACATAAATCAAGTTAGTTAAAAATAAAATTTCATTTTGCTCGGATCCTACAACTAGATTATATCATGTCTGACTAAGTTTAATGATATTGAAAAAGTTTCGACTAATGCCGCAATGTTCGGGCACCAAATTCTCGTTAACATCAATTCGTAACTGATTCATTACAACCTAAATACCTAAAGTGTATTATTTTTTCGTTGATTATAGATACTTTATGTCACTAACTTTTTAAATATTAATACCTCCAACAAACTCAAGTCAATTAATTTTCAAATATTTAATACCTCCAACTAACCTCAACAATCCAACTACCTCTTTTAATATGTTTTTCAAAATTAACTTTCTAGCTTCAACCTTAAAATACACACATTTCACACTTTTTCATCAGTAAACACACACAACAACCACCTTTAATATCCCCACTTATTTACCCTTACAAATAAATATTTTCTTTTGTTGCATTTGATCCTTGTGATCATAACCGAGGCTCAACAATATGGCTTCTGATTTCTTTCAGGTGGCTAATGTCATCACTAATCATAGTGTGTTATTTATCTTTAAGAAGGAGAAGATGGTCAAGTTAGAGGTATAACTCATAATTATTTATTTATTTATTTTTTGTTGTTGTTGTTACGAGACACTTTTTTGATTTTATGTTCTTGTGAATGGATTTTTAAATATATTTAGTTATGTTTACATTTTGTTCAGTGCGTTCTATTTTATGAATATTTTGTGAAATTTTGCTTTTGTCTTATTATGGAATGGATTAAGTGGAACCTGTTGTTTGTATTCTTGTTCATGTTTTGAAACATAGGAATAGATTATTGCTTGTTGTCAAGTATAGAATTCAAGTGTATTTGTTAATAATTTTCTTGTGTTTTCAGGTCCCTTTGACCGAACCATCAAAGAACACGCGCTTATGCCGTCTGTTAGGAATTAGAAAATTCCATAGTGAAGAGTCGGTCACCCCAAATATTATCTAGCATAAGTTAGCTCGTAGACTTGTCGTTATTTACGCTTTTATGTAGTTAATTAGTTAGTTATTAGCGTAAAATAGTTTAGTGCAACACCGTGGAGGAAGGACGGGTCTTTACCCATCGTATCCACGATCCACAGCCGATAGGAGGTCGTATTTCATGTAACTATAAATACCCCTTCCATCCATGGAAGGGGTGGTGCTTTCAATCTAATATTCCATACTTTTGAGTAAACCTCTAGCAAGAACACCCTCTCTCTCTCTACTAACTCTCTAACTATGGCAAACATGTATTTTGATCATCCAAGACCACCCGAATCATCAACACAATAAAAATAACGATCCTACAATTGGTACCAGAGCCAAGGTTATGGTGTGTTGATGATTTCTTGCGGTTTAAATCGTGTTTGTGGCTGTTTGTTTGTACTATTTGTCTTGGTCGGATAAAGTTTTTTCAAAATATTATGATAAACAGTGTTTTACATGGTTTCAGTTATCCTTTATTGGTCAAAAATTATGTCCTGTGTCACGTTGTTTTATCCAAACCGTGTTATACTTTTTAGACTTTGTCTTGGTAACAATGAGTGAAGTCTAATGCTAGTCAATTGGTCATATGGTCAAAAGCAGTTTTTACATGTTTTTACATCCTTTATTGTGATAATGTTTTTACATGGGTCAATAGCAGTTTTTGAAATATACTTTTCTGGGTTTAGTATGAATATGGTCGGAAAAGTGGTCGGAAAACTCATCGGAAATCTTCTAAAATCATGCTAGCGACTTGTTCATAACCAGTCCAGATTCAATGTATTTTCTTAGCGACTTGTCTTTACAAGTCGTAACGAGTTGGGTTAGCGAGTTGACCTAGCGAGTTGGGTTAGCGAGTTGACCTAGCGAGTTGGGTTAGCGAGTTGTTTTGTAAACTGAAGTAGCGAGTTATGATGCTAGCGACTAGTCTTTACTAGTTAGCGACTTGGTTTGAAATAATGGTTAGCGACTTGTGACCTTAACCATCGGGACAGAAAGGTAGAAGGAGATTAATGACCAAGACCTAACAACACCAGTTACCAACAACTCTTTGACCTCAGCTTCATTGACCAAGGCTCAAACAAAAACAAATTAAGCTTTAGACCTCAGTCTACTTTCCTTGTGGTAACATCATATATCTGACTTCAAGAGTCCTTCACAAGAAAGAGTTAACATCATAGATCTTATATGCTACTCAAGTCATATATCTTGTTCGAATACAAGGTAAAGCTGTGTAGTTAAATGATCTCAGAATTGTCTCATGTGTATTCGAAGCTTAATCAAGACCAACATGGGTCTTTGACACAAGACCACAACATACCAACATACCAAAAACAGATTCATGAACCTCAGTTTCATCATAACATCATCAGTCCAACATTCTTTAACAAGAAAAGACCATATCAAAACATCATCTCATTATTTTTCATATCAAAACATCATCTCAAAACCATTCAATGACTCGAAACTGAATTAAACAAAATATTACGAATTGATTCTAGATCTCAGTCTATATTTTCGTGGAACTCAAAGGGTACATCAAGACCAAAGGTCTAAGGCACGAAAACAGAAAACCATCATCGATCTAAGAGTTTGTGTGAAGTATTGCTTCAATCTTTATTCGAACACTCTAAGATAACTATTTAACAAGGTTGTTAATACTTATCTTGATTCGTTTAAAACTCTAAACATAATCAAGAATCTCATACACTAAGAGGAAATGGAAAAACCTACCTGTGCTTATTCGTTAGAACCACCCCTGTGGTATTCAAACGTGGTACTAATGTTGTCCTCGAAGCCATCCCTGTGGCTGAGGTTTGTTGAAACCGATTCATGTGAATGATTAAGGAGGCGGACAGATATGTGTTTGAGATTAGGGTTTGAGTAGTTGTTATTGAAGATGGGGGCGCTTATCTTCTGAACATGTGTTTAGGGTTAGAGTAATGTGAGTAATATTAGGGTAAGGCATGTGTTATATACCCGGTTCCATATCTTTGGGTGGATCGGGTTTTTTCTCCTTTTGTGGTTGGATCGTGGGCCTAACTCATTTATGGAATGAGTTTTTGTTTGCTTGAGTTGGATATTACATGGGCTGAGCTTTGTTTCTGGTTTTGGGCTTCATGATTACACTAGCGTATACCGGGCTAGAGGATCACATTTAGCTGCGTCATTCATTCAAGTTACAACTTCACTTCATGAGACGATATATGTTGATTTTACTATACGAAATTTTTGTCTAATAACTCAAAATTTTCAATTGATGTGAATGTGTGGCAAAATCTTTGAGATATATCAGTGACATAACATTGAGGTAATTGTTTGTGATAAATGAGCTTTGGGATTTGACACTTCACGTTTAAATGGATCGGGTGTATACTTTCGTCATGTGCTATGAAACAGACTATATTAAACTTTGGAGCCTACGTGTGTTACTCATGTAATGGATTTCTTGGGCTGAGTGACCACATGAGTAACTTTTGTTTAGGTCTCCTAGTTAATGGACTAAAAGTATATCATTTGGTTATAAGCTCGAGTTGTTGATGCAGTTACACAGTGAGACATGCAACCTAAAGTGATTTAATTCGTCAAGTTGATGTGATGATGAGATTTATCGTGTAATGAGGTTTGGTACTTTGGTTTATACATCTTCACGGTAGACACTGTATCGCGTCTTGAATTAATGATTAGTACAAAGTTGACTGCGGGGTTGTTTGGACGGTATTTCTTATTTGGATGTGAAGTGAGGTTTTTCCGAGCACGTTTACTAATTTTCGTCTTCTTTCTTCCTACCCTTCCGAAGATGACTTGTTTGGGCGTTTATAGAGGGTGATTAAGACTTGGCTATTTAGTTGCGTTTGTGATTCTTTCTCACTTAACCCACAACGTAGTTATCACTTGATGTCTCACTCGATTGAGAATGTCAAGAGGTTTTGTACATCGGGTACACCGTTTCTTTTTCACAAGGATTAGTATGAGTTTAAGTAACAAATCTGGGGAATTTCACTTCATGATCAAGTTTGGCATATCGGGTTTACTTCTCTTTGTGGTCACTACAATAGCCGACAGAATGCGTGAATGATGTGTGTACCAAGGTATTGATTGGATAGTTGATGATGTTGGATTTTGAACCATTGATGAACCTGTGCATGTTCCCCTAAAACAGATATTCACCGAAACCAAAGTTGTCATTACACATTCAAGCTGATATTGTTTACGGTTTTGTCCCGATTTTGTAAAATCCATGAAAGAACCTATTTCTCGGTTTAAATCATTGACTTGTAAAATCCGTGACAATGGAAACATCCCGGTATTAGTCAAGTGCATTTCGGATCTATCTTACGGTTTATTCTTGGTTTTGTAAAATCCCGAAAGAATCTATTTTTCGGTTTAAACCATAGAGTTGTAAAATCCGTAATGATGGAACCATCCCGGAGAAAAGGAAAGTGTATTTCGAGATCTTATCCGATCTTTGGTGCTACGCTTTACATTTGAAGAAGGGATAAAAGGGTGTACTTCATGAATTGGGTGTGTGTTTGGGTTGTCTTCATGGCGGTTTGGTTAATTATATGGTTTTACGGGTTACGCGCTTTTAACCATGGTCGGATGAAACCATTATCAAAGTTCATTTAAATGTCAAAGAAGGCTAGATTTGAGCGATTAAGAAGATGTGACATCGGCGTTAATTCAGTATTATTTATTTGAGGTTGAAGTAAAACATCACGGGCGAGTGTACTTAGTATCTGAAGGTATCGGGGATGGATGGATGAAGATTCTTCGAGATCCTTGTTCGAGCTTATTATCAAAAACGAAGACTTGGAAATCTAGTTATTGTTGGGTGTCTTTTACCTTTTCTTTTACCACTTGGGGGAATTGGGCTCATACCACCACAAAATAACTATCACTTTAAGGAGTTACGTTGTAGTGCTCAGTGTCACATTCAATTGTGGATTTTCAAGAGGTGGCATACGTCTTATACTCGATGGTTGGTTGGTTGAAGAGTATAGAGTAATTAGAGATTCAATGGAGCATGAATTCTCGGCACCGCTCTTTGTTACATATGTGCAAGTTTAAGTCACGAGTTCGGGTTAGTTTACTTCAAGGTCAAATTCATCATATTGGGTTATCTCCATCAGCTGTCACGACAAAAAGCCTGCTGAATGATAATGGGGTTGATTACATGTTTTGCTAAGAGAGCGAAAAAAGAGAGATTATGACGTTTGAACACATCAGTTCAGGCCTCGTACTCTAAAGAAAAGAAATGTATACGTTTGTGCATTATCTTTGAAAGAAGAAAATCTTCTAATGACGTATGAACACAACAGTTCATACCTCGTTCTCCAAAGAAAAGAAAAGTGTACGTGTCGATGCGCTTTATCTTCCGAAGAAGAAATCTTCTAATTATGACCATTCTCATCAACATGCTTCATACTTTTTCCATGCGCTTCAATCATAAAGTGAACCGGCTACCACCGATTGTTTTCTCATTCCACTTGCTCGATTATAATGAAGATGGCGACATCATGTGCTTATTTTGCGGGAGAAGTGTGAATAGAACATTCGGATGATTTTCACTTATTTAATCAAGAATGGCATCTCCGTATGCAATTCTTGAGGGAGAAGAAGTGTGAAATTTTGCATGGTTGATTATTATTTGAGAATTTATGGTCATACGGCTCTAAACTCATGTAAGAACCGAGCTTCTTCTTATCGGGTAATCTTTACATGGAGTTTCTTCTTAAGAGCCGTTAGTTGACATCTTCACCGGTGATATGAGTTTATTGACAAAGTGCTTCCGGTTAATGCTTCACGTGCACATCAACATGATGATTCGAACAACCTTCATTCTTGTTTGATGTGATTGTTTGCTTGGTGTTACCATTTCGTGTGTTCGTTGCGGCCCGATTCTTGATTTCCTTGATGAACATCTTTCGTTCTTGTTTGATTGGGAGGATTCTAGTTAAGGGATGTGCAAGATGTAAGTTGATTGGGATGCTTTTTTTGATGTTCTTGTTTTGGTGAGTTGAAGATGTTGACTTTCTATTCCCCAACCGGACAATCTTGAAGAAGGTCGAGTCTGATCGATTCTACATTTTCTCTACATGTTAGAAGACTAAAGACGGGTTGAATTTGATTATCAAAAGACTTCTTCTTAATCGAGCATTTATCAAAAGATTGTCGGTTTAGGGAGAGCACTAATTGGGGATTTTGAAATGCCAAATTTAATCCCTAATTAGACATTGCTCACGTTATTCTTGACAAGTTGACTCTCACTATTAGATACATCCGAGCTAATGATGTTCTTCTCAAAATATTTCTAGTACACGGACTTACAAAGTGTTGTTGATTACAAAGTGTCAAAACCATAACAAGGAGTAAGGAGATAAGCACCTAAGCGAGTAAACTTGATGAACTTAATACTTCTAAGTAATTGAAGATATCCGGGAAGACAAATGTTATTACCGCAGAGAAACTCAAGGTTTGACTCATGGCGAGTAAACTTGATGAACTTAATTCTTCTAAGTGATTGAAGATATCCCGGAAAACAAATGTCATGACCGCAGAAACTCAAGGTTTTACTCATCAAGGCGTTTAGTGTTAGTATTTCATCTACGTGGGGAAGTGATGTTAGAGAAAGTTTCGAAGATAAAGAGGTACACTAGTGTGTGGTGATTTCAATGGTATCGCAATGATCGGGGAGAGAGATGTGTACATTGGGGATGCTCATTGTTTCACTTGAGGGCTTAATCGGTGATTCGTAGATATAATCACTTATTCGGAGTTGACATCCGCAGATTGTCATCCGCAGAGATAATCGGTGACTTGGCTTGCTTCTTCAATGTTATCGGTTTTCCTTCCTTGGGTATTGGTATACTTGAATACTTGAGCTTCATACACGATCATCGGGGAAGAAAAATGTGAACATGGGGAGGTGTTTTCATTCCCCTCATGATGTGTATTCGGAGAGCTCTTGGGTATTGGTGTACTGGGTTCTTGAGCATCATACACGATCATCCGGGAAGAAAATGTGAACATGGTTAGGTGTTTTCATTCCCTCATGATGTGTATTCGGGAGAGTTCTTGAGCATTATACAAAGAGACCGACTACATCAATTCAACTACGTGGGGAAGTGTTCTCTTGACACCTTTTGGAATGGATCACTTGGACTTGATGGGAAAAAGAAATTTGAGAAGATTATTTTATGTGTGGGATGATACATTGTTGTTCTTGTTGATGATATAACCTCGAGCGAAGAATCACGATGATTATTCTTAAAAGGAGCAATGGATTTATGATAATGGTGTGCTTCTCTGCACTGGCTAAGGCAAGCTTGAAATAGAGCTTGAATCTGCTCATCTAAAGGATTTTCGGTTTGGGGAAGTCGCCAAAGTCTCACTTTCGATGGTTCTATTTCTTTCAATTCAAGAGCCCTTGGAAGCTTTGGTGGTGGATGTTTAAGAGATGACGATTTCTATCTTCTACGACGTCTTTCGATATCCTTATCTCGGTACTCGTATCATCATCCTCTTTAACTATATCATCTATTCTATCTTTGTATATATTTATTAAAAAACCAAATACAAAAATATAAAACCAGCAAAACAAAATACAAAAATATAAAATCAACAAAAAGAAAATAGAAAAATATAAAATCTTCGAAAATCCATAAAAAATCAGAAAATTTGAAAAAGACCAAAAATATGTTTTCTCAAGACATGTCTTCTGGTATCGATAATATCTACGGTCTTAGAAATGTCATTCAATAATGGCACGGGACTTTAGATGAAGTTCGAGCAGGAGGTGTAAATATTTTTTTCTAAACATGTCACAAACAATGGCTTACGATTATTTCGATCAGAACCAGCTTTCAAATATGGCTTGCAGCTACTTGATCGTGACCCGTGCTTAAACTATGGCTTGTTTTTATTTCGATAGCAACCCGCTTTTTTAAAGAAGGAAAGTGCTACGCTTAAACTATTTTCAAAATATTTCGTGCACTTATCCTAAAACAAAACAAGGAAAGTATGTCGAAGGATCATTGCTTCCTACACAAATGTTTTTCCGTCTAAAATTCTTCGAAAAATATTTGGTGTTTTAACAAAATGGTGGTTAATGAGTTGCAAAACCAATCGACTCGAGTTTTTGTAAAATTGAAAACTCAATCAATGACTTGAGCTTTTAATCTTTTCGGAAAATAAGTCATTGATTGAGGGGAGAATGTTTTCAAATCATATCATCTAACAAGATTATCTTAATCATCCTACGTGCTTATCTGTAAAATACAATTGCCTATGTTGAAGGACTAGGTTTCTAGGATGTGATTGTTAGGTTTAGATGATTAGAGTTTGATAAACACATTATTCCCATATATTTGAATGATCTGATTGATATGTTGAATTGACTTTTATTAGTCGATTGTTGTTTGGGTGATGTCGACCACCATATATTTGTATGTGTGTTCACTAACGTATGCAGGTATATTGGTTTAAAAGAATGTTCCCGATCCGGATCCCACAATTGATGATGGATGCCGAAAGGAAAGGGTAACTATATCTTGGGTTGACAAATGAAGAAACGAGCTTAATTGGACTTCAATGGAGAGTTGGCATGAAATGCAACGTAAGAGGTCTCTTGCATCGCATCGCAGATGGTTTTCTTCTAAGTGATTGAAGAAACGGAGCTTAATGGACCTCGGTTGGCATTCAAAATGCAACGTAAGAAGAAGTCTCACCGCATTTGTGACGGTTTTCTTCCAACCCTACAACAACAACAACGGAAGCTTCTCAACCACTAACGTATCTTTGTGCAGGATACCATTTTAAACAATTTTGAATAAATTTGAATAAATTGTTTTGAAAATGGAATATATTGTTTTGAAAATATATTGGACTAAATTTTGAAAATCACCGGACTTCATTTTATCAAAACTTAAGTCACTCAATTATCGACTTCGTCATCGATTGAGGGAGAGTGATTTAATTTAAAATATTTTCATACAATATATCATCAAAAAGTCCGTTTTGTATAACAAAAGTGGTGATCTAAAGATTTAATGTTATGTCATGGTATGATTTTTTCTTTAGAATCAAGGTCTTTCAAAATGAAATCTTTTACATTCTTGTTTGATTGTGAAATTGTTTTGTTTTACTTAAAGATCTCTTAAAAACTATCATACGACACTAACAATCTTTAATGTCTTAAAATGGTCCATATCTCATCATTTTTCAAAATTGAATCTTGCCACGTCTTTCCCCAAAATTTTATAAATGATTTAAATCAATTGGGATCACAAATCTCAAATGGTTTGATATTTCGATCGGGGTAGAGATCGTGTTTTAAATCTCAAATCTGTTTTAAATGGAATTGGTTTTAGTCCTTTAAAGGCACTCCGCCTCCATGTGCCAAACGATTTCAATATACATAATGCACATGTTGAGGAGGAGGATTTATCCAAAACCGGATGAGTATTTAAACAAGGCCACATTTTCTCCCATGTTTTCTAAACCTAATTAAATCACTTGAGATCCAAAATCTCAAAGGATTTGATATTTTGATCGGGGAGAATTTGTGATTTAATAATGAAATTTGATAAAAGTTGATCGTTTTGATTCGGTTGTGCAGTCTTCTCTCATATGTGCTAAACGATTTGAATCTCGAAGCACATATTGAGGGGAGCAAAACCATCGAGGTACAAAAGTTTTTAAAGAGATTATAAAGTACCTTGATTGTGTTTTCAAATGGTTTTCTTAATGGATTTTGTGATTGTGGATGTGCTTCAAAGAACTCTTGCCTCTATGTGATAAAATGTTTTAAAATATCCTATGCACATATTGAGGGGGAGAATTTTACCAAGAAAATCAAATGGCTTTTTCGTATGAAAATTGTGATCAAAGAAAATATTTCAAAGTCCTCTTGCCTCCATGTGCCAAACAATTTCTAAATCACACGCACATGTTGAGGGGGAGGTTTTCTAAATGATCAAAACTATTAAGGTACAAAATGCTTTGATCTCGTATCACAAGTACCTTGATTGGTTTTCCAAATGATTTTTCAATTGGTTTCGAGAAGGAATGAACAATACCAAAAGACCGACCAAATTTACTTTATGCATGGTGTTATAAGGATGGTTAGGTTAGGTATTTGTTCCCACGATCCGCCGAACCGGAGGGATCTACCGAGGACAATTCACTAGATAGTATAGAGTCCTTAGGTATATTGAAAAAAGGAGAAAATGAGAATATGGGAAGAGTGCGGATGAGACAGAGCTAGTCTTGGAATAAACCCAACAAGGTTCTAGTAATGAAGTCTCGGTAAGCACTAAAGGGTTGAAGAATGAAAAGAACTGAATGTGAAAAGGGTGAAAAGAAATAGCCTCCATCAATTCAACCTTAGGGCGTAAACCGGGTTCAATACATATGCTACCGGTGGTTACTAAGGTAACGCCGGTATTGAAGACAAGACGTCATGGACCCGGTGGACGACCGCACTAAACTTCCCAAACTACTCAAGTTCCTCTTAAAAGGGCTTGTTTCATTCTCACGGGGAACTGACATTATCTATCGACTTTCTCTTAGAGATTGTTGATATTGAAGAAGGAGACCCTCTCCCTAGTCTCCGACACAGGAACCAAATGTGCACTATCGAGTCTAGAGCCAAGATATCATCCACAATATCTCGTTAGGACACTAAATTCTTGAAGACTTGCTTTTTCACACAATGTGGAAAGTAAGTATATATTAAGAGTCCTACGCATTATCCTTGTGGTATTGCGTAACATCCGAGTGGTATGTAAAAGTATTCACGATGAAGATGGAAATCCTTCAGAGCCAACATCAAACAAGCTCTTGGTGGGTGACATGTGAGATCTTCTCGTAAGATCAAACTTGTGACAACCGGATAGAAACAATGGGGCGATTCACTCTTGAATCAACCTTGGTCCAGAATGGAATTGACGAATACTTTTGGAAAAACCGTTCGATGTGCAAATCTTCTTTTCTCTAGCACGTCGAATGTGTACTTATGTTTTCAAAATTCAAAAGTATCTCGATTGAAAATACTTTTAGAAAACCGGTCGATGTGCGAATCTCTTCTTTTCACTAGCACGTCGATTGTGTACTATTTTCAAATACAAAAGTGTTTTGATTGAAAATTGATCTTTCTCATAAAACCTTCGTCAGATTGCAAAACGCTTTATTCTAAGCAATACGCGATTGTTTTTCAAATCAATTTTCATCAATCATTGAATCTCAATTATTTGGTTCACTCACTCCGTGTTGTCTTCTTTGAGACGTTCGGTTTGAGAACGACTTGAGCAGCCATGAAACCCCGTCAAGGAGATTCTTAGGAATCCTACCGATCACGAGCGAGATTGTATCGATCAACGAGGAACCGTGGGCGTGTACCTCAATTCAACGAAGTGATCAAAGACACTTTCGTGTGTTTTATTGCTAATCGTTGTTTGCGGTACATTTGGACGGTTGCGGTGATCGAATTGAGAAGTCAATCCAAAGCCGCATGCTCACAAAGATCCACACTTAATTTGAAGAAATCATGACCGGTGCATATCTACATAACACGGTTCGATATTTTTATACTATGCTTCGCTACTGCCGCAAATATCATGAACCAAGAAGGCTTCCGCTACTCGATGGAAAGATGTCATGATTCAAAAGTGTGAGCATGTCGGTCCGAATGTCACAACATCACATGAAGGCAACACAACTATGGATGATCCGAGAGATTTCTTGTGGTGATGATCTCAAAGAAAGCTCAAGATCATCAAAGATGTGGATCGATTAAAGGCCTCCACTAAAAGTACAAATCAATGCGGACTTTGAAGAATCGCTACAAAAGCACAAAGATTGTTGAAATGAAGAATTGAAGTCTACGAGCTCAAGAACAAAGACAAGAATAGAATGCTAGGATTCGAAATGTAAAACATGGGGTGACCTCCCTTAGGGGGAGATTGTTAGGAATTAGAAAATTCCATAGTGAAGAGTCGGTCACCCCAAATATTATCTAGCATAAGTTAGCTCGTAAACTTGTCGTTATTTACGTTTTTATGTAGTTAATTAGTTAGTCAATTAGCGTAAAATAGTTTGGTGCAACCCCGTAGAGGAAGGAGGGTCTTTACCCACTGTATCCCTGATCCACAGGCCGATAGGAGGTCGTATTTCATGTAACTATAAATACCCCTTCCATCCATGGAAGGGGTGGTGCTTTCAATCTAATATTCCATACTTTTGAGTAAACCTCTAGCAAGAACACCCTCTCTCTCTCTACTAACTCTCTAACTATGGCAAACATGTATTTTGATCATCCAAGACCACCCGAATCATCAACACAATAAAAATAACGATCCTACACCGTCGGATGAAAGACCATCGCAAATGCACGAAAGATGATTGCGGGTTTGCTCACAGTGAGGATGAGTTGCTCCCCATCCTCTCTTAAAAACCGAAGCTTGTAAATACATCAAGAAGGGGGTTGAATGTCCCTTTGGAGACAAATGCCAGTACAGGCATGATCTCATAGAGGAAGAGAAAGAAAAAATTATAGTTCTTGATCTCTTAGCCTAATTAGTTTATGTAAAAATTAACTAAATGCATCCAAGTTAGAAAAAAGTATTCGGGAGGTTACCGTGTGGTTCAAAGTTTGTCTATTAAAGTTTATTATATGAATACCATTAAAGTATGATTATCAAAGTTTGTCTATTAAAGTTTATTATATGAATACCATTAAAGTATGATTAGCCTTTTAAATTTACTAGTTTAATACTGATGTGAAGTTAAAGTTTGGTTCTCTTGACTTGAGAGTCAAAGATCCAAACTAGTTGGTTGCTTATTTGGTGTCCCACCGTCACTGCATCTATTTGCCATATATCTCTACCTAACATTATCAATCATACATACACATTCTCCATTAGGTTTATTCAATTACTATCTACTAAACACACCCTTAATGTGTTAAAAACATTCACATTTATTTATTTTTTCTAAAAACAAAAAAGTCAATCCAACTATTGTTTTTTTTTGCTCGACCCATCATAAACTATGTAACTTGTAAGGAACACATGCATACAAAAGTTAGTATGTTTTTACATTTTCACTATGAGACAAAAAAAATCACTAAAATTAAATCACAATAATGAACTTGCATGAAAAAAGAACTCGAGTCTTATATACTTGTCATGCATAGAAATAGAATAATAATGAAAATTAAGTAAATATGGGTTCAGAGATACATTACTAAAAGCGGTTATAGATGAGAAACCACCATCCCTCTCAAGTCTTAAGTTCGGTCACCCTCATTATACCCAGTCATCTCTCAAGTTTCAAGTCTCAAGTTAGGAAAAAAAAAACACCCCATGCAAAAAAACCTCATCATATCAAAAGAAGAGTGATTGGGAGAAAATTTTAAAGTCAAAAGAAGCGAAGCATTAACACCTAACATAAAAACAAAGCATTTTGCTTTATCACTCTTCTAGGAATTATTTTTTGCCATTTGAGTTCAAAGGTCAGGTTTTATATTCAGTAATTTGAACTCTACTTAAACATTCTTCAATGTCTTATTTGAACAGATGGAAAGGAAGTATGGGTAATTTGGGGATGTTTCTAGGAATTATTTTTTGCCATTTGAGTTCAAGGCTCTTGAAATCGCTCTTGAAGCTGCTTGTACGTACGCTTCTTGATACACAGGTTTAGTTTATTATTAGTATATATACTTTGTATGTTACTACGTAATTTGACTTTGTATGTTCAGTCGTTCACATTATGAAAATCGTTGTTTTTATCTCTTTTATTGTTTGCTTTTTATGTGTTTAATTGTTAAACATTACATTGATCGAGTTTTTGTTGAATGTTAAAAACTTAAAATGGGTCACTTTGGTTAATATTGTCAAAGATTTGTGTTTTCATATGTTACGTAGAAATTTATGAGTTATTTGGAAGGTGACACATGATAGACAACAGCGAGACGAAACCGGGCACCAACATGGTTTAGCATAGTCATCTCATAGTTATAGAATAAAACAACAAAGAATTCTGGAAGGCTAGTATATATGATATATGTGTGTTGGTTTTCAATTTAATAAGTTGTTGAAATAAGTAGGTGAAATAGTTTAATGCAACAAAATTTGAATGAATTGAAGGAACAAAAGGTGAAACAATTTGGTCAAAAAATTTATGGAGGATAGGTGGTTGTCATTTAATTTGTGGAGCTAACATTCATTTCAAAAATGTTTGGTTACCACAGGTTTTGCCGTTTTGAGTTCGGGTTTTCATGTAAGTTATTCAAGATCCATAGGCCATAACACATCAAGATGAAGTAACGATGACGTTTTATTAGTTAGAGACGAAGGGCGTATATGCGACGTGTATCAAAACTTTCCGAATGTCATTAAAGTTTGTAGGACATGATATAATCTATTCAGAAATGACACAACTTTTTCCTCACGGATTCCTTTGAAATACGTTATCTTCAATTAAAGACATCATTTTACTAGTACTTCTGTAAAAGTTCAATTCAAGTAAGCTTAGAATATCTCACATAAAGTTCAACATTTGGTTCATTAATCATTGTAGTGTTATTTCTATGTAATCCATGTGGTTTTGCATTTTTTTTAGCCGCTGATTTATACTAAGCTAGACGGAACTAGCAAAGAAATGCAAGGAAATTGCATACGCGGGTTTTGCATCCACGCCTTCCAATTGAATCTACTCTTACGGTTTCTATTACATATCCATTTAAAAGAGTAAATGACTATTGAATCTAAAATCTGATGCTTTTTAACTCTTGAGCCATCAAACACCACCGAGTTCCGATACACAAGTTGTGTTTAAGATTCTCTGATCCGATGCGTAGACCCACCTCCTTGACCATCGATCCACTGAAACATGTCCTCTACATTAAAAAAAACTTCGGAATATACAACTCCAACCACACCTCAATTCTGATCCATAACTCGACACCAACATTACATGCAAAAAAGCACATGGTTAATGTCTTCTACATTACCGTGGCAACATGGACATAGAAGAGAATTAATATCATCCTGCATCCATCTGGATTTGTACAAGTAGGTAACCGGTTTAACAAAGCTCTCCACGCAAACACATTCACCTTTATCGGAAGAATCACCATAGCAGCACCCGAATCCATGTAGATTTACTAATTCATTAACCCATGTGTTGTTATTTCGAGTAGGGTTAATACTCCCACTCAAAGTAGATTCATTGGTTCATTATCTATAGTGTGTCACAAGGTATGTTTTATATAATGCAAGAGCGGAGCCACGATTTTATATTAAGCTGGCTCGAGATTAACGTAAAAACTATAATGAAAAATATCGCTTAATGATATATCTGAGGGTTTTTTTTGGGACCATGATTTAACATAACACCATAATAACTAAGAATAAAATAAATTTAGAAAAGCATAGTTTGACAAGTAAATTCATTTTAGTGTTGTATTTGATTGTTAAAGTTGATCATTTTTGCTCTTTAATCAGCATATCTATAGAGTTGATTCCGAAAGTTATTAAGAAACTACATGTTGCACCAAATAACTAATGAATAAAGTGAGTTAATTAGAGGTGGTTTAGCACCCACTAATCACCCTACTAGTTCCGCCTCTAGTATAATGTATGTATGTAGCCATGAGGTTTTTACAAATGGAAAAAATTCATGTGAAATCCATAGAAAACGGCCTTTATCCAGAGATTATTTCACCACGGATCATAACGCATCAAATCCATCATTTTGTAGTAGTGGCTTAGGTTGTTCTTGTCTTGTATTGGTTTTTTTTTTACTTAGTATTTGTTTGCTTTCTTATGAAATCCCTGATGCCTTTCTAAAAAGAGCAAGGTGTACATGTTACTGTTTTCTCGGGTTGCATGCGCTATCCGTTTTAGAAACTGATGAGTTTGTCTTCAGCTCACATACGGAAATAGAAGCTATTGACTCTTTAGATTTCGAACGGGTGTATAAGTACAAGAGTTCAGAATGTAGCCAAGCTCCTCCGATACACAGACAAAATGCGGCACTTAGTCTAAAAGTGTGACTCATTTAATCTACTTTTAGGGGTTTGTTTGTTATTAAAAAGTCTTTTTAATGTATCAATATTTTTATATAAAGTTGGTTGGAGAAGTTAAATTCATGGGTGACCTATTAGTATTATTGTATGGATGTCATATTGTCATCGTCATTTTCCTATGTTTTTTTATGTTCTTTTATGCAACCTGGCCCATTTTCGTTACGTGCCTCTATTTGCATTATTTAAAATTCAGATGTCTATACAAATAAAAACAAACTGTTTAGGAAAGATTTTAAGGATTTAAAGTAGTTTATTTCCTTGTCTTCATACATTATATTAGCAAGGGGTGGGATCCGTATAGTCCAGATAATTTTCAAAGATCAAATGGCATGATCCTAGCCATCCAATCTACCTTCATCCAAAGGACAAGATTAAATCTCCTATTTACACTATAGGGGCAATTTTGTCCATTTGGTGATATCATATCACGCTTCTCAGATACTCCTTCTCATTCTACGATCCAAAAAAACTGACAAAACACACAGTTACAAACACACACCAAACACGATCCAATTATGAAAATTCATCAATTAAATTCATCAATTCTTCAAATCCGATCCCAAAATTAGGTCGAAAATCATCAAAAACATTCAAAACCGATCCAGAAAACATCAAAATCATTCAAATCCGATCCAAAAATTAGGTCGAATTAGGTCGAAAATCATCAAAAACATTCAAATCCGATCCAAAAAAAATCAAAATCATTCAAAACACACAATCACACACACATGGATAATATTGGAGAAAACACTTGTGTTCAAGTTTTTGAAGGTAGTGTAGGCAGTATTTGTGATGTAGGTAGCGAGGTTATGAGTGGTGATGATGTCGAAGGAGTTCGGATAGTTGAAGAAGGTAGCGACGTTATGAGTATTGATGATGTTGAAGGAGTTCGTATAGTTGAAGAAGGTTTACTTGCAATGAATGATGCCGGTGATGCTGAACGAGTTCGGTTTATTGTTGAAGATGATATCAGAAGTTGTGAAACAGATGATGAAAATGAAACACATAACGGCAAGTCATTTGTATTTTTGTTAAATTTCTTTCAGTTTTGAGGTAAAATATGAGATATACGTAAATCACAGGTGATTTATGATAAATCACCTGTGATTTATGGTAAATCACATGTGATTTACCGTAAATCACATGTGATTTACCGTAAATCACATGTGATTTGTGCTAAAGCAAATGTGATTTACAACATGTGATTTACCATAAATCACATGTGATTTACCATAAATCACATGTGATTTACCATAAATCACCTGTGATTTACCATTAATCACATGTGATTTAGCATAAATCTCATGTGATTTATGGTAAATCACCTGTGATTTATACTAAATCACCTATGATTTATGGTAAATCACAAATGATTTAAACAAATATGATTAAAACAAACTTCAACCTTGTATATTTTTCAGAAGCTGTGACAACACCTAAAGCGAGTTTAGTAATTCATAAGGAGACACCTGGGGGTTCAGTTTATTAGCAACCTAATATGGAACCATAATTAATACCGAAAGAGGGGGTTTACTTTGACACACTAGATGAGGCTATTAGGATATATAAGGCTTACGCTCTTAGAGGTGGATTTGAAATAAAGCTTTCATCACAAAGGAAAACTAGAAGTGGTTTTGTACAACACAAGTATCTGATGTGTAACCGTGAAGGAAAACTTAGGAACATCAACATAGATACTTTAAAAATCCAAGGAAATGATAAGGCTATTCGAAACAGGAACCTACGGGTAACAGGTTGTATGGCACGTGTCAAGTTAGATTTGGATCCTGTTTCTAGAAAATACAAACTAGTAAAATTCAATCCTAGGCATAACCATACGCTTTGTCCGGAAGTATATCGACATCTCTCTAAGACGGAAAGAAAAATGGTCTACTCGAAAAGCTCTTTGTCATGAAAGCTAAAACCAAGAATATAGGTGCTCTGTAGCTCACCATATTTACATAGCATGAAAAGGTATGACCTAGTTCACAGCGGGTTATGGATTTTAAGAACTATTTTAGGAACTTAAGCGCTTCATAGGGAAGGGATTCTCAAATGCTAATTAACAAGATGGAAAATGAAAAGCGTATGTGCCAAACTTTTCTTTTCACTACAAAGTAGAAGACAATGAACTAGTTGCCTTTGTTTTGGGCGTATGAAGTAATGAAATGTAACTTTGAAGAATTTGGCGACATCATTTCTTTTGATGCGACGTTCAGGACTAATAAGTAAGTTTCAACTATTTTGACTTTATCAATAAAGTAAAATCACAAGTGATTTGGATCAATCACTTGTGATTTTTATAAATCACTTGTGATTTGTTACAAATCACTTGTGTTTTGGATTAAATCACTTGTGATTTTCCACAGAAGGTGTTTATTAATATATGCGTTTGATGAGTGTCTAAATACTCATCATTTTTGTACTATCTAGACTGCAAAAACATCTGAAAACACTCAGAAACGCATCAAAATGATAGAAATATCACAAACAAGTGTTTTATGTGTTTTAAATGCAAAAACATCAAAATCTGGTGAAAAACGTATCAAGTTTGCATAATTGGCTGTTTTAGTCCCCCAAGTTACAAAAGTTGTCAAATCTAGTCCCTGGTAATTCAAAAACTTGTAAAATATCATTTTAGGTCCTTGGGATTCAAAAGTTGTTAAAATAAACCTTTCAAAGTTTAAAAATCACAAATTTACAACTTTGGTCCCTCAACTTTGCAAAAGTGTCAAAAATAGTCCTTAAGGTTTTAAAAAGTGAAATTGATCAAAAATAAACCTTGTACTATTTATAAATGACAAAAATGGTCCTTATGATAAACTTTTGGGAAATTACACTTTTAGTCCTTCAAAATCCAAAATGACAATTAAGGTCCTTTTAAGTTTAAAAAGGAAAATAATCATCTATGGTCCTTGTACTATTCACATATGGCAGAATAATCCTTGAGAGAGCTTTGGAAAATGTTCAAGATCAGCCCTTCAACTTTGGCGAAATTACAAATTTGGTCCTTGTTGTTAAACTAAACCAAATGGACCTTTGATATTAATCCAATCCAAAACCCACCGGCCCAATCTACCCAAGCCCAAAACCCAGTATTTAAAACAGACACCCCCGCCATGTACTGTAGCTGTTCCTCCTCTTCCCTGTCAACACGCCATTGCTCCACCTGCTATCACCACCTCACCTCCACCTTTCCACATCACTTCCCCAGCTGTAATACATACCCCCTCCACCTCCATATCTAACCAAAACGCATTAATTGCTGCTACCTGCTCAAATAGACTTTTCCCGCCAAAGCACCAAGTGTATGGTTTTGATGAAATCAAATGATCCAAAGGCTGAAATGAGGTGGGATTTACTCAGAGGTCGACAAGGAGTAAAATAGATCAATAAATACCAAGAGAAGCAGAGGAGATAGAAAAGTAGTGTAGCTTTAGTTGAGAAAATGTAGATTAGTTTAATTTTCAAATTCCAGTTTATGTTTAAGTTTCCAAGTACTTTCTTATGTAATTTCAATTGTATCATAAACCTTTTCAAGATTTAATTTCAAGTACGGTTATCTTATGTAATTTTGCAATTTCAAAATATCTAGTTCATATGAATGTTATTTATAGTTAATGTTATGCAATTATAAGCTCCTATATAAGCTTTAATAAGCCCATTTTAGCTTATTACTTACTCAGAAACTCACTTACTCAAATCTTATTCTCAAAATTATCCTAGTCAACAAAAGTCAACTATGCTAATTTGAAAAGAAATGGATGGTTTGCTGGTGTTAGCTGTGGAATTGGGCTAAGATTGGGTTGATTCTGAGTTGTGTTTGGGTTGAAATCAGTAGGATAGTGATACTTGTTAAACTGTTTGGCACACCATAGTGGTTGGACCATTTGTGAGTACTTTTCTTAATCAATTCTAGCAATTATAAACTGGTTCATTAGCTTATTTAGTGTGCATCATAGTGTATTTTAGTGATCTCAGTAGCATATTTGTGCCTTTTTCATTTTGATTTGTCACTAGCAGTCACATATGAGTAGAGTAAAAATTGGAACCTTTATCCTATGGGTGGTGGTCTAGTATTAGGATAGTATTTCAGTTCATTCAGTATTATAATTTCTCTTTGAATATAGAGTAAACATTGTAGTGGATCAAATCAGTGATTTAGTTTGTTAAAGCATCAAATCTCTTACATAAGTAGTGTTTGGATCTAGGTTTAATTTCGAGTTTGAGGTTAGTTTAATTGTTAACATTAGTTGCTTTAGTGTCACTTAGTGTTATTAGAATCATATTAGTCATTTATTTGCACTTAAGATCTCTAAAAGTCAAATCTGCATCATAACTGTTCTCACTCTCAATTCAGTTAATTTCACTCATCCATATTTTACATAGAGGATTAAAAGTAGTTAAGCTAGCTTGTTTTTGATTCATTTTGTCACTAAACATCATAATCGATCAAGAACTTTGATTCAAAACTCAGATTAGTCAACTTTTCATACTTATCTTTAAAAGTCAAAAGTTGCAAAAGTGGATTTTCACAAATCTAGGTTGAATTTTCATGGATTTATTTCTGAACCAAAATCAGTGAAATTGGGATATGTCCTAGTTCAGTTGGTCTAGTTTCTAAAAATGATTTTTGGGTAATTTTTTCTAGTTCCTATAAGCTCTGAATAAGCTCTCTTTTAGAGCTGATTTGCTCTGTCTCACACTCAGCTAATACTGAGTGTGAATTCAGGCAACTTGCAGCCTGTGTACAAGCTTCAAATAAGCTCATTAGGAGCTGATTTTTGGTCCATATGTAATATGCTAGGTGATCTTTAGGTCTCAATAGCTGTTTTTCCTTTCAGCTTATTGGTTTAGATTGTGCAAGTGCTTAAAGTAGCCCCCAAGTAGGCTGTTTAGCTTTTAATCTCATAAGCTCATATCTAAGTTTAAGGATCATTAGTGGTCTAGAGTAGTATTGATTAGTTGAATTAGGCTTATTATAGTGTACTTTAGCTTCTGTCTTGCTTTGGAGGTCTTTAGTGCTCAATTGCTTATTTTAAAGTGCTTATTCATAAGCAGTTTAACATCAGATCCCATATCCTCCACATAAGCATATGTTTTCTATTTTTTATAGATTCAGAATAATGTTTTAGTATTTTCATGAATTTTTCATAATTTTATAATCTTGTTTGCTATTTTTCTTATTTTAAACTAGTTTTTAATCCTTTTAAATAGCTTTTAATACTAAAAATCGAAAAAGCTTAAAAATAATTTTTCAATTTTCTTAGGTTAAGATAAATATAAAAGTAATAAAAGTATTTTTCCATAATTTTCTTAGTTTAAAAAGTATTTTAGCATTTTAATTAGTTTTAAATAGTATTAAATTAATAATAAATACATAAAAAGTCTAAAAAATATATTTTCAGTTTTAAAATAAGTTTTATCATATTTTAGACTTTTCTAAGTTATAATTTTATTTTTCTAGGTTAATCTTGTATTTTCTTGTATTTTAGTGTATTTTAAATACTTAATAAATAGTTTTTAATTAATAATAATTAAATAAATAGTTATAAAAATAATTTTCTTTTTCTAATTATTTTCTTTTATTATTAGGATTGTAAAAATATCATTTTCATATTTGTAGCTCTTTTATTTCTTTAAAACTCACGTTTTATTTTGTACGTTTACGTAATTTTATTTAAACGTACGTTTTAGGTTTTAAACGTTCATCACTTTAAAAATAGTGATAGCGTTTATTTAATAGAATTTAACTTTTTAATTTTCTTAATTTGCATTTAAGTCGCTTTAATTTATAGATTTTTTCTTTAGGTAATTATCCGTCTAAACCTTATTGATCACTATCCTTAGTGATCATTCTATCATCGAAGTTGTTTAAACACCAATTCATCCTCCGTGGGACTTAACGACCGTGAATTCACTATATTCCTCCGATTTTAAATTGCATTGGTGTGTGAGCTGTTTTGAGTTTCTTACGGTTGGTCATTCATGTGGATAGCTGCGTGAGATAACTTGCGGTTTTGCACCGATCAAATTTTGGCGCCACGGGGAGGTCAAAGCGTGTTTTAAGCATTTCCGCACCCGTGCTTGCACATATACCATCGTTTGTAAAGCTTTTTTAAAAGTTATATCAAAATCAAAAAGTTCATTAACACTTTTCCTAAAGTGTTGATAACACCAAAAATATTTTCATTCTTTGTTTTTATGGCATGTTTTTCAAAAATCCAAAAATATTCATCTTTACCCTCTTACCCTTTTTGATTCTTTATCCCTTTACGCTCTATCCATTTGATTCTAACTTCTTCTATTCTTATGGAATCTCTCGACTACGACGAAATCTGGAACGAAGTTGAAAAACTTCCTATTTTATCACAAATGTCAAGAATTCGTGTTGTTCGTGATGATCCATTGATTCTGCGTAGGGAAATAGAGCGAGAAACCGGGGTGACAAAGGACCAGGTACTTCCTTTTGATAATGGAGGTGCTAAACACGTCCAACCTACGGTTATCCAAAGATCTAAACCCTCGATTGCTCCTAAGCCGTCTAGAATTGATTCTAAACTTTCACGGTTTACGGTTAAAAGCAAACATGCAGAAATTAGACCGGTGATTAGTAAGAATGACTTGCCTAATCTTCACGTTTCTCAAGAACCAGAACCGGAGACCATAACGGAAGTGGTGGAAATTGCTAGCTCTCAGAGCACACCACTTGTCCCACCTCCGGATTTTTCAAAATGTTCTTTGAGTCTTAATAATCATTCAGATCACCATGTTGATTTTGTTGATTCTTTGAATGAACTGATTCCTTCTCATAACTCTCAAATAGAATCGTTTATTCCTTGTGTCGGTTGTGGTGAGCCTCTTTTGGTTCACCATGTCATTGTGTACGTGTGTACAAAGGTGGTAATGATATTCGTAACGGAGTTGTTTGTTTTGTGGTTCGAGGAATTCATTTGATTATGATTCTAATCCGAACTCATTTAACGATTCCTCAAATTTTTCTAATTACCCACCACAGCCCGACATATCTTCATATAATCAACAATACTGCTGTGAATTTTGTGGAGATCCTCACCAAGGATTTTAGTGTCAACCCGGAAACACGTTTGTCTATGAACAGTTTTCCGGTGATGCTCAGAACTTTGGATATGACCAATATCCATATGATTCACCAATCCAGGCTCAACAGTTTCACTGTTGTGAGAATTGTGGAGGTTCCCATTTCAGCTCTGATTGTCAAACAGGGAATCCATTTTCTTGTGACAATTTTGACACATCATTTCAAGACCAACCTCCACAGTACCAATTGATTCAAGCAACTCCTCATGAAACTACAACAGACTTTTTACTAAAGGGTCTGGAGTTATTAAAAGAACTTAAGGAGGAGTCGGCTATGTCATTTCAAAACTCTCATGAGAAATCCATGGAAGTTTTGTTAGCTGAAGAGCAGGTTGCTAAAATAAATTCCCAAATTGCTTTTGAAAAGTCTATTAGGGAATTAATTGCAAAAGAAAAAGCAGCCAGATCTAGCTCTCAATTTCGTTTTATTCCTGATGACGGTGATGATGAAGATACACTGAAGACTCATCAAATTCATCGGTGGATATTCCAAGCAGATTGAGATTCATTCTCAAGCAACCGCCATCACACCGAAACTCCCACTCACTCTCTCGAACATGGGGACGAGCATCTTGACACTGTTCCTGAAAAGGAATCGGACGAATTCATAAAGTCTAGTGTTGAGGACCTTGTCCCAATCCCGAGAGAGTCACAGGGAACTTCTGAGCATATGTGTGATTCTTCTTCCCCTCTTGAGTGTTCAAAAGATCATTTTGAGACTTTCTCCGATTTTAGCGATGATTGTAAATCTTATGGAGACATTGAGAATGTTGAGGCATCACTTTCACATTGTGATGTTGATCCTCTTTTTGAGGAGTTTACTGATGAACTCACTCACATCATTCCACTTTCATCGGAAAGTGATGATGATCTCTTTGATTTCAAAGCTGACTTAGGAGAAATTGAAAGTCCCTTTTATAATGATCGTTCACTCACTTCTCACCCTAACAGTCCAATAGAGAATGTTAATCACCTTGTTCCCGAAACATTCAAAGCTACTTTCACCAATCCTCTATTTGAATTCGAATCTGAATTCACTTGGATTTCTAACAATTCAATCTTTGATGAGGATAGTGATGAGCCCACAATGGAACAAGGGTTCAGAAATTCACTTCATGTGAATGATTCTCTTTACGAGGAGTTCTCCTTTGAACTCACTCATATCATATCTCTACCAGAGTATGATAACTTCCACTTTGATCTAGACATAAATGATCTTTGTGTTCCGGAGGGAAATGTTCTCAACCATGAGAACTTGCTTAATATCAAAATACCATCCCTCCCACCCATAATATGTCTAGATCAAATGAGCTTAAATGATGAAATTCATGATCCAGAAATCATGAATTCTCCAATGGATGAAGATGAGATAGTCATGATTTTCATCATGATTTTCTTTCTTTTCTTCATCTATCCCATGGCTTCTCCTGTTCTTCACTCCTTCGGGAATGAAGACATTATCTTTGACCCCGGCATTTTTATTACTCATTTTTGAGCCGGTTCTATGTACATCTCATCGGTGTGGAACTTTCACGTACTTCAATGTTTATACAAAGATCTTGAATGAAAGTCCGATGGAGATTGTCTCTTCCACTTACTTCCCCATGAACAAATTAATTGGGGTCGAGTCAAGCTAGCGACTCGGAAATCAAAAACAGAGCTAAACATGGGTTTTCACCGTGTGTACCACCTAGTGTGGGGAGATGCCCACATGTTGTATATAGACCTTAAAATGAATGAAAATTGTATATATTAAAAAGAGAATAATTGTTGTGTTTCTACACTTAGGTAGTAATATTATCTTTTTACGTTCTAAGTTTCGGCATAACCGCGGTACTTTGAATATTGAGGACAATATTCATTTCTAAGTGTGGGGGAAATTCGCGAATTTGATCATAAATGTACTCTTTTAGTCCATTTTCCCCAAAATGGCCAAATTTTAAAAATTTTTTTAGTGGAAGTACTATGTACTAAACACAACAAATGGTAATCACCCACCATGTCTAACCCACATAAGGATTGGCTAATCCAGAGCAAACGGCTCTTGGTAAAGATATCTCAAACCGCTTATGGCTTGCAATTTGCCCAAAATTGTATGGTGTTCACCACCATATCCTAAAAGTAAAGAGTTGGCTAGCCCGCAAGTTTATGGCTTGTGGTAAAGGCAGTTGAAAATCCATAATTGGTAATCGGCTCACCAAAGATAATATTGATAATTTATCTAAGAGTTGGCTAGTCCAGAAGCAAACGGCTTCTGGTAAAGACAAATCAAATCCGTTGAAAGCTTATGATTTGCTCAAAATCATTTGGTTATCATTGTACCAAAGTTCTTACTTGAACTTAAACAATTGGCTACTCCAGAAGTAATGGCTTTTGGTAAAGAGATGAAATCCATTAAATTTTCTCAAATCATTGCTAGGGACTAGCAATATCTTAGTGTGGGGGATTGATGGGTGTCTAAATACTCATCATTTTTGTACTATCTAGACTGCAAAAACATCTGAAAACACTCAGAAACGCATCAAAATGATAGAAATATCACAAACAAGTGTTTTATGTGTTTTAAATGCAAAAACATCAAAATCGGTGAAAAAGCGATCAAGTTTGCATAATTGGCGCTTTAGTCCCCAAGTTACAAAGTTGTCAAATCTAGTCCACAGTAATTCAAAACTTGTAAAATATCATTTTAGGTCCTTGGGATTCAAAAGTTGTTAAAATAAACCCTTCAAAGTTTAAAAATCACAAATTTACAACTTTGGTCCCTCAACTTTGCAAAAGTGTCAAAAATAGTCCTTAAGGTTTTAAAAAGTGAAATTGATCAAAAATAAACCTTGTACTATTTATAAATGACAAAAATGGTCCTTATGATAAACTTTTGGGAAATTACACTTTTAGTCCTTCAAAATCCAAAAATGACAATTAAGGTCCTTTTAAGTTTAAAAAAGGAAAATAATCATCTATGGTCCTTGTACTATTCACATATGGCAGGAATAATCCTTGAGAGAGCTTTGGAAAATGTTCAAGATCAGCCCTTCAACTTTGGCAGAATTACAAATTTGGTCCTTGTTGTTAAACTAAACCAAATGGACCTTTGATATTAATCCAATCCAAAAAACCCAGCTGGCCCAATCTACCCAAGCCCAAAACCCAGTATTTAAAACAGACACCCCCGCCATGTACTGTAGCTGTTCCTCCTCTTCCCTGTCAACACGCCATTGCTCCACCTGCTATCACCACCTCACCTCCACCTTTCCACATCACTTCCCCAGCTGTAATACATCCCCCCTCCACCTCCATATCTAACCAAAACGCATTAATTGCTGCTACCTGCTCAAATAGACTTTTCCCGCCAAAGCACCAAGTGTATGGTTTTGATGAAATCAAATGATCCAAAGGCTGAAATGAGGTGGGATTTACTCAGAGGTCGACAAGGAGTAAAATAGATCAATAAATACCAAGAGAAGCAGAGGAGATAAAAAAAAGTAGTGTAGCTTTAGTTTAGAAAATGTAGATTAGTTTAATTTTCAAATTCCAGTTTATGTTTAAGTTTCCAAGTACTTTCTTATGTAATTTCAGTGTATCATAAACCTTTTTCAGTATTTAATTTCAAGTACGAAGTTATCTTATGTAATTTTGCAATTTCAAAATATCTAGTTCATATGAATGTTATTTATAGTTAATGTTATGCAATTATAAGCTCCTATATAAGCTTTAATAAGCCCATTTTAGCTTATTACTTACTCAGAAACTCACTTACTCAAATCTTATTCTCAAAATTATCCTAGTCAACAAAAGTCAACTGTGCTAATTTGAAAAGAAATGGATGGTTTGCTGGTGTTAGCTGTGGAATTGGGCTAAGATTGGGTTGATTCGAGTTGTGTTTGGGTTGAAATCGGTGGGATAGTGATACTTGTTAAACTGCTTGGCACACCATAGTGGTTGGACCATTTGTGAGTACTTTTCTTAATCAATTCTAGCAATTATAAACCGGTTCATTAGCTTATTTAGTGTGCATCATAGTGTATTTTAGTGATCTCAAGAGCATATTTGTGCCTTTTTCATTTTGATTTGTCACTAGCAAATACATATGAGTAGAGTAAAATTGGAACCTTTATCCTATGGGTGGTGGTCTAGTATTAGGATAGTATTTCATTCATTCAAGATTATAATTTCTCTTTGAATATAGAGTAAACATTGTAGTGGATCAAATCGGTGATTTAGTTTGTTAAAGCATCAAATCATTACATAAGTAGTGTTTGGATCTAGGTTTAATTTCGAGTTTGAGGTTAGTTTAATTGTTAACATTAGTTGCTTTAGTGTCATTTAGTGTTATTAGAATCATATTAGTCATTTATTTGCACTTAAGATCTCTAAAAGTCAAATCGATCATAACTGTTCTCACTCTCAATTCAGTTAATTTCACTCATCCATATTTTACATAGAGGATTAAAAGTAGTTAAGCTAGCTTGTTTTTGATTCATTTTGTCACTAAACATCATAATCAGTCAGCAACTTTGATTCAAAACTCAGATTAGTCAACTTTTCATACTTATCTTTAAAAGTCAAAAGTTGCAAAAGTGGATTTTCACAAATCTAGGTTGAATTTTCATGGATTTATTTCTGAACCAAAATCAGTGAAATTGGGATATGTCCTAGTTCAGTTGGTCTAGTTTCTAAAAATGATTTTTGTGTAATTTTTTCTAGTTCCTATAAGCTCTGAATAAGCTCTCTTTTAGAGCTGATTTGCTCAGTCTCACACTCAGCTAATATCGAGTGTGAATTGAGCAACTTGCACTGTGTACAAGCTTCAAATAAGCTCATTAGGATCTGATTTTGGTCCATATGTAATATGCTAGGTGATCTTTAGGTCTCAATAGTCGTTTTTCCTTTCGACTTATTGGTTTAGATTGTGCAAGTGCTTAAAGTAGCCCCAAGTAGTCGCTTAGCTTTTAATCTCATAAGCTCATATCTAAGTTTAAGGATCATTAGTGGTCTAGAGTAGTATTGATTAGTTGAATTAGGCTTATTATAGTGTACTTTAGCTTCATCTTGCTTTGGAGGTCTTTAGTGCTCAATTGCTTATTTTAAAGTGCTTATTCATAAGCAGTTTAACATCAGATCCCATATCCTCCACATAAGCATATGTTTTTCTATTTTTTATAGATTCAGAATAATGTTTTAGTATTTTCATGAATTTTTCATAATTTTATAATACTGTTTGCTATTTTTCTTATTTTAAACTAGTTTTTAATCCTTTTTAAATAGCTTTTAATACTAAAAAATCAGAAAAAGCTTAAAAAAATAATTTTTCAATTTTCTTAGGTTAAGATAAATATAAAAGTAATAAAAAGTATTTTTCCATAATTTTCTTAGTTTAAAAAGTATTTTTAGCATTTTAATTAGTTTTAAATAGTATTAAATTAATAATAAATACATAAAAAGTCTAAAAAATATATTTTCAGTTTTAAAATAAGTTTTATCATATTTTAGACTTTTCTAAGTTATAATTTCATTTTTCTAGGTTAATCTTGTATTTTCTTGTATTTTAGTGTATTTTAAATACTTAATAAATAGTTTTTAATTAATAATAATTAAATAAATAGTTGTAAAAATAATTTTCTTTTTCTAATTATTTTCTTTTATTATTAGGATTGTAAAAATATCATTTTCATATTTGTAGCTCTTTTATTTCTTTAAAACTCACGTTTTATTTTGTACGTTTACGTAATTTTATTTAAACGTACATTTTAGGTTTTAAACGTTCATCACTTTAAAAATAGTGATAGCGTTTATTTAATAGATTTTAACTTTTTAATTTTCTTAATTTGCATTTAAGTCGCTTTAATTTATAGATTTTTTCTTTAGGTAATTATCCATCCAAAACCTTATTGATCACTATCCTTAGTGATCATTCTATCATCTGAAGTTGTTTAAACACCAATTCATCCTCCGTGGGACTTAACGACCCAGGAATTCACTATATTCCTCTGATTTTAAATTGCATTGGTGTGTGAGCTGTTTTGAGTTTCTTACGGTTGGTCATTCACAAGTGGCTAGCTTGCGTGAGATAACTTGACGGTTTTGCACCGATCAAATTTTGGCATGTGTTTGTATATGCTTTCAGGTACAATATGGTATTCGTTCCATTTACTGCAATAGATAACCACAGAAAGAGTGTGACAATTGCTGCGGGAATGCTGAAAAGTGAAGACACCAAATCCTACATTTGGCTTTTGGAGTCATTCATGTCAGCATTTAACAAGCAACCTACAATGGTCGTCACAGATCAAGATGGGACGATGAAGAAAGCTATTGCAGCCATTCTCCCAGAGTCAAAACACAGGCTATGCATGTGGCATATCACCCAAAAGGTTCCGGCTAAGGTACTTTCTAATAAATCACTTATGATTTTACGTAAAGTTGTACCATCACTAAGCCTATGGACTTGTAGCATTGATGAGTGGAATTGTTTGACAGATTTGTAAGAAGATATATGATGAAACAGACTTCAAAAGGCGCTTCAACGAGATTGTATGGGATATGTTCTTGGAACCAAGGGGATTTGAGGAAAAGTGGGGAAAATTAATTGAAGATTTTGGCTTAAAAGATCATAAGTGGATGACGAAGATGTTTAATATGCGATCAGCATGGATACCTGCTTATTTTCTTGACTCGCCACTGTTTGGGTTAATGAGGACTACTTCAAGGTCGAAAAGTGAAAATTGCGTTCTTCTTGCATTTCACAAACGAAGGATCGACATCGATTAACTTCATGATCCGCTTGAATCGCAATGGAAAAGCAAAGACACATTCAAGAGCAGTTAGACTTTGATTCAATGGATTCGATGCCCAAGTTAAAAACAAAACTGATGATTGAAAAACATGCTGCTTTGGTATACACAAGGACAATTTTTCTACGAGTTCAAACAGAAATTAATGAAGGAATCTGGGATTGTCAGATACAGAATGTACAAACTGGAGACGGCTGTGAGATAACACTCATTAGAGATAAGAATGCTGGTGAATATAGAACACTATACAAGGAAAAAAAGAAGGGCAAAAGTGAGGCGGTAGAAAAACCAAACGTGGCGCGTGTTCAGGCAATGTATAAGGTACAAAAAAGCTCTTTTAATTTAATATTGTGTGTTTTTCTTCATTTTTATGCTTGCACAATGTGTAGAACACTTGTGATTTGTTACGAATCACAAGTGATTTGTTACAAATCACTTGTGATTTGTTTCAAATCACTTGTGATTTATTAAAAATCACTTGTGATTTGTAACAAATCATTTGTGACTCTTTATTACGTTATTCATTTTTTTGTGTTTTGCTCTGCTAAGGTATTGCGCAATTTGGAAGATGGATAAGTGGTCTGTACATGTAGGCACTTCCTTCGATTTGGGTTTCTATGTCGCCACATATTTTGTGTTTTCAAGAATAATGACATTGAAAAGATTCCCGAGAAGTACATTTTGAGGCGTTGGACAAGGGATATAATACCTCCTGATTTGAGAAGAAAGAGAAACCGATATGGTGAATGAAACAGTTGATAGACTCACAAATGAGGCAACTTGTTTAGTAGACGAGTGCCTACATCGTTTGAGCAATGATGAAGGAAAGATGGCTGAATTTGTAGAGCAGATTAGAACATTGAAGAAGAAGGTCGACATTGCTGTGCCAAATCCTCCAAGCAAAAAGATGATATGGAGAAATTTATCGGGTTCCAAAGCCAAAAAATTGACGTCAACAACCCATCAAAAGCTAAAAACAAAGGTGGTACAAGAGAGGTAATGTAGGAAGAGTGAGAGAGAAAGCAATAGATGCAAGTTTAAAGCCAAAGAGGAAATGCGGAGAATGTGGAGTGAAAACTAATACACATACCAAAAAAACTTGTCCTCTAGGTCCAAAGGCAATAGCGGTACGCAAAAGCAAATAAAAATCGATGAATAAAGCGCTTCAAACTAAGTGATTTTTTTTTACTTTATAAATACTTTACATACTTTAAGTTTTAAATATTTGTGGATTGTTACCTCAGTTGTAACTGAGATGTTGATTGTTACTTGAGATAAAAACTTTGATCTGCTGATTACTTCTTGAATAAAAATGATAGTTGGATTTAAATTTGTACTTTTTTTATTAAGTTGTATTGATATAATTTCAAGTTGTATTCACTTGTGATTTGTCACAAATCACTTGTGATTTGGTCAAATGACCAAATCACAACTGGTGATTTGTCACAAATCACAAAAATGATATAACTGAGATGTTAAATTTTTACTTTTTTATTAAGTTGTATTGATATAATTTCAAGTTGTATTCACAAGTGATTTGTGATTTAGATCAAATCACTTGTGATTTGGATCAAATCACTTGTGATTTACCATAAATCACTTGTGATTTACCATAAATCACTTGTGATTTGCCCACACCAGTGAATAACCACCAAAAATTTAATAAGTAGCTTAATAAGAAAATCTATTTAAATAGGCTAAATAGTTGTCCATAACTACAAGATGACTTTTCATAGAACCACCAAAACACGTGTCCATAACGACACATGACCAACAAAATTTGAAAAGTCAATCCACCTGCCAGGATAACGACATGACCAACACTTGTCCATAAAGAAACATAAACAACAGACCTTAAAAACAAACACAAGTAGTAAACAGTTCATTACTACAACTACACGTCATACTTATAATTTTCGCGGTTTGCCCTAGCCTGGATAGCATTCTTAATCATCTCCTTCTTTGTCACTGGTATAAACCTCACATGGAATTCCTCAGTCTTTCATGTTTTTCCTAGCATGCAAATTTATGTCATGTGACAAAATCTTGGTTGCATACTTGACCCTCAAGAGCAACAAGAGATGTTCTTTATCCGAGTCTCCCACAATTTCACAGTCCCACCTTGAAAATGGTTCTCCCATGTACATATCCATATGATGCATACAGTAGATACCAGAGTCTTCGATATTATTCTCTGTCGTGGAACATTTCAGTTTCGGAATGTGTGGAACTGCAGTCGCAACAGCTTGACTCTTTCTGTGGCCAACACTTTCCAGGTACCTTGCAAACAACTTTATCTACAAAAAAACCAATGTTAAAAAATAGTCAGACTAGTAAATAACAAAATCATTATAAAATGGTTCCAAAAGTCAAAGAAGAAAAAAATAAAAATTATTTTGACTAGTAAATTACCAATAGATCACATCTGTCTTTGTAAGCTTCATATAATGTTGTCTCGTCACGATTGTTGTTAAGGATATTGATAGCCGTCTTTTTCAGATTAATAACAACAACATAAAAACACTCAGAACCGAGAATGGGGAAGAACACCAAATCAACGTCCTTGAGATTAGAGCCATCAGTATTGTCCTTGAAACTAAATGCAACTTGTGCATCAAATATTTCACACTGTTGCTCCCACGTGAGTCCACCATGACACATATTCCTTGTCTCAGATTAATAAAACAAAAAGTCACTTAAGGAATAAAACGTCTATGTAGTTTAATCCAACTTTATTAAAAAGATCGAAAACTTACAACACAACCTATATGAAAGAAATGCTCGGACACGCCTCCGGTTCTTTGAATTTTCCTCATAATTAAGCAAAATAGACCAACAATCAATGACACGGAATCCACACGAAAACGCGGTGTTAATGACTCCATTTGATCTCTGATCAAAGAATCGCCAGATTTCGTTTCAAAGACCACATCGCTGTATTAAAAATGTGGTTGTAAGAAAGTAGCTGTAAAATTGTGATTTTCAGGTACAAATCACAAGTGATTTGTACATACAAATCACTTGTAGTTTGCAGGTACGAATTGCAAGTAGTATTCTTACCCATTCTCGCCAAACATCAAAAACAAATAGTTGGAAAATTTATACTCGTCCATTGTCATTATAGAGTCAACGACAGTCTTCTTATTAAGATAAGGAGAGGAAAGGTAGAGAGCTCGTTTAGCAGCATGGCGTCTCGCAGGAACATTTAGAGATGCATCAACTACGGGGCGCTCATGATCCTGAAATAAAAAACAAAATACTTATTAATTAAATGAAAAAAATACAAAAGAAGGAAAATTAAGTATGTTAAAATCCACATGGATGTTTGGCAATTTTGTTTATAATAATTAAGAGCAAGAAAATCAACCTCGTTGCAAATCTGATCACTGTTTTTGTCGAGCAATTGAAAGAGTTGTTCAGTTTCAGCATCAAGCTCTTGACTATCTTTGTTAGTGACCTCTTCATCCTTATTTTCTACTTCCTCGCCATCACTATCTTCCTCGCCATCATCCTCCTCACTAGCTTCCTCGCCATCACTCTCCTCACTGGCGCCTTTCTCATCTTCATTTCCACCGTCCTTACCGCCCTTTTCATCATTCTTTTCTACTTTCTCACCATCACCCTCATCACCATCCTCCTCGCCATCACTCTCCTCACTGTCATCTGTCTCTTTTTCATTATCATCGTCCTTACCTTCTTGCTTATCATTGTCCTTACCTTCTTCCTTATCATCGTCCTTACCAACATCTTCATCCTTATTTCCTTCTCCCTCGCCATCATCATCACTCTCCTCACTGTCTTCCTCAGTATCTTCCTCACTATCCTCTTTCTCTTGTTCATCACCATGATCCTCCTCACTAACTGCTTTTGGTTTTTCCTCAGTATCCTCCTCACTAGAACCTTCTTCATCACCGATTCTTCTTCGTCACCGATTCTTCTTCGTCATCACCGATTCATCCTCGGATCCATCGTCGCCTTCCGATCAACTTCGTCATTTAGATTCATTACCTTCTTGAAGAGTTGACCATACTTGTCAAGGTAATCGTAAAGCTTGGCATCACTGGGAACAATTTTTGAATTGTTTGAGGTCTCTTCTAAGTCTTCCATCTCATCGAAATGATGAAAACTTCGCTCAACCTTCTTGCAAAATCCCTACAAACAGTTGACAAAAAAGTATCCATTAATTAACTAAAAGTTCATAAATTACTACAATAAAAGTATATGATCACATGTGATCCTATATTACCTCTTGGGTGGTCGGTCGATGGATAAGACAATCTGGTAAAATCGCAGACTTCATCGCCTTCAAAAACCCTCATTACCCCAGCCTCCTCAGAGTCCACTCTCCCGTAGTTCCAAGTCGCCAAATATACCTTGATCAATCTCAAGATCCATTCTATTCTTCAACAGATGAGTAGTCCGGTCTTTAAGTCTTGGACGTGAACGAATGTATGGCATGGCTTCAAACTTAGTTGAATCCAAGTACAAAAGCTAGTTATAAAACATACAAAAGATATATTAAAACATCAGCTTTATAGAAAAGTTTAAGAATATGTATTAGGTTAAAGTGTCAAATCACAAGTGATTTGACATTGCAAATATAAATCACAAGTGATTTAAATCACTTGTGATTTACATTGGCTTACAGTATACACATAAAGCTTGAAATATAAATAGATGAAAAGAAAACTTACAACAAGGAAATACACGGGCCCATTGTAGTAGAGACCACGACCCTCTGGGAGTTTACTGTTATAAAGACAGTTGGAAATATACCCACACCAATCCAGGCAGTCAATCGGAGTGTCATCACGAATGCGTTTCAAGACATCAAATGAAAGATCCCCATTCGTTGTCTCATTCTTGCCAAGTGTGTTGGTGACAAGCGTAAGAAAATTAAGCTTGAACATTAAATCAACACGGGTTGCGGTTGTAATCTTGTCAGCAATATGAGATGCCCGGATTTTTCCAATCTGCACATCAAACTGGTTAAGCCACTCTTGTGTCACTGGATCTTCAGGCCAATTAGGTTTCACATCTAGAGACAAAAGTGATCTTCCACCATTAGGAAGTCCTAACATATCATGAACTTTGTCCGCATTCACAGGAATAGTTCCTTTCTTTAAACGCATACAAAACTCCTTACTATCAAATAATTTCACAGCCAAATGACCCAACCTCCGTGGAATTACTTCGATATTAACTCCATATAACGATCCAAAACCGATACTATCCAAAAATGACTTCATATTCAGTTTAGAGTTTCCACGAATTGCTTTAAAAAGCGAAACAGGAACAACCCTTGAACGCATACCAGGATATTCACTATCAAGAAACTCCTTCTTAATTTTTGCCTCACATGGACCCTTTTGTTTCCGCCTTTTCTTACCTTTCAAACTAGATTCGAACCGAGTCATATTCCTTCTTCATAGCTTTTAGAGTTTCCACCTCACAACATGCTTACCCTTATCCTTAGCAACGACTGATCTTCTTAACACTCTCTTTTTCTCCTCTTCCGCTACAAAAGAATCAAGTCTTTCTTTTCCTAGACTTGTCCTTCCCGTAAGGTTCCACCTCGTTGATCTTTCGACTCGTGTGGACTTAGACTTGCGTAAGGATGTGCCTCTACTTGCGCTTCGCTACCGCTTATGTTTATAATCAATCCGTGGCGGATGCACATTTCCTTTGACTTTTTTGTCTTGTTTTTCAACATTAAGCATAGGCGGCTGAGAAGGATTCGCCTGAGAAGGCTTTGCCTTAGCATCAGGCTTCACTTGAGAAGGCTTTGCCTTAGCATCAGGCTTCACCTGAGAAGGCTTCGCCTCAGAAAGCTTCGCCTCAGAATGCTTCACCTCAGAAGGCTTCTCCTTTGCATCATGCTTTGACTTTGGACCAGGAATCGCCTTTGGTTCAGGATTCGCCCTTGGCTTAGGATTTGCCTTTGGTTCAGGATTCGCCTTAGGCTTAGGATTTTCCTTTGGTTGTGCTTTGGATCGGAAGGAGAGTCACGGAGGTCGTATTCTTAGTTAACTGGTTTTTTTTTGGTGTTTCATGAGAAGGATCGTCAAGACCTCAAGAAATTTCACTTACTTCACTGATGCGAGGTAAGGATGGGTTGGACTTCTTTTTAGATGGTTTAGGATCTGTGACACCTGCATAAAACAATTGAAAAGGTTTGTAAGAAAACGTAAACTACTTTTAATTAAAAGTAAATAACATGTTTAAGTTTTTGTAAGTATTTGAATAGCCTACATTACATGTTCACTTCGATCGTGGAAAACAACTTGTGTTTTTGGAAAATGACAAGTGATTTGCATAAATCACTTGTGATTTGCACAAGTCACAAGTGATCATCCAAATCGCCAGTGATTTTAAAAACACAAGTAATTTTCCCGACCAAAAGGTAAAATGTAATGTAGGCTAATCACCCACATATGAGTTTGGCTACAATTAGTATGTTTGTCTCGAAAAGTAAGGTCAAAATGAATAATTGCATTCGCCTTTGATAGATAAGAAAGTAAAGATGATATGTGACTATAAATACCTTTCGAACATCGAGTTGTATCTCAAGATTTGTCCTTTAAAAAGGTGTTGTTTTCAAAAGCTTATCAAGTCCAAAGATCATCGTCGCAAAGTCATCAACATCAAAGGTTAAAACGCAAAACCAAAACAAGCATATAATTAGCAAGTTAATTATAACCAAAATCGATATGCAAAAGAATTTATCGACTATGGACTGAAAAGAAAAACAGAAACTGAGACCAAAAGATACTCATTTGAAACTAGATTCAAAGCGATTGGTAATTAGATTCCACCAAAATAGACTACTATAGACTGAAATGTAAAAGCATAATACAACTTCAGCTATGTAAAACCAGAAGGTTTATGTGCTTTGCGCCACAAATGACAATTACTATTACCGATAAGAAGAATCAGATTCAAATCAATTTAATACTGAACAATCAAATATAAACTTAATAGTTGCGACACTTTAAAACCTTGGAGCATCAAAACAGTTAAACACAAAAATGGAGATAAAAACCAATGCCTCAAAGCTCATAAAACCCTCAACACCAACTCCATCCACCCTTCGTAACTATAACTACAAACCTGGTCCTAACCTTACCAAAATAAACTCACGACTCTCAACCACAAATCACCATGACCTCGACCCGTAACCACAAACACTATGCTGAACTTCTACCTACAAATCTAAACAATTGAACTTCGCAACTGAATCCCACCCCCCACAACCTAATCCTGACCCTAACCATTTGCAAACACAGTACCAACTCGAACCAGGAACAAAACAACAGACCAACCCACGTCTACCAAAAACCATTCATCAGATCAACAACAGCTACACATTAAACAACAAAAACTATTCATTATGAAAACCATCATTTATGGGGAAACAATAAAACACACAATAACTAACAACTACACATTAAGTAATATTCATATAACGCACCATCATTTTCACGTAACAAAATCATAATGAAAACCAAGACTTCACAAATCATAAACCCTAAAAACAACAATAATCAAACACTGAGCCTTCTATCCCCTAATCCTTCTAGCAAGCTGAAATAATTAAAAAGTACATAAATAGTGAGTTAGAAATTACCAGAAGTGCTAGAATCAGCCGGCGCTTTCTTTCGTTTAGGCATTATAATCAATCCAATCTGAGCCTTCTATCCCCCAATACTTGTATCAAGAATCGATTATTTGATTTTGATTGCGTGTTGTGAATCGTCGATGTTGTTTGAGAGTGATTGTGAGTTAGGTTAAGGAGAGTAATTGTGAGTGTGTGTTAGTGTGTGAGAGTAACTGAGTTAAGAGTATGAGAGTGACTGATTTAAGAGAGAGATCGGGTGGGTGGGGTTGGTGTTAGACATAAATGAGTATTTGTGCTTATCACGTGAGAATGTTATTTACTATTTTGTCCCCCTCTTTTTTTTTTCTCTACCATGTATTTTTAAATCCTAACCATTAGATTAAAAGAAATGAAGGGTGGGGATCATCCCATTTGATCTTTGATAAAAATGTGATCTACAATGAACCAAACTCCGATGTACATAGTATGTGGGATGGGATGATCTTTTTCTACAAATTTCACTTCAACGTGTTAATTCTACACATTTTATTATATACATTGTTAAAAAGTTTGTAAATAAGTTAGAAAATGTCTACACACTTTTTTTTAAGTGTGTAGTGCAAAAATGTGCGAGCAAATGACGTACTTATTGTAGTAAACATCAATGATTTGTGACAAGTAACTTACAAATATAGTTTTTTTTTTTTTTTTTTAAAGGAGACCTTCAAATGAAAAAAATCTAAAAAACTGTACTAAGGGTATCCACTATAGTAGTTTATAAACAAGTTTATAAAATTATGAAGAGGTCTAAAAACTTGTAAACCATAGTAACCATTTATTTCAAGCTTATACGGCACGAAGAGGTCTAGGATATTAAACATTTTCATAATTTAATGCATTTGAATTATGTGAAATGTTTATAAAACTTGAAAAGGTTTATACAAAGCGTGAATAGGTTTATAAAACAAAAATGTTTATAGTATAATATCAAAACACAATTATAAACACTTAAAAAGGTTTACCATAGTGGATGTTCTAAAAATATAAACCAACAATACGCTAAACGTAAAAATATCTTATGTCACACTACTTAAATATTGTAACGGTTGTTAAGTTCATGTAAAAGCATTAAACAATGACTGATAATATCAATAACGCATAGGATAAGGATCATCTAATGTTCATTTGAACATTAGAGGTAATGTTGTACTTGTGATAATTGTACATTGCTATTAGTGCAAAACATTTATTTTATTTTATCTTAAGTGTACAATTACCACAAGCATAACATTACTTCTAATGTTCAAATGAACATTAGAGGATCCTTATCCTAACGCATAACATGTAACTTTTCTTTGAGTATACAAACGCTAGACGGACGATGTTCTCTTGTTCAGGTCAACCGAGGACGGCGAATTTTAAACTCAAATGTACGCGGCTTAACCAAGATGTCCCCGTGACCTGGTTATCGTTTTCACCCCGTATACCGAGCATCATGTTTCACAAAGAAGCCATAGGCAATAAATAAGAATTACACTTTCTTGCAAGCTAGTTACATCAACATGGAGCATTATCATCAACATTTATATGTCATGTGTTGGCGTATATGGCCGGACACTCAGTGTCCGGCGGGACCGCTGGCCGGACGAGGAGTTCTGCCACCCAGACGACAAGCGACAGTATCCAGCTTTTAAGGGATTCTCACCACGTGGCCTATCAACTAGGGTGGCTATAGACCTACAGGCAGGTAATATAGGCCTGCGCGAATAGTGAATCTACAGTGACACAGGTACATAGTTGGGGTAGTATAAATACCCCAACACATTTAATGTTTTGCAATAAATACACACACACCTACATTAATCATCGTATTCATTACTCTCACCCCTAGCTTACTTTCACGCCGGAGCTTGGTCCTGGATATCCTCCAGGACGAGGCTAACGCGTGTCGTGCATTGTGCAGGAAGGAACGTTTACTTCTTCCGGCATCGTTGATTGAAGCCGAACCCTCATGTCAAACCGGACCGCGGGAATTTGCTTCAACAAATTGGCGCCATCCGTGGGACCCTGATTCATTCTACCAGAGAATCGAATGACAGGTCCGGAGTTACGACCTCCCCCAGAACCTACCTCTCCCCCGGAACATATAGGCGGGAGCGGGGTCTTCAATACTGAAACCTCCGGAATGCCGGAACAAATACAAGCCCAGATGGCGTCCTTAGAGGCCCTCTTTAGAAAGTACAACGCAACGAGGGCCGGTGTCGTCAAACCAGTTTGACTCACTTTCACAGACGAAGACGACCAGGAGGAAGACGCCACACCAAACCCCAAAGATGATCTCAGCAAACCACGTAAGGAATTGGCCCGGTCACCCTTCACAAGGAGGATAGTGGAGTTCGCTGGCCCCAAATGCATCATGCCTGCTAACTTGAAGTTGTATGATGGTTCGGCTGATCCTGATGATCACGTCAACCGCTTCGTTGGAGCAGCAAATCAAGGAGAATGGCCGATGCCGGTGTGGTGCGGATGTTCCAAATGCACCATGGACGGAGCAAAGAAAAGGGTGGTTCAAAGAATTTGGAACCGGGAGCATTGACAATTGGGACGAACTAAGAGAACAGATTCACTCACGAGGTTTGCTCATGCGACAAAAGAACCTAAAGGATCCCACAAAATCACCCGGATTGTCGAGCGAGCAAATGAAACACTACCGTATTCAAAGAACGATGGATCGACGAGGCTAGCGGATCACGGGAGTGCCGGAGCTCATGAAAATATCGCTCATGGGTGCTCATCGGTGCCTGACTGCCTAAAAGTTTTCCGATCAAATCCCGAAATCTGTAAAAGAAATGATGACTAGGGTAGATGATTATATTATAGCGGAAGAGGCTTATAAAAACACCGAGTTGCCGAAGGGAGAAACGGGTGAACTAACCTGGAGAGGAAACCTCCAGTTCCCGATGGATAGAAATCTCAGAGGACCGGACAGGAGAAGGAATGATAGGAGAGCCTGGGAAAGAGGCGACTCCAGACACAAAGAGGTATTCTCTCCGTACGTTGCCCCGAAAGCAGACGCCCGGCCCCGCAACGATTTCCGGCGCAGTGATTTTACCAAGCCTGATGGTCACAGAACTATGCTCTCTGTCCTATCTAAGCAGCCGAAGGAAATATTAGCTACCGAACACCATTTGCATCTACCCCCACCACCGCCATTGCAGGGAAAACCGAGCAAGGAGAATGAGGACAGATTCTGCAAGTATCATGGGGAAAAAGGGCATTTGACCAACGACTGTTATCACCTAAAAAAGCAATTAGAAACGGCCCTGGAATCAGGGAAGCTAGATCATCTAGTAAAAAACGTCCAACAAAGGGGACGAGAAAGGCCGAGAGGCAACAACGGGAAAGGAAAAGTGATCAACATGGTTAACTATTACCTCGAAGACCGCAAAAGGAAAGCTTGGTACTACGACGAGGACTGGATGAACGTCCCTATAACCTTCCCACGCATAGCCACAGAGGACCTATCGGAAGAACCATTGATTCTGGAGGCGGAAATCGAAGGATATTTCGTTCGGATGGGTGTTTGTTGACGAGGGTGCATCAGTCCAGGTGATGTACGAGCATTGTTTTAATAACCTTAGCCCATCCATTCAGTCCAGGTTGCAAGAAAGTAGTGCCCCGCTGGTGGGGTTCTCCGGAGAAGTCATCCAACCCTTGGGAAAGATTGAATTGGAAGTACGCTTCGGAGATTATGGTTTATTCAGGACGGTCATGATGAAATTCACAGTGGTGCGATCGCCTTCACCTTACAACGTAATCCTGGGACGAACGGGTCTAAGGGAGTTAAGAGCCGTGCCCTCGACCATCCACGCCATGATGAAGTTTCCCACCCCCGGAGGCATCGCCACCTTGACCACCAAGAGGGCGGTAGTCATGGAATGCAGGAGATTGGAGGAAAGGCAAGACCCCAGGAACAATTTCACTCCAGAATATAAGGCAAAGACAACAGGCCAAGAAACTCAAGAAGACGAAAAGCAGACAGAAGATATCCTGGTTAATGCAGCATATCCGGAGCAGCGGGTGACCATAGGAACAAGGTTCTTGCAAGAATGCCGGAGACAACTCGTCGAGATCTTAAGGAAGAACAAGGATATCTTTGCCTGGGAGCCGGCGGACATGACCGGGGTGCTAAGGCACCTGATACAACACTCCCTCTGTGTAAATGTTTCCGATACGCCGGTGGTCCAAAAAAGGAGAACCTTTTCACGAGAAAAAAACCAAGTAATCAACGAAGAAGTGGAGGAATGGGTTAGAGCCGGCATAGTCCGTCCGGTACGATACCCGACATGGATATCCAACCCGGTGTTGGTTAAGAAATGTGACGGAAGCTGGAGGATGTGCATCGACTTTAAACCCCTGAACTCTTCGTGCCCTAAGGATTAGTACCCTCTGCCGGAGATTGACTAGAAGATTGAGTCCGTCATGGGATATAAATATAAGTGTTTCCTGGACGCTTACAAGGGTTACCACCAAATTCAGATGGATAAGGATGACGAAGAAATGACGGCATTTTACACAGAACGAGGAACATACTGTTACACCAAAATGCCATTCGGACTAAAGAATGCCGGGGCTACTTATCAGCGATTGGTGGACTTCGCATTTCAATCTCAGATAGGAAGGAATCTGGAGGCATATGTGGATGATATGGTCATAAAAAGCCGAACGGAACATGAAATGATAGCTGACATCGCGGAAACCTTTGACAACCTTAGGAGGATAAACATGAAGTTAAATCCGCGAAAATGTTCTTTCGGAGTAGAAGAAGGGAAATTCCTTGGCTATATGGTGACATCAGAAGGAATAAGGGCTAACCCAAGAAAGACGAAGGCCATAATGGAAATGAAATCTCCGGAAACCTTAAAGGAAATGCAAAGCCTAAGTGGGAAACTGGCGGCTTTGAATAGGTTCCTATCAAAGTCAGCGGAAAGAGCTCTCCCTTTCTTCGATACGCTGAAAAACATCACCAAAGAAAATAGAGACGAGTACCGATGGACAAAGGAAGCTGAGATGGCCTTCCAGGAAATGAAGAGGTTGATACTCGAGCTACCTTCTTTGTCCACACCCAAACCGAAGGAGCTATTGTTTATATATCTCTCGGCTTCAAAAGGAGCGGTAAGCGCAGTGCTTTTGGTAGAAAGAGAAAGGAGACAGGCTCTAGTGCATTACGTCAGCCGGACATTACACGACGCAGAGCAACACTACGCCCCTATAGAGAAATTAGCTTTGTGTATGTTACATGCATCCCGGAGACTAAGGAGGTATTTTGAGGCCCACCCCATCCGGGTCATAACTGATCAACCCATCAAGCAAATACTGAATAAACCGGAAGCATCGGGTAAGCTAGCCAAATACGCCGTTGAGCTAGGAGAATACAATATCACCTACGCTCCTCGGAACGCAATCAAGGGACAAGTGCTAGCGGATTTCCTAACGGAAGTACCGGTGGAACCAGGAAATGTGAAAAGTAAGGAAGTAATGGAAATGGGGGAAGGGGAGTAGTTGCTATATACAGACGGAGCATCTAACATCAAGGGTGTCAGAGCAGGTTTAGTTCTCATCAGTCCAGAAAAGGTGGAAATGACCTACGCTCTGCGGCTTAACTTCCCGAGCACAAACAACGAAGCAGAATATGAGGCCTTGCTAGCCGGCTTAAGGATCGCGAGAAAACTCAAAATCAGGGCCTTAAGCGTGCGAGTAGATTCAAAACTAGTAGCCAGTCAAATCAATGGAGAATTCACAGCTACTAAGGAAAGCATGCAGAAGTATATGGCCCAAGATAGAAAATACATATCTGATTTCCAAAGTTTTAAGATTCGCAACATTCCGAGGGCTCAAAATCAGAAGGCAGATATATTAAGTAAGCTAGCGTCGGTAGCCTTCGACCACCTGACCAAGAAAGTACTTGTGGAAGTCCTGGAGAAACCTTCAGGAGGTGAAGAAATGGTCAACACCATAGTAGAAGAAGAAGCGGACAATTGGATGACACCAATCATCAAGTGCTTGGAAGAAGGGGTGTGGCCGGAGGATCCGAATGAGGCCAGGAGTTTAAGGATGAAGATTCCGCAATATGTCATGGAAGAAGGGACCCTCTTTAAGAAAGGTTATCTAGTCCCAATGATGAGATGCGTAGGTCCGTTGCAGGCAAACTACATAATCCGGGAGGTGCACGAAGGGTGCTGTGGAATGCACGCCGGACCAAGGACCGTGGTAGCCAAGCTTATGAGGCAAGGTTACTACTGGCCTACCATGCACCGGGACACCCGAGATCAAATCCGGAAGTGTGATTCTTGCCAAATACACTCTCCAATACCCAAACTCCCCAAGACATCACTGACATCCATCATGGCCCCATGGCCCTTTTACCAGTGGGGAATGGACATGTTGGGTCCCTTTCCGGAAGCACCGGGCCGCTTCAAGTATGTGATTGTGGCGATCGATTATTTCACCAAATGGATAGAGGCGAAACTGTATGTCAAAACAACAAGGAAGGATGTCATAAAGTTCGTGTATGAGAACATTGTATGTAGGTACGGTTTACCGGGAGTCATAGTCACTGACAACGGAACCAATTTCGTCAATGACCCGTTCAAAAAATGGTGCGAAAGGTTGAAAATCAAACAAATAAATACGGCCGTGGCACACCCGCAAGCCAACGGACTCGTAGAACGGGCTAACCGGAGTTTGATGGACGGGATAAAAACGAGACTAGGACGAGAGAGGACAGGATGGTTAGATGAGTTACCTAATGTTTTATGGGCACACCGGACAACTCTTAAGACGAGCAACGGGGAAACCCCCTTCAGCTTGACATATGGTAGCGAGGCTGTAATTCCGGCGGAGATAGGGATGCCTACGCATCGAACAATGATGTTCCGGGAAGATCAGAACGAAGAAGAACAACGCCTGAATTTAGACCTCTTGCAAGAAAGAAGGGAAAATGCTGCCATTCAAAAGCTAAATACAAGACGCAGGTTGAACAGTACTACAACCGTAGGGTCAAACCAATGAATTTCAAAGTAGGAGATTTTGTATACCGGAAGAACGAGGCAAGCCGGGTGGAGAATCAAGGAAAGTTAGGACCAAATTGGGAAGGGCCCTACCGTATAATAGGAGCAAATCAGAATGGCTCTTATAAGTTGCAAACAATGGAAGAAAAGGAGGTCCCTCGGACCTGGCATGCTATGAACCTTAGAAATTGTTTCTTATAGTTGCTATTGTGATAAGAATCCTATTATCATTGTGTAATCCGAAATGACTATGATTATTCCAATGATGAAAGTTTCCCCGCAGTGGGGAGGCAATTTTCCGTAACAATTGATGTGATAATACAAAAATTCCGACGGCTGGCCCCCGTCGAGTATGAAAACGCAAGTATGCCCGAAAACCTGTCGGATGCCCTTTAACTCCGAAAGGATGCCCGTAATACGGACGCCCAAGTGTAAAACACTTTCGGATGCCTGGTGGAATAACCACACAGACTCCTGGACAACCGTAACAGATGCCCAAGTAATGGATGCCCTCTTACTTCACGAGGATGCCCGGAAACCGGATGCACGGCTCACGCGGCCGGATGCCCTTAGAATAACGTAAGGAAGATATCAAGCATGAAGCATAAAAATAAATAAAAGTAACACATGACGAGCAAAAAAGACATTCATTCACAAAGATAATTAAAGAAGCATTGTCAATTATTACAACGATAATATCCAGATGATTGTTCACAAAAATACAAGCCCCAAAAAGGGATGAACTCAAGCATTCTTCTCCACAAGGTCTGCCGGAGTCTCGGTGGTATGAGGAGCGTTGGATGGACCAGGTGTATCCTTTCTAACAGGAACCTCCGGTTCCATGTTGAGTAAATCCCCCAGAGGCAGACAGTAGGAATCTGCAAGCTTCTGAATGAAGGGATACTCAGCTTCAAAAAGCTTGTCATATTCCGCTCTCCACAAACTTGGAGCATCCTTGTTAACCTTCCGGATTTTCTGTAAAGCAGCCTCCATCTCTTCTTCGGTTCTGTTCACTTGGGCCCCGGTCACAAACCCCGCTTGGTAGGTCAAACTGTACACTTTAGCCATACTCTTCTTATACTCAACACTTCCAAATAGCCGACGAACCGCCAAAGGTAGAAGAGTCCGGAAAGCATTCTGTTTAACCACCTCACTTTGAGCAACTTCGGCCACCAGTTTGCCCTTTTCCGCTTGAAGAGCGATAAGGGATTGATCCTTAGCAGCCAGCTCACTTTCTAATTTCCTGATTTTCTCGGCCTGAGCGCCAGAAGCCCCCAACCACTCGTCCCTGTCCCGAGTCACCCTCTCAACCTCCTCCTCCAGATTTCTCTCCTACTTGCTCTCAAATCGAGTCCAGCCTCCACCCATAGCCAACCTTCCATTCTCACTCTCGGCAAAGAGTTTCTCGGAAGCCCTGGCACCCTTGTGATTCTCGTTCACCGCCAAGATCCATTCGAGATCCTTGAACCTCCTCAACAACTCGCCCTGGACAATCACGCTCTTCCCGAAATCCTCATACGCCCGGCGAATGAGATCAATATTATTCACCTGCTCTAAGGCCCCTCTCTCAGCCGGCGCAACATTGTCGATCATATCCCGGCAAGACCGGTATGAATTGATCCGGACTTCATCCCTGAGACCCCATTGGGGAATGAAAATGTTGGTGGCCTCATCTACAAGAAAGTCCAAAAGGGATGATAAGAAAATTGTTAAGAAGTAGACCGGGATGCAGGTAAGATTGAAACATACCTGAGTCTACTAAAACCCTTTCAATATGATCGGGGCCATGACTTGAAAGGATTAATGAAAGACAACCAAAAACGGTTAGTAATCGAAAGTGTTAAAATGAACGAAAGAGTTATCGAAGTCCATGATACCGCGGAGTTATGAGGTGGGGAGGGAACTGGTGGGATTTGGCCACCTCCTTGTTAGGACAACGGCGTCTGTTGCAGATGTTCACCGCCTTTCCCCCCGTTATCACCCATCCCCTCACAGGGTACGCCCTCTTTATCTCCCCCGGCAGCAACCGCGGGAGTTTCTTGTTCGGCTGTGAGGTTCAGGTTCGCCTCCTGATCGTCCGGATGGGCGTGATTCAACGGATCGGCATTCATCACGGGCGAACCCGAAGAAAAGTGCTCAACAAAACTTGTCCTTCTTTTCTTCTTTTTCATGCTTTGGGCTTTAGACGTGCCCTCGCCACCTTTTCTTTTGGCCGCTTCCCTTTCTTTCCTCTCCCTGGCCTCTTTTTCTTTCTTCTCCCTGGCCGCCACTACATCCGGGTCAGCCTCCTCGGCCCTCCTAGTTATGGCGTCTTTTGCCGGAATGGCCGTGCCTACCGGAAGGGGATCTGCGGTCCTTTTAGGAATCTCCCGGTTGGGGTCCACAGCTGGACCTTTACTTACCACGGTATTGTCCCATTCGGGGAGTTCCAGATACTCAGACATGGTGACAACTGCAATGAAAAGGGATTGTTAAAGAAAAACAAGGCAATAAACACAACAAAGCCCAGGGCACAAGACAAATAATTACCATGACCCTCGGCATCCTTTAGAAGAGGCTCGAACCCTTGATTCTTGAAGACCGAGGAAAGATGACACATCTATAGTAAGCTTATGGTAGGTTTCCTTAGCAAAATCAGGATGCTACTCAACCTTTCAGCGTCCACCTCGGAAAAACCATCCGGATAAGGATCTGTAATCTTGGAATCCTTGTGTCTCCACGCCATGGCATACGGAATTGCCCTACGGTCAATCAAGAAGAACTTTTCTTTCCAATGTTTAAGACCGGTGAGCACCTCTTTGAAGCACTTATGGGCCTTCTTACCTATCCTGCTCTCGAAGGAAAACCAGTGCCCCTGCTTGCACAAATGGTAAAACGCCCGGAACAAGGATACCCTGGGGTGGATACCCAAACTATAGCATCTAATCTCAAAAAGAGTTACCCGGTTCAGGCCTAGAGGAACCAGCTAGGAAAAGTGGACCCTAAAGTGTCTAATTACATTCAATAGGAAGGAAGAAAAAGGAACCCTAACACCTCCGGTATCCAACTGCTGGGGGTATATACCAATTGTGTCGCTCGGAAGCTGGTCCATGGTTATATCGTCCGGAGGAAGGCGAGGACGGAGGTCATTGGGAATACCGTATTCTACGATTATGTTATCCAGTTCAGGTTGTGTTAGTTTAGATGTGTATATATGCATGTCGAACTTCGGAACTACCGGAGGTTGGATAGCTTCGGTCGAAGTAGGATGGCTCTGTTCCTCGGTTACTTGTTCGGCCATTACTAAAAGGATGCCGAAGGGGATGTACAAATAATTACAGGGAAGAATGAGACACACCTTATAGAAGCGAAGAAGAAATCCGGCGAGTAGGAGCAATTCAGAATGTAAGAGAGATATGTGAAAAATAACTGTGGTAAAAAGCATATATATAGGCGGTGAAAAAAACCCTAAAGACTGTCAAGCATCCCATCAGTCAGTAAAAGGCGACGTGGCTCAATCTCACCCGTCCACGTCTTTCTTGGAAAACAAAGAGACGTGGATAAAAGCCCATTAGATAGCCAGGCCCATCAGAATAGCCCAATATCACGGACGTTACTAAGGCCCGCGGTGGGTCGAAACAAAAAGCTCTTTTTCATAAATATTTAATGATCTCAAGTATTGCACCATCGGATCTTACCCGATGACGCAATACTGGGGGGGGCATGTTGGCGTATATGGCCGGACGACTCAGTGTCCGGCGGGACCGCTGGCCGGACGAGGAGTTCTGCCGCCCAGACGACAAGCGACAGTATCCAGCTTTTAAGGGATTCTCACCACGTGGCCTATCAACTAGGGTGGCTATAGACTTACAGGCAGGTAATATAGGCATGCGTGAATAGTGAATCTACAGTGACGCAGGTACATAGTTGGGGTAGTATAAATACCCCAACACATTTAATGTTTTGCAATAAATACACACACACCTACATTAATCACCGAATTCATTACTCTCACCCCTAGCTTACTTTCACGCCGGAGCTTGGTCCTGGATATCCTCCAGGACGAGGCTAACGCGTGTCGTGCATTGTGCAGGAAGGAACGTTTACTTCTTCCGGCATCGTTGATTGAATTCGAACCCTCAAGTCAAACCGGACCGCGGGAATTTGCTTCAACATCATGACACACCATCACATAATAAAACCTTTTCATTAGAAAACGTAAAATTACAAATAGATGTGTCAACTTGATTTATTATTGGTATTAGGAACGTATTCCATCGAGACTTGTATAACAACCATTTAGAAGAAGATGGGGAGGCCTAAAATGATTTGGTCAATTACCGACCGATGTACAATCAACGTACTCAAACAGGTTCGTTTTCATCTTTCGGTCACTAAATTCAAATACAAAATTATAAAGGCTGGTTATTCATATATGTGTGCCTAAAGTAACTGTAAACTAGTCCAACCTTAGTTAGGTGATGCATATACCCACTAGTACCATGTGACAATAATTTTGATCACTGTGATATAACAATTTTTAACTAGTTTCGTGAGTATTTGAAAATTGATTTGCTTCTCCAAATTTGAAAATTGAATCAACTACACACTTTAATACCATCTACCCACCCACTTTAATCCTTCACATTAAAACCCTCCAAGGCTCCAACTACTTATACCTTCCCTCCTCCTTTAGCATTCATTCTCACCCACTCTTTCTTTCTTTCGCACCCACTTTTAGCATTCATTCTCCTTTAGACATTACTCTCTCTAATGGTTTTTGTATGTGGCTAATGCCACAACTAGCATATTATAATTAACAAAATCAACATTTTGGATCTTTGTCTGCTTCGGTGAGATAATGACGATAACTGCAACGTCCGTTGCCATTTTCGTAGTTGCACTCCAACCCATGAAGCAACTGTGAGCACACTTTTGTCTTGTACTTCGGATCATGGAAGGTTGGGATGAGTTCATCCTTGCCATGTGCAAAGCGGCATACGCCACGTGGGCATGAACCAGAAGTCTTCAAAAAGACGCATATCTCGGTCTTGTCTAATCCAGATGAAGCCATTGAACACCAAAAAAGAAATCAAGTCGCGTTATCCTTTCAACAGATGGCTTCGCCTGGCTGAGACGAGACAGAGCTATGCGTCTTTTGGAAGAATTTTACAAGAGTATGTGAAAAGATTACTATCAAATACAGTAAGTAAATTGCAGAATTTTACAAGAGTATGAAACCATCAGTGCAATAAAACACACAGATGTGTTTACTGTCTGACTTTCAAAGTCATACCTTTGACTTTCTATATTCAAAATTATATCATATGAACTTGGTTATAAACATGCCTTTTAAAAATTTCTAGTATTTGCAAACCTTAAGTTTACTGTGAAGTTGCAGTTTAGTTCTTTTGACTTACAGAGTCAAGCATGCAAACTAAGATTTTCGTTGCTTGACCCCTAATATTGTCCCACTGCATCTATCACCAACATGAAGAAATTGTATTTGGATATGATTTAATGTGGCAAGACGGGTGGGTCAGGCGGGTTGGATTTCAAAACGGGCTCAAGTTAAATGGGTCAAAACATGCTTCTTCCTTTCTAATAAATGGTTTTACTTATGATTAGAAAAACTATAACTACTATTAGAATCTAAAACATTGAATCAAGAAACTTAGATGTGTTGGAAATGTATATATTTACAAACATGTGAATGTCCGGATTCGAACTCGTGACCACAGGATTGCACACATTAGCGAATGAGAATTAAAGTTAATAATTAATGTTTATGTTTACGATTAATTATTGCACATTAAGTCCGTTAACGATCGTTAAGTATTTAACGGAAAATGACTAACGACCGTTAAATGAAAAGAGAAAGGACTAGAAATGGAAAACTTGGAAAAGTTACGGGTTTTTCCTTGGGCTTTCTTCATGGCCGGCCAAGGGGGGCTTCCAAAGCCCTAAATCATATCTTGTTCCCAAAGTTTCCCTACTAGTATATAAAGAGGGTTAGGTTCTAGGGTTTCATATCACTTGTGCATTGAATTAACCTAGATCTCTCCTCTCCTCTCTCTTGTCCCTATTTCGGCCGAACACCCCATTGTTAGGGAGTTTGGTTTCGTTTTTCCTTAAAACGAGGACTTGTGTTAGATCTAGCTATCGCTTGATTCGTTGGTTAATTCGTGCAAGAATGTGGTAGTAAGACACTATTCTTACACCATTTGGTTTGAGTTGTAGAACGGTAAGGGACAACTCTCTAAACCACTTCTTGGTCTTGCTCAAGAGATTTGATATTCGCAAGAGGTACGTTATGCATACTTTCAGTTAATTAATTTATTTGTTATGATCTTTAGTCTTCCGCTGTGTACTCTTGATGTCTTTATGTTTTATTGTATTTTATATCATAAACTCAACAGTGGCATCACGAGCCTTGTTTAACAAGTAATTAATTACTGAAACACATAAATAAAATAAACATGTTGTGTTATTAGTTGTATGCGTAGATCTAGGGTTTGCAAAACCTAAACCCTAATTTTTTTAGGGGGGGCGTTTATTTTGGTGCCCTAATTAGGGTTTTGTAAACTAAAGTTTTAATTGGATTAGAAACCCTAAGATGCATGCAACTTTATGTGTATATGCGTAACTCTGTTTAATTGCATTAATTGTTAAGTGTAATTTTATGTCCATGATAATTATCTGCATGTTTTATCATGGATCTATTTTTATTGTATGTCTTTCTTGTTTAAGTGATATACACTAATTTATGATAGATCTAAAATTGGGGAAGACCTCAATCATTATTAATTTAATCAATTATGTGCTATGTGGTATATATTTAATTTTGACTTACGCAATCGATGAATCGATGCATGTGGCTCACCTTGTACATAGGTGAAAACGGGTGAAAGTCTTAATTAAATATATGCATATTGACAGATCTAGAATTGGTTATTAATAGGATTTATCAAAAACGTTTACATGTGGCTATTTGATATGCATGACTTATTTTTTGTTATGCATTCATTGTTTATTTGTTTATTTTTACAAATACTTGCTTGTTTGTTATGTGTAACAAGGGTATTTTACAAGAAAAATAAACCGACCTAAACAATGGTGAAACATGTATTTTAAGAATAGTAATCATAATCGCTTAATTGATTGATGACTTTGGTACAAATGACCGAACGGCTCACCCATGAGAATGAACTATAAAGGGGTTATTAAAAGAAGTGCATAATACACCGAAAGGATGTCTAAGGTTGTGCTTTAGCTGCACCAGGTCCTCTGCCCTCTGTAAGTTCGAATGGAGCTACTTAGTACGCCATTAAATGTGCAAGCTCATCTTAAGGGCGAATTAGTGTTAATTCCATTTCGGTGGTAATTATCCGAAACACTAAGTGTTTACACTTATGCAAAAGTACGGTATAATGGATGATAATTAACACTAAATTCATTGATTGGTGAATCCAATACCTCAATTAAAGTTTGATGATGAAAAGCTTATACATTAAAACAAGATATAAATGTTTTAATAAAACCTATGTTACGAAGATGAATGCATGACATCTTTGTACATATTTGATTTGACATCAAAATTATTACCCTTTAATTTAAGTTATATGCCATCTAACGAAACGGAAACACCTAAGATTACTTTTTATTTGCGTGAGATCGTGACTTAGATCGTAATCAAAGGGTAAAATGTCCACGTGACGTGAGAACGGGCATGGATGATTTTGCAGTTTCTTAAGTTAGACAACTTAATTGAGTTTTGTAGTGAGAACTGGCAACTCAAGGTATAAGATGGGGATAAAACATGTTTACATGGCAATTGATATTGGCTAAATGTAAATCCCATAAATCTAGGAATTGCAATTTGAAAATTGGCAATTGAGGTTCGACTCACCATTTTGAATAATTTCATTACTAGCGCATCAACCGATGTGATGAAACTATGTCAATTGGATCCTAGTTTTCAAGTAAAAATTAAATGGTTATATGTTTATGAACCATGGGTAATTAATTTTCTTGAAAAGGTTAATTATCGAAAATACTAAAATTGAATTTTGTAATTCTTTTGAATGTATAATTGCAACATTTAACAGTAAACGAAGTTTAGTCTTTGATCAAGAATTGCTCCATTCGCTTTCAAACAAATGTTTGATCGAGAATAATTTACTAAAAAGACAAACGAAGTCTCTTTTCCATGGGAGAAGCATTAGACTCAATCCTATTCCTTTTCATGAATGAGAAAGGTATAATAGGACCGTTTTAAATTGTCTAAATTCTAATGTAACTCATAGCAATGAATTGCACGTCATATTTTCCATAAAGATTTCATTATCTTCATTAGGTGAATGAATCCTTTTGTAACAAACATGAATGTTGGTTAACTGGAAAACATGTATATGAGTTACAAAATAAGAAGCTAGACAAATTACCGCGAAAATTGGTAAAAGTAAAACTAGCTTAATTTATCTAGTTGGTTTGCTTTAACCTTTAAAGGTGCTACATACCAGTATGGGGATGGTAGACCTGTTAAGGAAGAAATTGCATACCCAATTTTTCAAGCTAATAACATTGATGGATAAACCATCATTCACAGAGTAGAATACACCTTTTAGTACCTTAGTAATGATTACGTATGGTTCTTCAAAGGTGTAGGAAAGTAAAAAGCAAGCAAGTTGTTTTCACTGGTTATGCAACACTTACAATGTTGTCAGATTCAGTGGGAGCATTTGTGTTGCATTACTGAATAAGAAGTAGTTTTATTGATTTCTAATTCAGTGGGAGCTACAAGCTTTTATTTCCTGTGTAGTAATCCAGATTATCTTCAAAGATAATTACTTTCCAATTGTAGGAACTTATGTTTTTTTAAGGAGAGTCATGTGCGTTTCCTTACTAATCAATATAGTCCTACATCTACTTGTTATATCTACGACACAAATCATATTAATCAAATAAACGAACGTGTATCGTGTTGTTTATCTGCTACATGATGTTGTTCCATGCACAAGTAGGAGAAATCTTTATTGTGTGCAAGGTACAACACATATTAATATGATTTAAATGAATTCTCTTGACTGTAAAGTAAGAGAATAACGTTCTAATAGGAAATATACATTTAAATATGTATGATTGCCCTATTAAGAACATGTGTCAAGATGATAACAAAGACTACTTTATTTTCAATATTTATGTCATTCAATATTTAAGAAACACTTGTAGTTACAATTTATGTTACGTGAGAACGTGAACTAGATTATAGCCCAAGGTAAAATATCCACGTGTCGTGAGAACGAGCATGGATGATTTTGCAGTTTCTTACGTTGAACTTTTCATGGAATGACATAATTAAATGAAGTAATCTAATACTACTTTGAATTTAAGTATTCGTTGAATGATTTAAATATATGTAGTAAATATTAACTTGAAATATTAATTGAAACCTGAGGTGGTGTTCATAATTACTTTAATTATAAATGTTTAAGATTTTGTAAAGTCACAAACATGAAGTCTTTTAATACAAGACTTACAATATATAAAGTAAGACGTTAACTTGCTATGTTTTAAGACATATACATGAAGTCAATGAGTTGATCAATGACTTATAACGTATAGTGGGATTATAACTGGTATATCTTTTGACTTGGTCAAGAATACTTGTGTTATAATACATACAATTGACTTGGTAATTCTATTGTACCATTAAGTTTTACTTTATTGGTAAATATGATAAACCAAAGAGTAGATGGTTATCTTAAATATTGTTAGATTAATCTTACAATATTAATTCTAAGGAAATACCATAGTTTTATGGTATGTTCAGTTAGAAGAATCAAAATCCATTGGCATTGTTTGATTCAAGATAACTGTAGTTTCTTCCAAAAGTTATCAAGGTTAGTAGATTGAGTATAGATTGAATATACTCAATAAGACTCCAACCTAGAAGATTGATAAGACACCATTTGTTTATGGAATGTGATGAATCACATTAAGTCTTATAAATGAAGTTCTGAATTTGTTAAACTACTTGTAGAGTGAGTTGTAACAAACTAATGTCGAACTGTCAATGTATTCTCAGAAAGTCCCAAAAGAGAACAATTTATTGTTGCTCTACTTGCTAAACTATTTAAAGGTAATCTTTAAATTGTTAAAGGCAAGTGGGAGTTTGGTTTAGATCTTGAAAGATTAAAGTTACAAAATACATAATCTTCTAAAAATGCACTAGCAAATATCATGATGAGGCTAAACATGTAAATGATAGACCTCAATATGATGGAATTGTCATTCATAGATCCGTAAGGATATCTCAAATATTTAATATGCTGAGGATTATGAGTTACAGGATCATGGTAAGCCTGTTAATCATAATGATGAATTTACCAAATGTTGAATTGTGGTAAATCAATCATACTATGAATGTTGAGATGCTTTCCATAAAGATAATCAACTTTAGATACTTGGTTTATCTTAATAGTTATTATGAGTTTCTTCAAAGGATGGAAACCCTAGTGGTTTAAATCTTTGTGTAGAAATCATATGGACAATATTGTACACATATTTAATGCATGTCTAGTGATAATAATATTAATCATAATTAAGCAATTAACTATGACTAAATATTCTTTTCTAGATACATTAAATAGAATTATAAAGATTAGAATTGTCATACTTACTTTCATTGACATGAAATTTTGACAATGAATATCAAAACTCTTTGTACTTGAATTACTTTTGCGAGGACGATAAATAATGCAAATGAGTTTTATGAATTCAAATAATCTTTGAATATGTACAGACTGCAAGAATCCATGAATGGATATATGCATGCATCTAGGAGATGATTCTTATGTTTAATATTAAATCCATGTTTGATTTAATAATTAAAATAAGATAGCTCATAAGTATTCCTGAAAGCTAGTGGGAGTATTATTTTTATTTTCTTAAATCTTATATGTTGTATGGGCAACTACATTCCACTTAAATTAAGTTTTAGTTGGGAATGAAACTTCATTTGTAAGATTTGGAAATAAGACATACAACCTTGGAATATATGTTTATAAACATATGCGGTAAATAAATGAGTCTAATAGAACAAGATAGAATATGAATGAGATCTTAAAGTCTAACTTGAAGATTCATCATGTACATCATGTTGTGTATAAGATTGTTGTATCATGCTTGATTACAAGATGATTTGACAACATTGAAAGTTGTTAGTGTAATAAATATTTTAAAAGGAATATGTTTGGATTTAGAATCACATTCCACAATCTGGAGATGCTCCTAGATTCTATGGATGAAAATATGGCAATTATTTCATAATTGTCATTGCCAACAAACTTGAGTTTTGGTAGGCACCAACATTACACTATAATTGTTCGAAGTTTATGGATGTTTAAAGAGCATATTGTTGTACACAATGATGCTGGTATAATTGAGATGACACTCAATTCTAGTCATGGTATCCTTGATGATGACCATGTTGACTAGTTATGCTCAACTAAGAGCATAGTTGCATTATACATTAAAGAATAAAGAATACTTTAAAACTTTAAAGTTTTGAAAGATAATTGTCATAAAAGGGTGGTTCAGTTTATCACGCACCTTATGGAATGATATGACAATATCAAGATATGTGTAAACATATACAAGAAATTCACTTATTGAATTCTTGAAATAAGTATTCTCAAAATTCTTATAGATCAAAGTTAATTGAAATTATGCCTTGTCAACAAGTATGATTTTCATGACTTGTGGCAAAATTCATTAACTAAGGATTATCATGTATTGATCTATTTAGTATTTGGATAAAGGATATTGTAAACTTTATTATTCAAATGAAATAAAGTATTTTGTTATGTTTATTATTCATTTATTATAATGTTATCCTGTATTTGCATGTTTAAATCCTTGAATAACTTAAGTTATTCTAAATAGTCTGTTGTCAATCAATAACATGGGAATGATATTGAATTAAGACAAATCAGTATTAGTTACAATATACTTGAAAGTATATTGATGCGTAGCATGACTAATTTCGATGATATTCAATGATTTGAATATAGGACTTATCCCACCCGCATGATAATACTTTATGGATCTTTGTCATTAAGTATATCATGGATATTTATCCTCGACTTGAGATACAAGAGATATGTCATGGATGTAGTGTATTTTGTGAAGCAATCTAACGCTACACGAATCGGTAGTTATAAGGGTTGTTTTCGAAGTGTTGCGAAATTTATGAATCACGCTTGTAGTCAAAATAGATTTGTTTCCTTCAAATTTATTTTGAAGTATAATACTCTTGGGCCCTCGTAGGGTTGTTAAGATGTTTGCATGGCCATGCCCAAGGTCTTCGGAATATGTTCGGAAGAATTGGTAATCTTAATCAATCACATAAAGCGAGAAATGAATAGTTAATTAAGAAATGAGTGAGATCCATATTCTTATTAACATGGTATTAGAAACAAAGGATGAATATGATGATGAATCATCAAAACTTGGTTTTCTCCGAGAAAACCATACACGAGTTGTACCGGGGCATTGGCGTGTTGCTAGACGCTAACCAATGTTATTTCACGTTTTGTAAACATATCCAGTGGGAGCTGTTGGAAATGTATATATTTACAAACATGTGAATGTCTCGATTCGAACTCGTGACCACGGATTGCACACATTAGCGAATGAGAATTAAAGTTAATAATTAATATTTATGTTTACGATTAATTATTGCACATTAAGTCCGGTTAACGATCGTTAAGTATTTAACGGAAAATGACTAACGATCGTTAAATGAAAAGAGAAAGGACTAGAAATGGAAAACTTGGAAAAGTTATGGGTTTTACCTTGGGCTTTCTTCATGGTCGCCCAGGGGGCTTCAAAGCCCTAAATCATATCTTGTTCCCAAAGTTTCCTACTAGTATATAAAGAGGGTTAGGTTCTAGGGTTTCATATCACTTGCATTGAATTAACCTAGATCTCTCTCTCTCTCTCTTGTCCCTATTTCGGCCGAACACCCCATTGTTAGGGAGTTTGGTTTCGTTTTTCCTTAAAACGAGGACTTGTGTTAGATCTAGCAATCGCTTGATTCGTTGGTTAATTCGTGTGTACAAGAATGTGGTAGTAAGGCACTATTCTTACACCATTTGGTTTGAGTTGTAGAACGGTAAGGGACAACTCTCTAAACCACTTCTTGGTCTTGCTCAAGAGATTTGATATTCGCAAGAGGTACGTTATGCATACTTTCAGTTAATTAATTTATTTGTTATGATCTTTAGTCTTCCGCTGTGTACTCTTGATGTCTTTATGTTTTATTGTATTTTATATCATAAACTCAACAAGATGTTTGTATTAGAGAGTTAACTTAGTAAATGGGTCGAAATGCCATATCCAGATGTGATGCCCGGATTCCTTTATTGAATGGAATACTTGTGATAAAAGGGGATGAATTTAGCTTGTTTACACTCTTGAGGTTGAGGTACCTTTAAAAATTTCTGCAAGGGTCATAGAATGCCTGAACAGATTTTGGTGCATAGTTACAAGAACTCGGATACTCCACCCTTGTCTTCATGGAAATGCAAGTACGGGCATGTTCACTACAAGCCAAGTGCAGACATGGCTTTACAAATGTTGTTTTTCAGTTTAGTTTTGATGAAATAAAATTTGTATATGTGTGTTTATATTCCCATTGTGCTGTCATTTTAGTGTATAAGTGAACCTTATTGGTTTCAATTTTTTCTTGAGCCAAGTTCTGTATACATTTTGCTACTTGTTATGGCGTGGTCGATTTTCAACTTATGAAGTGTATTGTACCAGGAAAACTAAGAGTTGTTTAGGCCATACATAAAGCACAATTTTCATGGATGAAGTAGTTGTAATGTACTTGGTACAATATTTTGAAAAATTGTAAAAAAAAAAAAAAAAAAAAAAAAAACTGAAAGTGAAAAAAAAATCATGTTTGTCAATGTAGAAACACAAGATGAAGATCAATTTTGGCTTTTAGCTCAAACTTTAATAAATTTTATCCAAAAAAAAGTTTGTGTAATACGGAGTAAATACCTATTACAGAATACAGATTTTGTTAATACAGTTACTTTGAATTAAAGATGAAAAATTAAAAGCTGGTGATGAAATTCATGCCAAAAATTAATTAAGTTAAAAATAATACACAAGATTACAAAATCACATGTATGCATTATGTGAGTGCATGCGTAAGATATTCATTCTTATAAATATAATCAAGACATTACTCATTCCAATAGTTCTTTTTATCAGTACTAAAAGACATCATAGTAAGAAACAACGGTGATGACAACATGAAGGGCTATCTAGAGCGATTAGAACACCTTGGTTACCTCATGTCTCCAAAAACTTGGAGTGAGCTTGATACTGTGATAAGAACCATTTGCAAGTAGTAGTAGTTTGTTAAAAAGAAGTTTCTAGAAGTTTCTAAGAAATTGGAGGGAAAGTTTGTTACAAACCTTTCCCTGCCTCTCAACTTGTATAAATACCACAATTGTACTTCATTTCATTTCATGAATAAAAATCACAACTTCTCTCAATTCTCTCTCAACACACACACTAAAAACACCACAAAACACACACTAATCAATAACTTCAAATCCTATTATGTTCATTAGGATTTCTGGTTAATTGATTGTCAATTCCTTATTTCTTACTGAATTAGGAATTGAGTCTATCATTTGGTATCAGAGCTGCCGGTTCTGGCACTCAGTTATCATTTTCCGGCAATTCTGTTAGTTTTCCGGTGAGTTTGTTGAGATTCCGGCGAAGTTTGTTAGCATTCTGGTAAGGGTTATTAGACAAAAAAGTTACTAAAGTTTGCGAAAAAGTTCACCTAAGTTACTATTGTTTTTTTGGTTACAAAGAGGTAACTTAAGTAAACGGGTTTGACATTTGGGTTACTCAAAGATTAAAATGTTACATAAATGTTATCATGAGGGTGGGCAACCGGTGACACGGTTCTTCTTGTCCACGTCAGCACCATAGTTTAAAATGTTACAAGGAAGTTACTATAGTTTACGGGTTTATGAAATAGGTCACTGAACCTTAACAGAAAGTTACTATGCGTTTTTTTTTTTCTATTCTAATTTTTTTTTTTTAATTTTTTAATTTTTACATTTTTCTCCTTCGCATATCTTTGTATATTTTCGTACATTTCTATCCGTTTTTATACGTTTATGAATGTTTTTCTCTCTTGTCGTACTTTCTTTACATTGTTTTACGTTTATGTAAGTTTTTCTCTCTTGTCGTACGTTTTTCTCCAGTTTCATACGTTTTTGTCCATTTTTGTACGTTTTCATCTATTTTTCGTTTATTTTCATACGTTTTCATAGGTTTTCATAATTTTTTTATTACATTTGTGTGCGCATTTATATGCTTGTGTACGTTTCTTACGTCTTTTTACGTTTTCATAATAGTTTTATGTTTTTCTACACCTTTGTATATTTTATACATTTGTATGTTTTATACTTGTTATGTTTTATACGTATGTAAAAATGTGTATAAAAACATGTATAAAAAGTGTATTAAATTGTGTGAAAACGTGTAAAAATAAACAAAATCGTATGAAAACGGAAAAAACGTAAGAAAAAGTAAAAAATGTCCAAAACGAAAAAGTAAGAAAAGCGAGATAAAAACATAAGAAAACATACGAAACGTAATAAATTGGGCGAAATGTATAAAATGGACAAAAACATATAAAAGCGGAAAAAGGGACAAAACGTAAGAAAGTGTAAGAAAATAGGCGAAAACATATAAAACAAACGAAACGTATAAAACGTATGAAAGCGAAACCCGTAAAAAGGGTCAAAAACGTAAGAAAACGGACAAAATGTATGAAAACCAAATTTTGAGTTAAGTATAAATGGTCGTTAGGATAAAGGACTAACAAAGCAAATGTTTTTGCAAATGGTCGTTAGCTAACGGAAAAACTAACGACGCTTAGTCCGAGGGACCATTTTGAAATTAACGAAAAAAAACTATAGTAGAAGGTTAAAACATACGAGTAACTTATATAACCGGTGACCAAACTTAAGTAACCTCTTTGTAACCAAAAAAACAATAGTAACTTAGGTGAACTTTTTCGCAAACTTTAGTAACATGTTTGTCTAATAACCCTTCTGGTAAAGAGTTTGACTGAACTGTGTAAATTGTAAATGATGGTGAATACAAGAGCTGTGAATGGGAGTAGCAGTAATAACACAACTGTGGATGCTAATTTGGTGGAATTAGTTACAAGATTGGTTAGAGAAGCTAATGCTGAAATATTGGAAAGGATTGAAGGACTTAGCTTGCAACAAACAACAACTTTAAGAGCTCAAGAAGGGGGAATGAATGGTAACAATAACAGAGCACCACAAGCTCCCTACACAAGACTCTCAAAGGTTGAGTTTCCAAAGTTCAGTGGGGAAGATGTTAGAGGCTGGTTGTACAGGTGCAAACAGTTCTTCTTGATTGACAATGTAGCTGAACAAGACAAGTTAGGCATTGTTGGAGTGCATCTGTATGATAGAGCTTTGGTGTGGCATCAGAAGTTCATGAATGTGATGGGAGCCAATGTAACTTGGGATCAATATGAAACTGATGTGTTAGAGAGGTTTGCACCAGTGTTTGAGGATCCTATGGCTGAGATAAAGAATTTGAGACAAGATGGATCAGTTCAAGTCTATCAAGATGCCTTTGATGTGTTGTACAACAAACTGGACATACCTGAACCACATGCTATTAGTCTGTTCTTGGCAGGGTTGCAGGATGACATACAAATGGAAGTTAGATTGTTCAAACATGTTACTCTATCTAATGCCTATTGTCTAGCTAAACTGCAAGAGGCCGCAGTTGCAGCAGCTAGAAGAAATCTGAAACCTATACTCTCAACACCTAAATACAGTTTTAACCCAAACATTCCTTACAAATCCATTGCTCCTACTTCAAAGACTAGCAATACTACTTTGGTTCCTTACACCAGAAACACAAATTTGCCTCAAAGAAGGGTGTTAAGTCAAAAGGAAATGCAGGAAAAGAGAGCAAAGAACCAGTGTTTTTACTGTGATCAGACTTACACACCTGGACACAAGTGTAGTGGACAGTTTTCATCATTGGAGATAGTAGCTGAAGTGGAAGCAGAGGGAGATGATGGAAGACCAGAGGAGGAGAATGGAGAGTTTTATGACTGTCAGGGGTCCAATGATTCTGAAGAAATTCAACCATTGATTTCATTGAATGCTTTGACAGGGGTGACTGCATACAAAACAATGAGGGTACAAGGACATGTGGGCAAACAATCTGTGCATATCCTTGTAGACTCTGGTAGTACACATAACTTCTTGGATGTAAGAGTGGCTAAGAAGTTGGGGTGTCATATCAGCCAAATGGACCCTCTCTTAATTGATGTGCCTGGTGGAACATAGATGTTGAGTACTCATGTATGCAGAAGGTTCCAATGGAGATTGAGGGGTGAAGTTTTCACTTCAGATGTAATGTTGTTACCATTAGGTGGGAGTGAAATGGTATTGGGAGTGCAATGGTTGTCTACTTTGGGCAACATACAATGGAACTTTCAGTATCTAAGAATGAAGTTTGAGTACAAGGGCAGAAAAGTGGCACTGAGAGGTATCCAAAAGATGCCTGCACAATGGGTAACCAACAAACAATCAAACAAAATTCTCACAGGTACTTCATCTCAGTTATCCTCTATGGCTTTATGTGTTTATCCAGCCACTGTAATGAGTATGCACCCTGAGAATAGAGGTACTGATAAGATGCCTGAACAAATTGATGAAGTGCTTAAACAATATGAGGATGTTTTCAGTGTGCCTACTGTACTGCCACCTCATAGAACCCATGATCATAAGATTCCTCTTAAGGAGGGTAGTCAATCAGTGAATATAAGACCCTATAGGCATCCTCCTAGTAAAAAAGATGCAATTGAAACAATGGTTAAGGAGTTGCTTGACACAGGGGTCATAAGGACTAGTAATAGTTCATTTGCTTCCCACATAGTTATGGTTAAGAAGAAGGATGGCACATGGAGGATGTGCATAGACTATAGGAACTTAATAAAACACCATTAAGGATAAGTTGCCTATACCTATCATAGAGGAGTTAATTGATGAGTTACATGGGGCTACAGTTTTTACAAAGCTTGATCTAAGGAGTGGGTACCATCAAATTAGAATGGTGGACAGTGATGTGCATAAGACAACTTTCAAAACTCATCATGGTCACTATGAGTTCTTGGTAATGCCATTTGGCCTCACAAATGCACCCTCCACATTCCAAGCTTTGATGAATGAGGTGTTTGAGCCGTATCTGAGGAAGTTTACTCTGGTGTTCTTTGATGATATACTGGTCTACAGTCCTGATTTAGCCACTCATGAAGTCCACTTACAGATGGTGCTAAGTACTATGAGGAAGCATCAGTTGTATGCTAAACAAAGTAAGTGTGTATTTGCTACTTCACAAGTAGAATATTTGGGTCATGTCATATCAGGATTTGGGGTAGCAACAGATCCTGCTAAAATAACAGCAATGGAACAGTGGCCTATACCAGCTAATATCAAGCAATTGAGGGGATTCCTTGGTTTAACTGGATACTATAGAAGATTTATAAAAGGATATGCAATGATTAGTAAACCTGTCACTGAATTGTTGAAGAAAGGGGGATTTCAGTGGAATAATGGAGCACAAAAGGCATTTGAAACTCTTAAGCTTGCTATGACAACTGTACCACTCCTTAAATTGAAATTTCAATAAGGAATTTGTCATAGAAACTGATGCATCAGATACTGGTATTGGAGCAGTCTTGCAACAACAAGGACATCCAATTGCCTATTTGAGCAAAGCCTTAGCTCCTAAACATTTTAGTTTGTCCACTTATGAAAAGGAGCTATTAGTTGTGATCCATGCTTTGGAGAAATGGAGGGGATACTTGTTAGACAGGCATTTCAAGATTAAGACAGATCATTTCAGTCTTAAATACTTGTTGGAGCAGAGAATCAGTACCCAAGCACAAACCAAATGGTTGCCAAAGTTATTGGGATTTGATTATGAGATATCATACAAGAAGGGAAAGGATAATGTTGCAGCTGATGCACTATCAAGAGTCCAAAACAGTGGTGAGCTTGCAGCTTTGATTCTTACTAATGTGCAACCTAACTTGTTACCTAGAGTGCTCAAAAGTTGGGAAGGAGATGACAAGGTGCAAAAGATGATTCAAAGGTTGAAGACTGATCCTGTTTCTTGTCCAAAGTACACATGGGTGCATGGTCAGTTAAGAAGAAAAGGAAGATTGGTTATTGGGAAAGACACTGAGCTCATGAAGGAATTGCTACTCTCCTTTCATGGTGATTCAGTTGGAGGACATTCAGGGGTATTGGCAACTTACAAAAGGATTGGGGCAGTGTTCTATTGGAAGGGACTCAAGGGTGATGTCAAGAAATTGGTGGCTGAATGTGACATATGTCAGAGGAATAAGTCAGACTTGGTAGCTTATCCTGGATTGTTGCAACCTTTGCCTATTCCTGACAAAGTTTGGAATGATATCTCTATGGACTTCATTGAGCAGCTGCCAAAGTCACAAGGGAAATCAGTGATTATGGTGGTTGTTGACAGGCTTAGCAAGTACAGTCACTTTATTGCTCTCTCACATCCATATACAGCTTCTAGTGTGGCTACAGCTTTCATGGATAATGTGTACAAGCTGCATGGACTACCTGCAACAATTGTCAGTGACAGAGATAGGGTCTTCCTTAGTTTGTTTTGGAAGGAGTTGTTCAAAAAGCTTAAAGTCAGCCTGCACTATTCCACAACTTATCACCCTCAATCAGATGGGCAGACTGAGGTAGTAAATAGGTGTTTGGAAGTGTATCTAAGGTGTATCACAGGGGATAAACCAAAGGATTGGGTGGCATGGTTACCATTGGCAGAGTATTGGTACAATACTAATTACCATACTTCTACCAAAAACACCCCATTTGAGGTCTTGTATGGACAGCCACCTACCCATCATGTTCCCTATTTGGCTGGTGATAGTGCAAATGAAGCTGTAGACAGGACTTTGACTGCCAGAGAAAAGACTATTGAGGTCCTACAGTTCCATTTAGAAAGAGCTCAGAACAGAATGAAATCTTTTGCAGATAAAGGAAGGACTGATAGGAGTTTTGAAGTTGGTATGTGGGTGTATCTGAAATTGCAACCACATAGGCAAGTGAGCATGAGGAAAGGTCAACAGCACAAGCTCTCACCTAAGTACTATGGACCATTCAAGATCTGTGCAAGGGTGGGAAATGTGGCTTACAAGTTGGAACTGCCAAGTACTTCACAGATACACAATGTGTTTCATGTGTCTCAACTCAAGATTTGCAAAAGTGAGCCTGCAGAACCTGGAAAGTTACCTGTTTGTGATACAGAAGGATTGATCAAGCCTGGACCAGTCCAACTGGATAGGAAGCTGGTAAAAGAAGGCGACAGAGGAGTGGTCTACTTGTTGGTTCAGTGGAACAATAGTGATACAAATGATGCTACATGGGAACCTTATGACAGCTTTGTTCAAAGATTTCCTACCTTTGATTTGGATCAAGCTGCTACTTCTACTTGAGGACAAGCAGAATATAAGGGGGATGGATTGATAAGAACCATTTGCAAGTAGTAGTAGTTTGTTAGAAAGAAGTTTCTAGAAGTTTCTAAGAAATTGGAGGGAAAGTTTGTTACAAACCTTTCCCTGCCTCTCAACTTGTATAAATACCACAATTGTACTTCATTTCATTTCATGAATAAAAATCACAACTTCTCTCAATTCTCTCTCAACACACACACTAAAAACACCACAAAACACACACTAATCAATAACTTCAAATCCTATTTTGTTCATTAGGATTTCTGGTTAATTGATTGTCAATTCCTTATTTCTTACTGAATTAGGAATTGAGTCTATCATACTGAACTCTCTTGCTAAGGACTATGAGCAATTTGTGCAAAACTATAATATCATAGAATGGGGAAGACAATAGTTGAGTTGCGTGTTATGCTTAAGCTAGCTGAGAAAGGCGTACCAAATAAGGCTGCTACTTCTACTGTGTAACACCCCGAATTTATAAGTTTCAAGAATAGACTTTTAAATTGCTATTAGAAAGTTTGAAAAAAATTCCTTATGATAGTATTTTATAGAGATAAGGCCTTAGAATGCAAATAGTTAACAGAAAATGACTAACAATGCAAGAGATTAAACAGCTGAAACTAACGATGTATACCCGAAACGGCGAAACCTGATAAGGTATTATTATATTATATAAATATTATATTTTAATTTACCATCATTATGAGTAATAGTATAATATTGTGATATGATGTATTTTATAAAAAAAATGGTTAAGTTATAAGTTATAGTGTAAAAGTGCAAAAGTATAGCAAGTTTTGTGGCCAAATTATAAAAAAAATGGCATACTGTATTACTATTCCTAGGATCACACATGGCTATAAAAAAAATAATAATAATAAAATACCCCCAAGTTATTACCATGATCTCAAATACCCTCAAATTATTACCATCACCACTTCCATGAACTCAAATACCCCTAAATTATTTGTTTTTCTCTCTTAAGGTTTGATTGAGTTGCAACGAATAGTATATATAGAATTAATAAGTAAATAAAAGTAGGAAAAAAAAAGCATGTGAGGCAGAGTTTGTGGTCAGACACAACTCGCATGATTAACTTGTTTAAATAAGAAATAGCCAGGTGAAAACAGAGTATAATTATATAGCCACAAAAACCTAATACAGATTCTTTTACCATTTTGTTCAAAAAAAGATTCTTTTACCATTTGCAAACATTTGTAACTTAAAATGGTAAATTGAAAATGGGTTTGTGTTGAAAGTGATACATTTCTAGGCTTAAAAAAGGCTTTTTACATATTTGATTTTTGTCTATACGAGTAAATAAACGAATGAAACAAATAAAAGTTGACATTAACGTTTTAATATACTACGACGTCCAAGAGTTGAAATTTTAAAAATTAGCAAGACTTAGCATATGCTCTTACTAACAGACTTGACTTGATAATGCTAAAACCATGACTTGAGCTTGACACAAGCACAAATTTAGATAGATGAATAATTTGTTTTTAATCTCTAATCATCTTGAATCGACATGTATTAAAGACATTTTTAATCTCGACGGGTCCATAACACAAGCTCGGCCCATGACTCTAAAATGTACTAGAGTAGCCCGAGCTCTTACTTATGTTAACTCTTAAAGAATTAATTTCAAATATTGGACAGCGAGTGACTTGGTTAGCTCGATATCCCCCTTACTTGGGATTTAATTCAAAAATCACAATGACACGTATTTTCGTAACAAAAACTACACTATCTTACCCTATTTGTATACATGAAACTTGTTACAGTAGTTTGTTAGACAGCTTGTGCTCGTTAATACGTCAACTTGTTATGGTTAACATAGCTATTTATATGTTGTTTTATTTTTCAGGATGTAAAAATATCTAAACTACTTTGAAATACATTTTCATTGTTTAGAAGTCAAATTAGTTACGGTAGTATTTTTTAGCTAAGCCCTTATCCTTTCAATTATTGATAAGATTTGAAATAAGGTAAAATAGTTAGAAAGTTTTACTTGCTATTTTAACTTTTACGTTACAAACGCCAGATCAAATATTTAAGACTTGATAAGCAGGTTTCTACAATTAATACTTTGTTGTGTATCGAAACTAAAATAACATGTAGTGGCTTGTGGCCACGCGTGGTAACCATTGCACACATGACATAACTATGAACCACGTGTTAAGGCTAAAAAAAAGATAAATTGGTCTCGTAAACCACTCAGTAAATAAATTGTGTGTGTGATTGTATTGTCTGTATTTGTGTATCTAAATGAAATAGATATTGCGTTTAAATGACATATAGATAAATGGAAAGTCATGTGATATCCGTTACGAGGGTAAAAGTGATGAGAAAATGATGAAAGAGTGGCGTTGATGTAAAGTTGACCACTACCACCACCATCGCACCATTACACCCAATCTTAAGTTGTCCATGACACATTATCATGGTTTGTAAACAACATAAACATATGTTATTTGACAAATTACTTATGCATTGCAAAAAAAAAATTAAATGCGTCTAGAATATAGAAGTAAAGTTGTAAACGTAGAACGTTTGTTCAAGAAAAGTAAGGTCGTATCTCGTATGAATGACTTGGAGTCATCATCAAAATGATCCGTTCGTGTGAGTTTATTAACTAGTACTATACGTAAATAACTTTTTAATACGAGAAATTTTTTTAAATGGATACTTTCTCTAGTAGTTTACACAAATAAACCACGCACAGACAATTTTCTAAAATGAACGTTTCAATACGAGACGTTAGATTGGTACTGTAATGAGTTTTAAACCGAACACGTGTACACTAATTATCTAGGCGTGGCCGAGGCGAGGAGTTTGGGCGAGGGAATGACCTAGGCGTGTCCTGGGCGTGGAAGGCGTGCCTTGGGCTTGGCATGAACCTGGGCGTGGATGCATGAACCCTGGGCGTGTTCCTGGGCGTGGGATGCATGAGCTGGGCGTGTAACCCTAGGCGTGTTCCTGGGCGTGGGATGCATGAGCTGGGCGTGTTCCTGGCTTGGAGATGTACTGGACATGCAGCCATTGTGCCAACCAAAAAGAGAGCGAGGGAGGTGCGTATGGGAGTGGCCTAGGCGTGGTTAAAGATACGAAGAAAACACAAGTCTCACGATTAAATCAAGATTGAGATGTGTGTAAAGTATCCGATTTAATGGAGGTTGGAGGAAATTGAGGAGGATAGGGAATTGAATGAGTTGACTTGGGTAGTTTTTCCATTTAATTGTGGAAGGTGTAAAGATTTTAGCATTTAATTGACTCGGTAGTTTTTATCCGAGTGTAATTGTGTGCCCTGGGCGTGTAAAGTATCCAAAAGGCGTGGCTTGGGCGTGCCCTAGGCGTGGCCTAGGCGTGCATTGGGCGTGGCCTGGGCGAGCCTTAGGCGTGCCCTGGGCGAGGCTGTTCGTGGCTCAAGGCTAAGAGCTCTTTAATGGTATTCTTGGGTTCAGAAGCCACAGGTTAACTCATTGACGAGGGTTTTCTTTATAGAACATAATGACGAGGGTTGTTTGATGATCCAGATTCACATGTAAATGGTTTGAATTACACAGGATACATTGTCATATAAAAGATTTGTTTGATTGCTATTCTAAATAACTGTTGATTTATATAACATAAAGAACGATGTGGGAAAAAGTATGTTGTGGGGAAAAACTATGATTGTGACATGTATGAGAGTGACATGTATGAGAGTGACGTAAAATGGTCATATCGGTAAACTACATAAAATTGGTCCATTCTTGTATAATCACTGTAGAAACGGTTTCTTTTTGTAATTTGCTTTTTTAATATTACTGTATAGATAGATTAGTTGTATTAACTTTATGTCTTAAGTCTTAACTGTTGTTGCTTGTGATTTCATTTTGCGTACTCCTCGTCACGGCGTACTTGTTGTCGTATTCAGTTCTACTAAAAAACAAATTTTATGGCATCACATATAGCTAACTTAAATAATTTAGCAACCGTGATGTTAACATTGATGACAAAAATTCTATACGGAACTATATTTATTTAAGGCAAATGCTGATGACGTGTCTTTCAGCTTATACTCGATTTCATCTAAGGTCTTTCTTTTTTTTCCCTAATTTAGTATACTCAACTTTTTTTTAGTTGCAAAGTTAGACAATTTATAAGTTACCAGGTTACTACCACCATACTTCATCTTCTCCGATCAAATTCCGGTCAACTTCCGGCTAGTTTTTTTAATCACATTTTTTCGCCTCTTCCGCCTTTTTCTCTGTGGGCTTCGCCGCCTCTTCTTCCTTCTTCTGTTCTTCTGGTTTCTTCTCATCCGGTGGCTTTTGTACTTCCTATAAAAACATAAATATCAAATCTTAATCCAAAAGGGTATCCTAATATGTAAACAAATATATATTACGTATAAAACAACGAACCTCCCCTCTTAATAAGAACGAGTTCTTGTTTATTTAATATTGGTAGCTAGAATGCGTATGTAATATTGTACTAGGAAGACACTAGTATATATGTGTTAGTTTAATGTTATCTAAGGAGATGTGTATGATAATAACTGTGAATGTATGGTATGTTTATGATGATGATGAGGACCATCGGATCTAAAGAGAAACACTCATTTCCGTCATCATATACTGACGTAATTGTTTGTGATTAAAAAAACTAAAAAAGTGAACAATAAAAGTGACGTGGCTGTTTGTGATTAAAAATGTTTATGAACACAAAGTGAAGAAAAGGTGATTAAAAAAACTAGCCGGAAGTTGGCCGGAATTTAATCGGAGAAGATGAATTATGATGTTGGTAACCTGGTAACTTATAAATTGCCTAACTTTGCAACTAAAAAAAAGTTGAGTATACTAAATTAGGGAAAAAAAGTAGAGTACCTTAGATTGAAATTGATTATAAGTTGAGTACACTTTTGTGCAATTTGCCCTTTATTTAAAGAACATTTCATGCAATCTTATCCATTTATTTTTTCATCAAATAAGAAACCAATTTCATCTTTTTTTTTTTTTAAATTAATATATCTCGCAAACCGTTAATCGTTACGCGAAATTAATTATATTATTATAACAAGAATTAAATTATCTTACTATTAACATGCACTTTTATATCCTTTTAACGATTTTTTTTTTTTCAAAATTTTCAGCCAAAAAAATCACATGTGATTCGGAAAAATCACATGTGATTTATTACTTTAAAAATCACATGTGACTCGTGAAAAATAACAAATCATAAGTGATTTTACAAATCAGAAAAATAACAAATCACAAGTGATTTTCTGGACAAAAGATTTACAAATCAGAAATATAATAAATCACAAGTGATTTTTACAAATCACATGTGATTTTTACAAATCACATGTGATTTTTCTAGACGGAAATTTAAAAAAAATCACCAAAATTGTATAAAAGTGCATATTTATAGAAAGATAATTTAATTCTCGTTGCGATGATATATTTTTCGTAGCTTGAAGATTTATCGTTTGTAAGATATGTTGTTTTTTTCTTTTAAAATGAAAATTGATGAAAGCTAGATTATTGTGTATCTCACCTCTAACATTAATAATAAATAAATAACTAAATAAAATGACAACGGTTGGGCAGTATTCTGGAGGGTCGCACTTTATGTAATCGTCTTGATAAATGGAGATGGATCGGTAGGGGGGTCTAATGGTTTTAGTGTGAAAGCAGTGAAGGAGTTTCTCGGTAGTGATAGAGATTATAGTCACCGTCATGTTTTCAAGTGGTCCAAATGGGTTACAAAGAAGTGTAATATCTTCATGTGGAGGATGGGGCTGGATCGCTTGCCCACTTCGGATCAGCTCAGGCTCCGCAATTGTGCTATTGGTAGCTTGGAGTGTAGTCTGTGTAGGTCCGAAGTCGAGACAGTGGACCATTTGTTTTGCTCGTGTGAGGTCGCCATGGATGTATGGAATAGGGTGGGTAAATGGTGCAAACTTCCGCCCTTGTTTTTGTTTTCTCGGTTTGATATTTTCAAGCTTCACAATGGGGTGGTTCGGGACAGGAGGAGAAGGGATCTTCTGAAAGGTATTATGTTTACGACATGTTGGTGCTTATGGATTGCTAGAAACAGGAATCAGTTTGATAACTCCAGTTTCGACAGCCAGAAGATATTACAGGACATCAAATCCCTTAGTTTTTTATGGTATACAAATAGAGCTAGCAATTGTAACATAGAATGGAAGGACTGGTATTTGTTCAATCTGTTGTAATCGGTTTGTTTTGATCCGTTGCGCTCCCTGATTTGGGGAGTGTCGGTTTGGTTGTGAATAATAGTCATATTTCAACAACAAAAAAAATTATAATCTACGTTAAACCAAGTCTCGGAAAATGGTTAATACAATGAATGTAGTTTCAGTTTATATTCGTTATTTTTACTTTTTCTCTCATAATATATATCCTCTATTTTTTTGTTGTCTTAAATAAGTGTTCGTTTTGTTTTTTAACCGATATAAGTTATAAGTGATATTTGATTGGTGGAGAATTCAATGCATTGTATGCAGAGTGGGATGAGCGCACATTAAAAGTCAAAGTTATATCGGTTACACAAAATGGGACACATGTCACGTATTTGATAGAGTTGCCCAAATATTCAGTTGGGAGAGTTGCCCATGGGGCTAGGGTATGTACATCGGCACTACACTGTCCGATCTAATGTCTATCAGAAAAACTTTTAGGGCTAGGGTAAGTAATTTTACGTATTTTCATCTATTGATTTATGGTTTTCTTAATTTATGTTTTCGCTAGTTTAGGGTTTCGATAATTTATGGTTTCGCTAATTTAGGGTTAACTTTAACGTAATTGTTCTTGTTTGATTTTGGGTTTCGGTATTTTAGGGTTAACTTATTGGGTGATTAATTGTTTCTGTAAGATAACTGGTAACCTATTGGGTGATTAATTGTTCTTGTGGTTTTAGTGATTTGTTGCTACTTATTAAGTTTGACAAACCACTGTAAGATAAGTGGTAGTAAGTGAATAAAGCACTCTAATGATGGTGCAAACTGGTTGGGTTAACGAAACAAAATACACAGAAAATTAAATTGCGACACAACTAAATATAATCCGGGTGATCCCAAGTTTGAGAGTTGTTAGAGTCGTAACCATCGTCGTAAAGATACTCAGAGCAACCTTCAAATCTGCGCTCATCCCACTCTGCATACAATGCATTGAATTCTCTCGTCCTGTGACTTCCTCCATCTCTAACATCACTTCTTCATCTTGGAGCATAAGTCGCTCCCTTTCGGCTTCCATCTCTAACAGCACTTGTCTTTCTGCTATCTCCCATTCTTCTTCCTCCTTAATAGCAGCCTCCTCCATTTCTATTAAAAGTTGTTCTTCATCAATTTGTTGGCCAAAGTGTTTTGTTCGAAACTGTTGGCGAAGTCTTTTTCTTGAGCTTGATTCCCGGAAATTGTTGGTGAAGTCTTTTGTAGACATTTTGATAGAATTTTGTAACCTATTTCGCAACACCACTTGAATTTAAATTCACACATATAAGGTGGGTAAGTTTGAAAATTTATTACCACGAATATGTCAATAAATGTGGTGCGGTGGAACCTCTCCCATATACTTGACATGGGCCCACATTGTAGTTACTTACCTGATTTATTGGGCAACGTTTGCTTATTTATTGCCAATGTGTGTTTCAGAAGGAAGGTTTGAAATGTATTTTGTATTTAGTACATGCAAGAGGCTGTGATGATGATTATCTTATTTGATATGCAAATGATATGATTTACCGTATGTTGGCATGGCAATTTTAATACATTATTTTGCAGCCACGGCGGTTATATCTTGATGTTTTTGTGTTTAACAAACCTTTTACAGATCTGAGCCTTGCTAATGCATATAAATAGAAACTCCTGATTGGTATACTCACATAGATGATTAACATCTTCTGGTCAATCATGTTTCATTGTGGCTGGCAATCCATGGCAACACATTATGTATATATCTTTGTTAATTGGTAAGAGGTCATGATGAGAAGTATCTTATTAAATCATTCAAATGATGCGATATTCCGTTTCATGGCGCGACAATTCTATACTATTGCGCCCATGACGGTTGTATCTGATGTTATGTAATCTATTGATTTATCTGATCTGAGCCTCCGTATTATGTTCTGAAACTAACACATGAATGATCAAAGATGGATCTACGGCACCACCGTATTATATTACGAAACCCTTTTGAATATGGTGTCGTTCATCCATGTTTGATTATTCACTACTGTTTGCAGCCATGGCGGTTATATCTTAGATGGAGGCACGTTAATCAAATGCAGATAGTTTGTTTACTTACAATTCAGCTTTGTTGATTGAATGGCATGTCAGACCTGGGATAATTTGTGTGAATCATAAATCAACCTAGATCTGACATGCTATTCAATCACCAAACCTGGATTGCACGTGAACAAACAAGTATATGGAGGAGTTTTAGACCAATGTCAAAGCCAACTGTTGCCCATGGGCCATTTAGGGAAGTTAATTTTTTCATATCTTGATATGATCACTTTATATTATCTTGATATTTTGTTACTTATGATGAGGGTAGAATGGTGGTTCAAAAGGGTTTATCTTACTCTCAGAGTTCATAACTGTGTGTGTGTTTTTAGTGTGTAATTTTTGGTGTGAAACTCTTTGTCACTATGTCAGAAAGAGAGGTCAGAGATGATAAGGAAAGAGATGTCAAGGTCATGGTAAGGATAGTGGTGGAATGGTGGCGAGAGATATGAAAGGGTTTGTGAGGTGCCTCATTAACCCCATTTCACTGCACTATTCTAGCACTATCATTACAAACCCTTTCATCTCTTCTTATCATATCCTCTCTCTCGACACACATATAGAGTTTGACACCAAAATTTAGACACTAACATCACATACACAGTTATGAACTCTGAGAGGAAGCTAAACCCTTTTGCACCACCTTTCTAGCCTTAAATATTCAGCCCTCATCATCAGGTAACCGGAACAATAAATTGTCTTTACATATCATAATATTTCCAGTAATTTGCAATGAGTGTCATATAATTGTTATAGACTGTTGATAGATTTTTATAAAAAATTAGTTTATATATGTAAAGGAGTTACTTAACAAAGAAGGAAAGGATATGATATACTTGTGGATTGAAAGTCAAGTTGAAAGTAAGAATGTGGCCATACGCAACTTCATACATTCAAATTGTCTTTTGAATATCTAAATGATCACGATAGTGTGTAATGTTCATGACACGCCACACTTCATGATTATCCAACTGAAATGCTTTTCTAGAATCAACGAATTGTAGAAAGGACGTTGGTACTTTGAGCTTCCCCTCGAAAACCCATTCCTATGTCACTGTCATAGCAATGGGTTTTGACATGGCAAAGGGATTTCGAGTGGAGGGTCAAAGTACTAACGTTTATCCACTTGTTTATAACATATTGACAATCAACTATGTTAACCAACTCCTTCTGGATCGAGCCTTGTTAATGCATATTACATTGCACACTCGCTTTGGAAGTTTATATGACTTTGATATACTTCTTATATACTATTGCTAGGTTTTTAAAAGTTTAAATAGTTGTGTATTATTGGCCCATTGTTTATTTGGTGTGAGTATGATAGTAATGTTTCATTTGTTAAATATGATCGCAGTATCAGGAAGTCAGTATACGTTTTTTTATTGATTGTAGTTTTCGTAAGATACTTGTTAATTATTGTTAACTGTTTTTTATTATTTTTTTTCTTAGGAATACGAAGCCAATGTCATTGTAAGGAGCAAATTGAAATACTTTCCAATAATTAAAGAAAAGTGAATCATACTAGAAAGAAATTGTTTAGGACAACTTTGTTTTGGAGGGTGGTGGATATGTTCTTCTTTGACCATGAACCACATTTGTTAGATTATGTTTTACAAAAATAGGGTTTCGTGGATAAAACAAGCTATGACATGCCCTTATATATCTTGTTGATGGTCGTTGTCTACATTTTGGTCGACCGAGACTTTCTCTTATAACAGAGCTTTCGTTTTGGGACAAACAAATTTTGATTTATATAGTTCGAGGATTTAACATTTAAGTTGAGGGTATTTCCAAAAAATTAGGGTAAAACTTTCCAACTTAGATCTTGTTGGTGTTATTGAGGATGAAGAGTTGTTCGGTAAATTAAGCGATGAAGCCGCATCCGTGTGTGTCTATTGTTATCGTTAGAGGTTATTTTATGGGTCGCTTATTGGTTGAAGAGGTGGATGATTCACTCCTTCGTTTGGTCGAAGACCTAGAAGCATAAATTCCTTTCCATGGGGAGCACATTTGGAGGCACTTATGCGACCGGATACTAGACGTTGTATCAAACCACAAGTGGGAACACCTAAAGTGTCGGAAAGAGACCGGAAGTATGTTCCCACATACACGGTTCTTTGGATTTGTTTGGGCATTCAAGGTTAATCCTATTTATATTATCTTTTCTTAGTATTATTATTGAACCCAATGTATGAGAGTAATGCATCTTTATTATTGTAGATATGGATTCTTGAGTCGTTTGAAAGAAGCGATCGTTGGTGGAATAAAGTCCCGGATGTCATACCAAGGCGATGGCGTGGTCAAGGAAAGTAATGTTTACAAGATTGCATTATGGATTGCTATTTGGCAAGGTAAAACACATGCATTAGACGAGCACCAGTCGGATAGTCCAATGCAATTTAATTTCGTTGTTGTTGATGATGTTATTTAGGACTCGAAGATAATTTATGATCCGAAACCAACATTAGACGAGCACCGATCGGAGTGGTATAGTCAATTTACGAATTTTACACGCACTACATACCAAGGACTCTTCCAACAAAATTACCGCATGATTACGATGTGTACCTCTGAGTTGGTCTGCACGCGAAACGTGGTAGGACGGAAAAAAAGTATTTACCGATTGTGTCTAGGTGCATGACCGGTGGTCTTCAATGTAAATCGACCTCAAGGATTGTGTCATTCAAGAGTTGAATTCTCGTGTTTTCAAACTCGAGGCTATTATTCGTAATTTGCTAGTCAAGGTTAAATAATAATTATCGTTTATATTAGAATTATTCTTAAGGATAATACCCTTTATTACCTTGTAGGTCCTTGCAGTGAAAGAACTTGCAATTTCGGTCACGCCATTCATCCAAGTATTATCTTTATTTCTTTGAAAGAACTATCTGCTTTTTGACAATGCACTTTATTTAAACTACAGGATAAATTGGTCTTTCTCGCATCCTTTTCCCACCTCACTATGAGTTTCGAGAGCAAGTAAATCGTGAATTCCACGAGTTGGTTGACTCTCTTATTTCTAGCATTCGTTCAGAGCCGGCAGATTGGGATGATGAGGATGATGTAGTTCTAGTAATGTGATATCCAAATGTACACTTTTGCCATACTGTATTAAATGTATTTTAAATACATCACCTGTTACTCAGGAGTATCTGTTGGAAGAGGAATTAAGGTTGAGGAAAGAAGAGGAAGAACGGTGAAGGATGGAAGAACAAAAGATTATGGAAAAGGATTTTCTAATGGCTATGATAGAGGAGAAGAATCGCAGGTTACAAAAGGCAAAGTTGTTGAAGATTGAGAAGGAAAAGAAAAAGAGGTCTATAGCTTTCTATAATTCAGACCATTGGAAAAGAGCCAAGGCAGACATAACACCTGACATGAGGAGTAAAAAAGATGGCGCTGAGTCGTCGTATTACTGGTCAAAAAGATTTGTGGAATCTAAAAATAATCGAACACATGGGTGCCGGATCCGATATGACCCACAGTTAAAAATGTTAAACCTTGGGTTGAGGTATTAAAACAACTTTTAATATATATATTTTTAAAACTGCTTTTAATTTACGTGTGTAGGTTCTTTCCAGAAGGAATAAGGCTATCGACAAAGTACATCTTACTGATGAGTACGACGAATTTCTTGGAAAGCAGGGGCCCCTTCGATGTATGTTTCCTTGGTCCAAAGAAGTTCGTGTGGATCGGAGATTTTGGGAATCCTTAGTGTGTTTAGACCCTTCTAAGAAAGGTTGGCTTATGGACGAGGTAACAGTCACACATATCTTTCACCCCGATGGTATATTCATTTGATATTGTTGCTTTTATACCCTAATCAATTTGTATTGTTGCTTTATAGCACATAGAGTTGTGGGTGGAATACATGTTGCATTTCGAGACCGATGGCTGATTGGGCTATAGTAGCGCATACTTTGTTCATTGCTATTACAAGACTCCATCCCCATTTGGTATGTTAATGGGAAAAGTACAAACACCAATGGGTGATGTTGAGCAGGTAATAGTTGTGTTCATGGCTTTATACATATATTGTTATGTGTTTTGTAAAGCGGCCTTTTGTGTTATCTGGCAGGTTTATATGCCTATCAATGAAAAGGATAAACATTGGTTTCGCTCGATTCCATATTAGGACGGGGTTGTAACATTTCTGACGGTGGCTATAAGCACGAAGTGAGTGGCGTCCTTGGTACAAGAAGATGCGTGCATGTTTACAGGTACCATTGCTTATAAGTTCTTAATTGATAAATGTTTGTCAATACAACAAAGTTAACAAACTAGTTATTGACTAACAAACTAGTTATTGACTAAGTTGCCTATCAGACTTTAAAAAGGAACAACATTGCTCTTACTAGTAGTTACAAACAAACTAGTTCTTGACTAAGTTGCCCATGCGTCATAGTTGCCCAACTATAATTAATTATGTAACATACACTTTCAAGTGTTTATGAACCAGTCCTTTGTACTTGATCATTAATTTGATGGTAGTATTAAGCACAAGTCAACTCTTTAAACTGGAACTTAACTGTTTAACCATTTAATACATGTACTATTTCTTAAATGCATATCTTATGGGTTAGTCCCTAGATATGAATGCTCTAATTGTTCTATTTATAATACTCTTACAGTTTAATAGTTGCCCATAAATTTCTTGTGAAACTTACCCATCTTAACTGATCTCACAGTTGCCCACAAAAATTTCACGATGTCTGACAACATTCCACTTGAAGTTCAAATGGACATAGTTAATAGGCTCTCAGTGAGGTGTGTGGCTCAATGCCGCAGTGTCTGCAAGGCTTGGAAGTCTTGCATAGACAACATGCATTTCACCGTCCGTTTTGGTGTTCGAATCACTCCACCAGTTTCATACGTTTTAATGTACAAGCAGAGGTTTAAAGGTTACGTGGGTTTGGTAAATCAACATTTTGACTTGCACCCTCTCTCCTCAAACATTTCATTTTCTGACGTCAAACCAATTGGCTGGTCACATGGAGTTTGGGGTTTTACCTATGGACCAATTGTCCGTGATACCATGGCGGTCGTTTGGAACCCTTCCATCAACCGATCAGTCGCCACGTTTGTCCCCTATGTTTTGACATCACAGGAGTATGAAAAACGCTTTATCGCTTTTGGGATTCGTCCTGACAATTTTGATCCGACCTTCCTCAAAATTTCATACCCATTCAATCAAACAAAGCCATGCACTGTTTTAATTTTCACCTTCTCCTCTAAACAATGGACGGTGTTAGATCAGCATTGCTTGCTTCCGAACACAATCAGGATCAAAAAAGCAAGTCAAGCTAATGTTGGGGGTCACATCTATTGGTGTGGTTATCAACGGTTGTATGCTAACGATGGTAGCACATTCCACAGCTATTTGATTGTGTCTTTTGACTTGCTCACCAACCGTTTCCAAGTCCTGGACATACCTGCTGAATTAATAGGCAACCTTCCTTTACCGTTCTATGTTTCAAACATACGAGACAGTCTGGTCGTTTCGGGAAACATTCAAGGGGATGTCAGTTCTGTTTTCTCTATATGGGTTTTATCGGTTGGGGGTGGTAGGTGTTGGAATCACTCCTAAACAGTATTTCAAGTATTTATATTTCATATGTAATAGGTAGCTTTGTTATGGCCTTTATGTTTGTTTAAGGTCAAGCTTATGTAGAAGGCCCATAAGCTTGATCCAAGCCCAATAAGGAATAGGGAAGGAGAGGGAGTGTTGCCCTAGCTCCTTGCCTATAAATACATTGTAATAACCTTCATTTGAAGGTTGGTTGTTCAAGTTATTCTCTTTCACTACACTCTACGATAACCGGTCGAGTATACTTGTGTGTGTGTGTTTGGTTTACTTGTTCAATCGCCTTATCTCTTCTCTTATAAGCTTGTGTTGTAAAACTAGTGACCTAACGATGGTATCAATCGCCAAATAGTTGGGTGTACTCGTTTGTTTTGAAGTTTTGGTTTGGGTTTACGCAAAGATAACACAATCTTTGGTGCGCTTAAAAACTAATTTTTACACTTTTGAATCCAAGATTCTTGTACTTTCAACGTTATTAGGTGTTAAACTATTGGTTTTGGGAAAAGTTTGGAACTTTACGTGTTTTCCTTGTTTTCAAGCTTGTTTTTGTACGCAAGTGTTATCCTACGCGAATCGCTTTTAAGTGCTTTGGATCATCAAGTTTCACACTTTTGTGTTATCTCGGTGTTATTGAAGCTATTTTAACACACAAAAGCGGTTTAGAAACACATTTGGATAGAATCAAAGTTACGAGTAATCTTACGCGTAACAAAACCCTAAAATTACGTAAGACTTTCCTTGGTTTGATCTTGATTTTACGGTTTATTCCGTGTTTTCTTACTTGGATAAGTCCGAAAATCGTCGACTTTGGATATCTTTTGCCTTTGTGAAGTGTAAAGATCACTTGGGATAAAACCCTAATCTTACGGCAAGCATAAAGCTTACGCGTGAAAATCTTACGCTTAAGATTCATCTTACGCGTAGACTTAGTCCCACGCATAAGGTAATCCTCGCCTAACTTTCTACGCATAACTTCACCGCTTACGCGTAACTTTAGTCTTTTTCACGCTTCGCGTAAGCTAAATCCTCGCGTAACTATTCTTGTTACGGCGTAACGTTTGGTGTTTTTACGCATAAGTGCTATTTGGTTCTTGTCATTTCTACGCCTAAGGATACTTCATCAACAAAGGTTCATTCGATGATCCATTCTTACTACACAAGTTTATAATCATGTCTCAACCACCATACTCTAACTATTTCCTCACACTTATAATCATCAACAACAACAACAATTAACTCCACAACATCAACAATGGAATCAACAACAAGCCATTTATCAACAACAATTTAATCGACAACATACTCCACAACTTGGTGCAATTCCACAACCACAAATGGTTCAACCACAACCAAGCATTCAAGTTCAACCCTACACAACCGATTTCAATCAACATCCATCACGGACCACTATGAAGGAACCCACTTGGTTTGCTAAGATGTGTGAAGCTTTAAGCGACCAACAATCAATTCATGAAGTGGATCACTGATAGACCTCCAATGCTCACTCCGAAACTACGATCAATGGGTGATAAGGTTCTTTAGGTTCGTGATCCGAAGAAGCCACATGGAAAGTTCTTAAAGAAGGTTATCTTGGAAGGTCCATTTGAGATGCCTCTCATCATTGTGCCGGAGATCCAAACGCAGTTCCACCAAGAGATGAACAAACCAACATTGCTCTCATTGCGGTTTACATCCTCTGTAACTTCTACACTATGAAGGCGATGAACTTGCAATGGAATACATCCTTTTAGGATTACCAAACCCAATTCTTTGTAGTGTTGATGCTCAAAAGATCGCACAAAAATGTGGGATCATATTAGTCTTCTTATGGAAGGATGCAGACTCAATCGGGAGGATTTGGAATCCAAAATTTACTTGGCTTATGAACACTTCATGATTGAACACGGAGAGACACTTGAGTCATATCATCACCGATTTTCGACATCATCAATGATTTGGATAAACACAACATCATCATGCCAAGAATTGCGGTGAATACTAAGTTCACGAGTAGTCTTGGTCCGAATGGGAGAAGTATGTCATTTTCTCCGTCGGCGAAGAATATGCATCATTCTACTTATGGATTGTTGTACGATTACTTGAAGCCTCATGAAAAGGAAGTTGATCGGAAAGGATTCTCCGTGCTCAAATTGCTAAGCAATCACAACCGGACAATCAACAACTTGCCTTGTATGCTCAGCGAATTATCCTCTCAACCAAAGAACTCAACCAATGCTTCCAACACACCTTCACGGCAGAACAACCTCAACCTCAACAAAATCAATTGGTCCCATACAAACAACAATGCTCAAGCATATGTCGGTGAAGCTCTTGAGGAAATTGATCCATTGAAGCATTGCAACAAGGATTTGTGATGATTGCTAATGCTTTTGGCCGTTACACCAACAAATCTAACAATCGTATTCGTTCCTCATCTAACACACGGACTCAAGTTGTGAACAATGGGCGTGTTGAAGTTGTAATCGTGATTATGGTCGTCGGATGGGCGGTGGTCAAGGGTTTAATCTTGTGGGTAGGAATAACAACAGAGCTCAGTGGTGGAAGCGGAAATGCTCAAAATCGGTTAAATGGTCTTCGATGCTACAACCGCAATGAGAAGGACACTGGCTAATGCATGCCCAAAGCCAAGGACTAGGGGCGGTGCTTATTTCAAAGAGGCCTTACTTTTGGCTCTTAAGGATGAAGTCGGTGGATCTCTCACAACCAAAGAACGAGCTTTATGGCGTATCACGCGACTCGAGATGATGATATGGAGGATTTGCGGTGAATGTAGGCTGTTATGTTGATGGCTAATATGCATGAGTGCACATGAGTAATCTGAGCCCAGTGTATGACATCGATGGCTTGTCTCGTGCCCGAACAAACCATCATCATATCTCGAACTAATATCTCCACCAATATCTCGAATCCGCACGGATCGGATCGCTCAAAATGAGTCTTCTACATCTTCCTCGATGATTTTCAAGTTAACCACAGAGTTACATTTGACGATCAAGACGACCTTATGGTCCCTTTGATAACCAAATTGACTCCGTGGTCGGTACTTGAGGATCTAAAGAATGATCATGTTGAGACTCACGTTGAACAAGATGATATGTTGCCTCATCCGGATTTTGCTCGGTTAATTCAAGACCATAAAATCAAAATGGAGGAATGTTATGCATTAAATCAGGTCCTTAAAAGTAAAATGCACTGTTAACCAAGGATTTTGAATGTCTACAAATGCAACTCAACTTTTCAAAACTCAAGAAAACCGTGAAAAAGGTTTTGAAGCCGCTTTGCAAAATCTCATCAAAGCGAAAAATATTTAGAGAGCAGATCGTGATCTAGCCGCCTCGAAGAATGCTTTGTTGTCCGAATTAGAACAATCAAACATGAACATAAAAAGCAACTTAACGCTCTCACCTTGGAAAATCAAAAGCTAAAATCGAGTTGTTAAATTGTCAAAACAGTTCTTCGCATACAAAAAGCATTCAACGAATCGGGTAGATGACCTTCTTGCGAAATTCTCGGTTTGCAAAACAAAATTAAAGAGTTTAAAGCATTGTTTACAAACATGGTGAATCCGTATGACTATAGAAAAGTTTACCTTAAAACCTAATCCAAATGGATATGGAAAAATCTAGGCGATTACAAACCAAAGCTTTCACTAAAAACATTCAAACCAACTCACAAGTTTCCATTGCACAATACAAAATTGATAATCTTGTCATGAGTGTTGTTGAATACCATCGTCAAGAGGAATTAGATGCGAAAGACGAGAGTCGATCAAAATTAAAAATGTTGTTTACAACAAACCTTTTAATTATAAAAGCGGTCACTTTCGTCACACCAACGGATTCTTCTAACACACCAAGGGTTATCATCAAAACACCGAGTCTTCTATTGTTAATCCCAAAAGTCTTTGCACAAACTTACGGTCCTTTACCTTCCATTAGCGAAGTAAACTCACAACCCGAAAATCGAAAAATTCTTGATATTTTGACATTTTCATGGTGACCTCAAAATTTTACAACATGAGATAGAATATCGATCCGAAATCAAAGTTGAACATTTTCAATCGCCTCAGCGCGAGAACAAAGAGACATTTTCGGAAAAATCTTTTACCTAATGTTAAAAACTTGAAAAGTTGTGCAATTGCACAGGAAAAGGATTTTCATAAGGAACTTGGGGTAATGAAAAACGTTTTAGAAAACAAAACATCTATTACTAACACAAAGCGGAAAAAGAAACTGAGAAAAGATGTTGATCGACTCTTGGAAGATGTTATCGTGTTGATATCCATAATGTTGTGCTATTCTATTCGTTGCCATATGCATCCGATCATATCTCTGCGATATTGTTGAAACTGTTATTCTTGTTGAAAACACCGATAATGTGCTTCGGATCGAGTCTTTAAAAGTGAAAATAAATGATTACACACGGAAATCTACAATGCAAAACGTCGTCTTCGGTGGTGTGAAAAGATATTCACAACCATCAACTTAGTTTTCAAAAGAAAATCGCTCAATTGAGTGCAAAGTCTTCGATCCTAAAATTGAGCAACTGGATGATCAAAGCGTGTCTTTGAAAAGTCAAATCTCAAAATATGAACAAGAACTTTTAAAAGTTAAGCAGAATATGGTGTCATATTTGATTTACTCAAAAGACTCGAGATGAAGCATCTAATGAACTTGATCACTATCTTGCTCACACCGGAGAAGTCATGAATTTTCTTTGGTAATATTAGCTCGAAAATCAAGATCGATTCACACCATCTCTAAGTTACGGAAATGTTAGGAAAGTATGAACAACTCCGCCTATTGTGATTAAGAGATTAGCACCAACACACTTAGTAATCGTGAACCTAGAATTCCCACGCCAAATCACAAGTTGCTAATGTGTTTCCCTCTCTTGAAACAGAATAGTTGCATCTTTTCCAAGCGTCCGCACTTCACGACCTAGGAGCACCCAAGCGAAGAATAGGAAGTTGCGACCTAAGAAAAGATCAATAAGGAATGCTAAAGTAGAAGAACACCTAGGACTCGAATAAAACTCATGTTACTTCCACTATAGATGTTGCGTCGGCAAATGTAATAGAAATAGTGATGTAACGAATGCTAAACCGTTAAGTACCTTTGATATTCATCGATGCACCTTGTGATATTTGTCAAAAGAGTATGAATTCGATTGTCATGACAAATGTGTTGCTAAAGCTATAATCTCTAGATTACGGAATCCTAAGAATCGAATACCTCTAGGCCAACTAATCATTCTAAGTCTGCTTGGTAAACCACCATCTTTAGATTCTAAGGCAACCATTGCTATCACGATGGTTCCCGCTTCACCTCCTAAGAATGTAGTACCACCTAGTGCTTTCACTAAGACTAAAGCAAAGAGTAGTTATAGATGGCGAAATGGATATATAACACACTAGGATTTAAATGGATGCCTAAAATTATAAATGTGTATATTCTAACATATACGCTTGGAACCCTCTCACATTTCGGGTTCCACATCTACTTCTATTCCATCCGTGTCGCCATGTGTAATGCGGTGATCTGAATCATTCTCCGGATTGTTGATAGCGGATGTTCCCGACACATGACAGTAACCTTAGACGGTTATCAAACTTTATTGCAAAGTTCATTGGCACCGTCGATTCGGGAACGATCACTTGCGACCATCATGGGCTACGGAGATTATGTTAATGGGAACATCGAAATCGTGAGGGTTTACTATGTGGAAGGCCTCCGTCACAACTGCTTTCGATGGGTCAATTTTGTGATGGAGATTTGGAGGTTGCTTTCAGGGAGAAAACTTGTTTCATTCGTGATCTTATCTCTATGAAAGACATGGTTGCTTCATCTCCCATCTGCTTACTTTCTAAAGCAACATCAACAAAATCTTGGCTATGGCACCGTCGTCTCTCACATCTAAACTTTCAAACCATCACCAACCTTGCTCGACACAAACTAGTTGAAGGACTCCCACGATTCCGGTATTCAAAAGATCACCTTTGCTCAGCATGTGAACAAGGGAAAAGCACTCGTGCTCATTTTCCTTCAAAGGTGGAACACGACTCTCGACATGTGCTTCATCTTCTTCACATGGATTTGTGTGGCCCGATCGTGTACAAGCGATCAACGGCAACGCTACATCTTAGTAATTGTTGATGACTACTCACGATGGACTTGGGTCTATTTTCTTCGTAGCAAAGACCAAGCTCCACAAATGATCAT
>CM040244.1:256499613-256526016 GCA_022545495.1 Chrysanthemum lavandulifolium | reverse complement strand
TTTCCAAGGACTATTTGTGACAATTTCAAAACTTGAGGACCTTTTCGCCATTTGACAAAAGATTTATTCAAGGACCGTTTTGACAACTTAGAATATTTCGGGACCTTGAATAACATTTTTCTTTATTTTGTTTTACCAGGGACTATTTTTGACAATATTTGAAACTGGGGACTAAAGCGCCAATTATGCAAACTTGATACGTTTTCACCGATTTTGATATTTTGCATTTAAAACACATAAAACACTTATTTGTGATATTTTTATCATTTTGATGCATTTCGAGTGTTTTCGGATGTTTTGCGGCTTAAATGGTACAAAATGATGAGTATTTAGACACTCATCAATCCCCACACTAAGATATTGCTAGTCCCTAGCAATGTTTTGAGAAAAATTAATGGATTTCAATCTCTTTACCAAAAGCCATTACTTCTAGAGTAGCCAAATGTTTCAGTTCAAGTAAGAACCTTGGTACACCGATAACCAAATGATTTTGAGCAAATCACCGCCCAACGGATTTGATTTGTCTTTACCGTGCCGCTTGCTCGGACTAGCCAACTCTTAGATACATTATCAATATTATCTTTGGTGAGCCGATTACCAATTATGGTTTTCCAACGACCTTTACCACAAGCCATAAACTTGCGGGCTAGCCAACTCTTCACTTTTAAGGATATGGTGAGTGAATACCATACAATTTTGGGCAAATTGTAAGTCAAACGGATTTGAGATATCTTTACCAAGAGCCATTTGCTCTCGGATTAGCCAATCCTTCATTTATTAGACATGGCGGATCGATAACCAATTGAGTAAGTGCAAAACACTTACTCAAAAAAAATTGGCCAAAAATGGGGAATTGGGTGGTATAATTACATGATAAAATTCGTGAGAATTTCCCCACACTAGAAATGAATATTGCCCTCAATATTCAAAGTACCGCGTTATGCGAAACATAGAACGAAAAGGAAATACTACGGCTATTATTTAGCAAGATTTTTTTTTTTTTTTTAGAAACTCTTATATACAACAATGGGCAACTCCCCACACTAGGGTGGTACACACGGTGAAAACCCATGTAGCATGCTACTGTTTTTGATTCCCGAGTCGCTAGCTTGACTCGATCCCCGCATTCATTGGTTCATGGGGAAAGTTTGTAGATCCGGGACAACCACGTGGGGATGTCCTCTCCAAAATAATGCTTCAACCGATGACCATTCACTTTAAAATTTGGACCATCGGTGAGATAACTCAATGGTGCCATAAGGATAAACCTTAGTGATAGTAAATGGACCGACCAACGGACTTAAGCTTTCCCGAGAAAATCTTCAATCTTGAATTGAAAAGAAGGACTCGATCACCGACGCTGAAAACGCGGTTCTTGATTTTAGAGTCATGAATCTTCTTTGTCTTTTCTTTGTAGATCAAAGAGTTCTCGTATGCTTGATTACGGAGTTCATTTAATTCATTCATTTGAACTTTCCGGTGATCACCACCGTCTCAATATCGGTTGGCATGCTTCAAGGCCCAAGATGCCTTGTGCTCAAGCTCAACCGGTAGATGACATGCCTTCCGCACACAAGCTTGTATGGTGTACACCGATGGGTGTTTTATAAGTCGCACGGAAGGCCCGCAGTGCGCCATCTAGCTTATCGACCAAGAGGCACGGTTTTCGCCAACCGCCCTCTCCGTAATTCTTTAATCCTCGGTTAGAAACTTCCACTTGCCCACTAGTTCGGGGTGGTACGCAGAGAGAGACGGTGAGTTACACCATACTTTTGCATGACTCTATCAAACCGGTCATTGCAGAATGCGTACCACGATCACCGATTATAGCTCGTGGAGTTCCAAACCTAGCAAAAGAGATTTTAATAATTTCACAACAACTCGGCATCGTTGGTAGGCAAAGCCTTAGCTTCAACCCATTTTGACAAATAGTCAACGGCCACGAGTATGTACTTATTATCATGAGACGAAGAAATGGCCCCATAAAGTCAATGCCCCGGATGTCAAAATCTCACACGCTTGAATGGCGCTTTGGCATTTCATTTCTTTGTGAGATATTCCGTGACGTTGACAAGCATCACGTGCTTTGACAAATTCGTGGGCATCCTTGTAAATTGTGGGCCAATAAAACCGGAATCAAACACCTTTTGGCGGTGTAGTTTGGACTATGATGGCCCCAGTTGGTCCAAGATGGCAAGCTTTGAGAATGTCAAGAGCTTCTTTTCCATAAACACACCGTCGGATGACTTGATCCGCATGATTTTGAATAAGTAGGGGTCGTCCCGAGTAATGTTTAATGTCTTTGAAGAATTTGTTCTTCTGTGGGTCGACATCCCTTTCACTATGAAGTTACCCGCATGGTAATTTGCGAAGTCGAGAAACCATGGGGTAGAAGAGTTTCCACTAAAAGAAACCGCATTGAGTGTCTCGAGAGGAAATGTTTCATTTATTTCCTTTTCTCGAAAACATCTTGGTGAGGGTTCTCTAATCGAGACAGATGATCGCCAGCCTGTGTTCTCATCTCCTTTTTATCACGTATAATGATATCAAATTCACGGAGGAGGAGAACCCAACGAGCAATCTCGGCTTTGCATCTTGTTTTGCAAAGAGATATTTGAGAGCCGAGTGATCCGTATACACTACACATTTGGTTAAGATTAAGTATGGTTGAAACTTCTCAAACGCATACACCACGCCTAGTAGCTCTTTTTCTATGGTGGTGTAATGTGTTTGAGCTTCATCATAGTTTTACTTGCGTAGTGGATAGGTTTGAAAATGCTTAGCTCTACGTTGCCCTAAGACCGCACCGATAGCAAGATCACTTGCATCGCACATGAGCTCAAAGGGTAAATCCCAATGGGGCAACGAGAATGGGTGCTTGATAAGCTTTTTCTTTAATGTTTCAAAAGCTCGATGCACTCGGGAGAGAAGATAAAAGGAGCATCTTTTTCAAGAAGATGGGTCATAGGCCGGCGATTTTGAAAATCTTGTATGAATCTACGATAAAACCCGGCATGACCAAGAAAACTCCTAATACCTTTGGCGGTGGTAGGATGAGGCAATTTAGCAATAACATCAACTTTGCTCTATCTACCTCAATCCCGTTTTTGAAATCTTATGGCCAAGGACTATGCCTTCTTTGACCATAAAGTGGCTCTTCTCCCAATTTAGACAAAGATTGGTGTCTTCACACCTTTGAGCATTTTGTCTAAATGGGAGAGACATGTCTGAAATGAATCCCCAATGACCGAGAAGTCATCCATAAACACCTCCATTGTTTCCCGATCATGTCGTGGAAAATGGCCATCATACATCGTTGGAACGTGCGGGAGCGTTACATAGGCCAAAAGGCATACGCTTGTAGGCAAAAGTTCCGTATGGGCAGGTGAATGTGGTCTTCTCTGATCCCGTGGATCAATGAGGATCTGAAAGTAACCCGAGAAACCATCGAGAAACAATATTACTCATTCCTCGCTAATCTCTCAAGCATTTGGTCCATGAAGGGTAGAGGAAAATGGTCTTTACGGGTGGCGTCATTCAACTTACGATAGTCAATACACACACGCCATCCCGTAACCAAATAGAGTTGGAATTAACTCGTTATCTTCATTTGTGACAACAGTTATGCCACCCTTCTTAGGAACACAAAGAATTGGGCTAACCCAAGGACTATCTCGAGATTGGGTAAATCAATCTCGCATCAAGAAGTTTGATAACCTCTGCTTGATAACATCATGGATTTTGGATTTACTCTTCTCGATGTTGAACTGCGGCTTGAAGTCATCCTCCATCAAGATTTTGTGAGTACAAAACTCGTGGTTGATACCCTTAATGTCGGAGAGTTTCAAGCAATCGCTTGCTTGTGTGACTTCAAGACCTTTATGAGAGCGATCTTTTCATCTTTACTCAAATCTCGAGCAATAATGACAGCAATTTATCATCACCTTCAAGAAATGCATACTCAAGATGAGGTGGTAAGTCCTTAAGTTCGACTTGAGAAATTCTTCGCTTTCTCAACCGACTTGACTTCCTTGTTATGAAGCTCGACGGGAGGAGTGGAGGAGAAGTGTCCCGATTTAACAACTTCTCAAGAATAAGAATATCTCCTCCGAATTAATCTCATGGTGATTAATCTCTTCGGAATTGCATCACTAGTGTGAGGGTTGATGAGTGATCATCTTTAAGCAATTTCTCAATGAGAAGTATGTCCCCTCGATGTCAATTGGAGCGTGATCAATTTCCCATGGAGCAGAATCACTAGCCAAGTATGCTTCAATCTCTTCCAAGATGAAGTCGCTTCCCTCAAACGGAGTGAGAAAAGGAGTAAATTGGCTATGATAGGTTGAGAAGATGTGGTGATCCCCACTCACGTAATTATGAGAATAACCAAGAACTTCTTGAGTACTCTTGAAGCAACATCAATGATATCTATACGGTTAACCGACTCGTAATCATAATTTGCGGAGTACCTCAAGTTTGATCAAGGTTAAAGGTGATGACTTCATTACCAACACGTAATGTGATTTCTTGCTCAAATACATCAATGAGAGCACGGCCCGTTCTCGTGAATCCTCTTCCAACAATGAGAGGAACCCGTGGATCAAGATCGAAATCAACAACTACAAAGTCACCGGAAAATGGAACTTTCCTACTTTCACAAATACGCCTCGGCAATTCCAAGAGGACGGGATATTGTACGATCCGCAAGCTCGAGAGTCATGCATGTAGGAGTAAGGTCCTAAGAGAAAGTTTCTTCCATATTGAATGAGGCATCGTGTTTATGCTTGCACCAAGATCGGCTAAGGCAAAGCATTCAACCATTCTCGAAATACACAAGGTAAGAGGAACTTTCCAGATCTCCAAGCTTCTCGAAGCTTCTTCAAGATAACTGCAGAGCGCTCGTTCGAGGAGTTTAGCCATTTCAAACGACTTTTCCTTGTTGCTTAACATGTGTTTGAGAGTTGATGCAAACTTGGGCATCAACATGATAGCATCCGCAAAGCTTATGTCAAAATGTAACTCTTGGAAAATTTGAAAAATTTGTCCATTTGATGGTAGCTTTTTCATGAGCTTTGCTCATTCAAACGTGATGGGTAAGGAATAGAAGATTTGGATTGGGGTTTTCAACGGAGCTACAGGAGGTTCAAAACAACTCTGGATTGGATTTGGGTTCTGGACAACTTTGAGGATGGACATTCTTTGGTACCTCCGTTATTAGTAGGAAGTTCCTTGTCCTTTGTCGCCTCGGGTTCACTTTCCACTACCTTCGGGAGAGAAGAAGAAGAGGTAGTAGGAATAGCGGGTCCATCATATGAAGTACCACTTACGGTTGTGATCGCTTTGCATCGCCCCTCGGATTAGCGATCGTGTTGCTAGGTAAAGTACCGAGCCCGAGGGTCGATCATTTAAAGACTTCTTTAATTCAATGATCCGTGACCAACAACTGTTTGTCTCCTCTTGAGTCTTCATGAATTGCTTTAAAAGCTCATCGGATGTTGACACAGGAGGAGGTGGAGGATAATTTGAGGCCGTATGTTACGATTATAGCGAATTCCCTTGATTAGGATTCATATTTCCACGAAATTGATTCCCTCGATTGAAAGTGTTTTGATTAAGATTTCCTTGATGTTGGAAACCTTGATTGGGTCCGAATAGAAATTACCTTGGTTTTGATAACCTTGGTTCATTCTAGGTTGGTTACGATTCGGTTAGGATTACGTTAAACCGGTGGTGCACGATAAGTATTAGCTCGGTAGTTTGGTTCATTTTAGGGCGGTATTGATTACCTCCTTGATTTGAAGTACCGGCTATAGCATTGGCTTCAAAAGGACTACCATCGGTGGCGATCAGTTGTAGTATGCAGGAGGACCACCACAAGTAACACAAACTTCAACTTTCTTCACTTCACCATATGATGGTGCTTGTGTGAAAGTGACTTTCTTTGGTTAGCAAGAACCAAAGCTCGAACAATATCCGTGAGTTTGTCAATCTTAGCATCGGTGCTAGATGTACTCACGGAGATGAAATAGAAGGTCCAAGATTAGACGGAGTCGATATGTCTTCGTGCGGAAAGGACGGACACAGGACTTGTTTTCAATGATTTGCAAGGCTTCTTTTGTGGTCTTGCTCAAGAAATTACCTCCGCGAGGCATTCAAAGAGTCTTGATTAGTCCGGTTCGACCATTGTAGAAAGTATCCATTTGCATTAACTCGGTAAAACCATGATGCGGACACTTACGAGCAATTCTTTATAACGATCCCATGCCTCCCGAATGACTCATCAAATCTTTGAGAGAATTTCATTATCTCATTCTTAAGACTTGTAGTTCGGGATGGAGGATAGAATTCGTTAACAAACTTTGTGACTAGATCTTCCCATGTCTCAATGGAGCGAGGGGTTGTTTCTCAAGCCAATTCCGGCTTGTCCTCTAGAGAAAATGGGAGCAGAAGAAGCTTAATTGCTTCATGTGGGACATTCTTGTATTTGATGGTAGATGCAATCTTGTTAAACCATCGAATGTGTGCATGAGGATCATCCGCTCAAAACCATAGAATTGGCTTTGGGTTGCAGTTAAGTAACCCGGTTTTGAGCTCAAAAGTATCGACCCACGATGGCTGGGACAACAATAACATCTCCGTAACCCTCGATAGGTGCTTGGAGAAGCTCATTCATCGGCTTGTCTTCCGCCATTTCGGCGGTGGTGGTGGTGGTAGACGTTCCTCGATCCGGTGAAGGAGCGAGAATGTCCTCGTCTCACGAGGAATCTTTCCAAGCTCGAAAGTGGACTTGTAGAATCGAAGAATGAGTGCGCATGCACTAAGTATAAAAATCAATTTTCAAAACAAATGCGAGGCAAAGCGACAAGTGAACTTAACCAATAATCACAAATGAAATGGCTTTTTGAAAAAGGTACACCAAATCACAAGGACACAAAGGCAAGTTTTAAATCGATGTTCGGGAACTTATTATGGTCACACCCCGGTTAGTAGGTGTCTTGCCTTGATTTGCGGTGGTTGATTTTTATGTATATATTAAGTACCACCGAAAAGACGTAGGTATGGATATGTCTTGATGGTTTAAAACTTTTGGACAATATTTTTGGTATCGTCTCGTTTAACCAAATCGTATTTCTTTAAGAATCACCTTAAAAGAAACACAAGCTAGAAAACGTTACGATTGTTTTGTTGTTTTATATTTTGTTTGGTGTTTTTAACACTTTAGGAAAAGTGTTAATGAACTTTTGATTTTGATTAACTTTACAAAAAACTGCTTACAAGCGGTGGTATATGTGCAAGTGCGGGTCTCGAAAATGTTTAGAACACGCTTCTGACCTCCCGCAGCGCGCTAAATTTGATCGTGCGAAACCGTCAAGTTTTATCACTCAAGCCGGCCACTTGTGAATGGCCGACCGTAACAAACTTAAAACAGTTCAGACACGAATGCAATGAAGATCTGGGGAGTATAGGGTTTCCCCGGGTCGTTATGTCCCAACGAGCTGTGCGAAGAATCACCAAACGTATAGTGATCGAGATGATTTGAACGGAAAAGAGTTGTGATCGATTATACCTAAAGAAAAAGTTTATAAATTACAGGGGCTTAAATGCAAATTAAAGAAAATTAAAAAGATAAATTATATTAAATAAATGCTATCACTATTTTTAAAATGATGTTTTTGATTTTTCTTATATAAAACTTACATTAAAAAACTACGTGACGTACAAAAGAAAATGTGAAAATAAAGAAGTAAAATACCTACGGATATGTAAAATACAATCCTAAGAAACAATTAAACGATGCTAAATTACATCCTAAGGTGCTAAAATGCAAAAACGCAAAACCCGAGCTAATCCCGAGCCTCGAAAGTGAAAAAGATGAAATTTAAGGTCTACGGGTGCAAAACTAATTTTCCTACATTCTACATGACCACAAATAATTTTAGGAAAAAGCCGGGTATTTTTTTTGATTTTTATTTTATTTATTACGAATTAAAAACTACTTTAATCTAATTTAATTATAAAAAATACTAAAACAATTTAGAAAATTCTGAAACTTTTTGTAAAAATAATTGATGACCTAACGGACCTATGAAAAATAAAATAGGTGTGACAGCTTCTACAAATAAGCTGTTAAAAATCGAATAAGCTAATAAGCTATAACCTAGCAAACTACCTTACATATTTAATGATGCAAACTAAAACCAAGAAAGACCCAAGGGCGCAATGGCATACAGGTACCTTACTATCACTCTAGAAAGGGTGGGAGGTCTCAGGTTCGAGCCTGCCTCCCCACCCTTTTTGCTATTTTTTTTTTATTTTATTTTTCTTTTTGGGACTTTGTAGATGCAATTTAAAGACCAAAATTTTGTAAAAACTTTTCTTGTGAAAACTTTGGAATTAGCTGGTAACAGCTTATCACAGGTACAGATTTGGACAGTTAACAAAACAAACACACCTTTATGCTACTTAGTTGCACAAATGAGCTAAACAAGCAGTTGAATAAGCCACACGAAGAACACATAAGCATGAAAGGTCAGAAATAAGTCAAGTTAAAAAAAACATAAGCCTAAAAAGGGAGAGCAGTTGGCTAATAAGCTTATCTAGGGGGGGTCCTAAAACTATAGAAATGGCAAAGAAGCTATCTAAAAGAACACTAACAAGCTCTAATAATCTCAAGTTATCTAAACTAACTTAATATACTAAAAATGCATCTAACCTAATCTAGAGAATCTAAATAAGCTAGGAGAAAGCACTGATAAGCTAGATTCCTCTACTCATACGCAAAAGAAAAGAGAGAAAGAAAAAGAAAAATGTGACATTGTGACCTGTGTGCAGGCTGCAAAACAGCCTAAAGATTGCTGTTTAGAGCTTATTTTTAAGCCACCAAAGGATTTTCCAAGTACGAAAAGCTGATAAGCACTGAAAAATGGAGTCTGAGCTGTTGATCTGCTGTTGGACTGCGCAGTTCCAAACAGTCCCAAGGGTGACTTTTGTGCTTATCAATAAGCCACTAGAAGACTTCCAATACTGAAAATAAGCTAAGCACTAATAACTTGGCAGTATAGGGTTTCTAAAAAAAATAACTAAATGGAGCAATGGGGGCCCTTGACAGCTTATAAATAAGCTGTCAAGAAGGCCTTTTGGGACTGCAGTTGATATGTTGTTCAAAACAGTTAACAAGGCCAAATTGAGCTTAAAAATAAGCTCTCAAATGAGCTCCAAAATCTGTTGTAGCCTAAAACATGTAAAATAAGCACTACCAAGATCCAAATAAAACTAAATGGGGAGCTAAACTAGCCTTGAACAGCTTATGAATAAGCTGTTAAAAGATGGACTAGTGGATCTTGTGTTCTGTGACAGAAACCAAAAAGGTGCAAATGGCAGTTTGGACTTATGAAAAAGCCACCAAATAAGCTCCTAAACAACTGATAAGCTAGGAAAGATAAAGCTAGAACTGCTAACTACTTGTAAAACTAAAATTCACGTCCTCATTCCAACTATAACTAACCTATACTTTGAGCAAAGAAATTGACTGTGAGGACAGAAATAGACGCAAGACAGTGACAAAAACTTTCATTTGAAGACTAAATTAAAAACTAGTCTAACCATTTAAACACCTCCACTAATCCTACATCACTTTGACAATAGTCCTTAGGAATCCAACATGGGTCAGAACAGGATTTTTACCCATAAATCTTGCAAATCCCAACATTCCCTTAAGAGCAGATCATAGTGAAAATAGCTTCTGAGATTTTAAAAACTTAGGAACCAGAATTTACATCATTGACACAAGCTCAAAATGAGCCTAAACCAACTTGCAACATAGTTCGAACAACAAATGATGAATTTTTAGAACATGTAAATAAATATCAAGAATGCCCGAACTAAATAAAAAGCGGAATTGAACACGAAATAAATTGTATTGAAATTTAAATGCTTACAATGACAAGAAAGTAAAAGGGTTGCTATAACATCAATTTCTAGACTTGAACCGAAAACCAAAATTAAAACTTAAAAAAAACTTAACTCGACTAAAACTAACTCTCGCTCCAATGCTTCTCTTCTCTTTATATAGTCAACAAAAAAGCTTCCACTTGAGACTCTGAACCTTTCCCACCAATAAAATTGGCCATTGGATGCTTTGACTCAATCTTAGTCGTTGATGAGAATTTTGGCGGGAAAACTCTTATAGCCAGTGGGGACTGATAACTTGTGACAGGGAAAGGGCATTTAATGCATCTTGGCTTGGGATGTTTGGAGGGTAGGAATAAGGTGTGGAGAGGTGATGATGATGTTGGAGGAGGGAGGTGTATGCAGGTGTAGGTATGATGATGGAGGGGGAAGGGGTAACCCGTGAGTGGTTTATTTTGAAACCGTGGGTTTAATATTAAACAGGGGTTGGATTGGGTTGGACTTGGACTTGGGTAGGAGATTGGGCTTGAAGGGTATTTTGGGCTTGGGTAGTTAAGGGTTTAGGATTAACTTTGCATACACTTAACAACTTAGGGACCAAACGTGCATAAACTGAAATTCCAGGGACCACACGTGTAACTTCTGAAAATGTAATCCAAGGGTTAAACTTGACCATCTCCAATAATCCAAGGACCAAATCTGTCATTTTTGAAAGTCAAAGGACTAAACTTGTAATTTTCTAAAATTTTATCAAAAGGACCAATTTGACAAGTTTGAATTACCAAAGGACTAAAAATGTTCATTTTCCAATTTAAAATGTCCAGGGGTAAATTCTGTCAATCTTTGAAATTCCAGGGACTAAAGTTGCCATTTTTTTAAAGTTGGGGGACTGAAACTGCGAATTATGCAAACTTAGCTCATTTTTCATCTGATTTTAAACATTTTGCATCTGAAACATATAAAATACAATTTTGAGATATTTTCAGTATTTTGATGCATTTCGGCGTTTTAAGTGTTTTGCGGTTCAGATTGACCAAAATGATGAGTATTTACACACTCATCAATCCCACACTAAACTATTGCTAGTCCCTAGCAATCTTTTGAGAAAACTTAATGGATTTGAATCTCTTTACCAAAAGCCATTACTTGGAGTAGCCAAATGTTTCAGCTCAAGTAAGAACTATGGTACATCGATAACCATGTGATTTTGAGCAAACCACCGACTTCAACGGATTTGATTTGTCTTTACCGAAGCCGTTTGCTCGGACTAGCCAACTCTTAGATAAAATATCTTTGGTGAGTTGATTACCAATTATGGTTTTCCAATCGCCTTTACCACAAGCCATAAACTTGCGGGCTAGCCAACTCTTCACTAATTAAAGATATGGTGAAATAATACCATACAATTTTGGGCAAATTGCAAGTCGTCAACGGATTTGAGACATCTTTACCAAGAGCCGTTTGCTCTGGATTAGCCAATCCTTTTGTGTATTAGACATGGCGGATCGATAACTATAAGTCGGGTAAGTGTAAAACACTTACTCCAAAAAAAAATTTGGCCAAAATGGGGAATTGGGCGGTATAATTACATGATAAAATTCGTGAAATTCCCCCACACTAGAAATGAATATTGGCCTCAATATTCAAAGTACCGCGGTTATGCCGAAACATAAAACGTAAAAGGGAAATACTACGGCCATTATTTTGAAAGATTTTTTTTTTTTTTTTTTTTTTTTTTTGAAAACTTATATATATACAACATGTGGGGCAACTCCCCCACACTAGGGTGGAACACATGGGTGAAAACCCATGTTTAGCTACTGTTTTTGATTACCGAGTCGCTAGCTTGACTCGATCCCCGCATTCATTTGTTCATGGGGAAGCAAAGTGGAAGAAACAATCTCCATCGGACTTTCATTCAAGATGTTTGTATAAACATTTGAAGCACGCGAAAGATCCACACCGATGAGATATACATAGAACCGGCTCAAAAATGATAAATGAAAATGCCTGGGTCAAAGATAGTGTCTTCATTCCCGAAGGAGTGAAGATGAAGAGAAATCACAATATATTTGAGGAAAGGAAGAAAGATTTTGATAACAATCAGGATCCATTCTTCATCCTCAAATGTAGACATATCGGGAGGAAGGGTGAGGGTAGTATCATTAATAAGCAAACTCGTATGATAGAGTACACCTTCCTCCGAGCCAATATCATCCTCAAGATCAAAATAGAAATGATCATGTTCCGGAGGAGATATGTCATGAGAGAGTTCACCGGAGAACTCTTCATGAAAAGAATCATTCACAAGAAGTGAAATTGTGAACTCTTGTTCTATTGTGGGCTCATCACTATCCTCGGTTTGAGTATCAAAAAGTGGATTCTCAGAAATTAAAGTGAATTCAGAGTCGAATTCAAATAGAGGATTAGTGAGAGTTGTTTTGAATGCTTCAGGAACAAAGTGATCAACATTCTCTATTGGACTGTTAGGGTGAGAAGTGAGTGAACGATCATTATAAGGGATACTTTCAATCTCTCCTATGTCGGCTTCAAATCAAAGGAATCATCATCACTTTCCGGCGAAAGTGGACTGATGTGAGTGAGTTCACCGAGAACTCCTCAAGAAGAGGTCGATCGGGAGTGATGCCTCAACATACTCGATGTTTCCATAGGAAGCACAATCGTCGCTATAATTGGAGAAAGTTTCAAAATGATCTTTGAACACTCAAGAGGGAAAGAGAATCACACATATGATCGAAGTTTCATGTGACTCTCTCGGGATTGGGACAAGGTTCTCAACACTAGACTTTATGAATTAGTCCGATTCCTTTTCGTGAACAGTGTTAAGATGCTCGTCCCCATGTTCGAGAGTGAGTGGGAGCTTGGTGTGATAGCGATTGTTTGAGATGGAATCTCAACTGCTGGGATATCAACCGACTAAGGAGTTGAGAATTAATATTGAAAGGATAAAACTCTCCTCGTCATCATCATATAGAGTCGCCTTAAGAAATTGGGAACGTCTTAGAGCCGCATGCTCTAGGACTAATAATTCTTCCCTAGATTGGCGGGCCTCTCGTTCTTGACAAGCAATTCTCCATGGTCTTTTCACCACTCACTTGATTCTTAAAGTTACTAATCATATCATCAAGTGTTCTCATTGCGGTTTCAAAATCACGGGAGATTTCTTGAGACAACAGTTCGGTGGAGTTTGAACCGTATGGTGTTGTGGAGGTTGGAAATTTTCAAACTGTGAGAGTCATGATTGTTACAAGGAATTGGATTCCTATTTGACAATCGAGTGAAGTGGGGACCTCCACAAGACTCACAATAGTAAAACTGCTGAGTCCGGACCGGTGAATCATATGGATTTTGGTTATAACCAAAGTTACGAGCATCACCGAAAACTGTTCATAGACAAGCGTGTTTCGGATTGACACTCAAATCCTTGGTGAGGACCTCCACAAAATTCACAGCAGATTATGTTGATTATATGAAGATAAGTCGGGTGTGGTGGGTAATTGGAAAAGTTTGAGGGTTGTTAAATGAGTTCGGATTAGGATCATAATCAATTGAATTCCTCGAACCACAAAACAAACAACTCCGTTATGAATATCATTACCACATTGTACACACGTACACCAACGATGTGGTGAACCAAAAGAGGTTCACCACAACCGACACAAGGAATAAACAATTTCATTTGAGAGTTACGAGAAGGAATCGGTTTATTCAAAGAATCAACAAAACCAACATGGTGATCCGAATGACTATCAAGTCTCGAAGAACATTTTGAAAAATCCGGAGGTGGGACAAGTGGTGTGCTCGAGAGCTAGCAATTTCCACCACTTCCGTTATGGTCTCTGGTTTTGATTCTTGAGAAGCGTGAAGATTAGGCAAGTCATTCTTGCTAGTCACCGGTCTAAATTCGCATGTTTGCTTTTAACAGTAAATCGTGAAAGTTTAGGATCAATTTTAGACGGCTTAGGAGCAATTGAGGGTTTAGATCTTTGGATAACCGTAGGTTGGACGATTTAGTACTTCCATTATCGGAGGAAGTACCGGTCCTTTGTCACCCCGGTTTCTCGTTCCATTTCCCTACGCCGAATTAATGGATCATCACGAACAACACGAATTCTTGACATTTGCGATGAAGTCTGAAGTTTTTCAACTTCGTCCCAGAATTCGTCGTAGTCGAGAGATTCCATGAGAATAGAAGAAGTTAGAATCAAAAAGATAGAGGGTAAAGGGATAAAGAATCAAAAAGGGTAAGAGGGTAAAGAGGAATATTTGTGGTATTTTTGAAAAACATTTTGTAAAAACAAAGAATGAAAATCTTTTTGGGTTTTTGATTTTTATAAGAAAATATAAATATATATAGATGGTATAAACAAGGAGTGAATATTCAAATCACTAATCTGCTAAACGGAAGATAATTAGCACAGCTCCCCGGCAGCGGCGCCAAAATTTGATTGGTGCTAAACCGTCAAGTTTTCTCACGCAAGCTAGCCACTTGTGAATGACCAACCGTAAGAAACTTAAAACAGTTCAAAACACCAAATGCAATTTAGATCGGGAGAATATGATGGATTCCCTGTCGTTAAGTCCCACTTGAGGATGAATGGTGTTTAACACAATCGATGTCGAATAATCACTAAGGATAGTGATCGAAGGATTTTGAGTTATTTTATAACTTACGAGGGCTTAAATGCAAATTAAAGGAAATTAAAAGATAAACTATATTAAATAAACGCTATCACTATTTTTAAACTAATGTTTTGATTTTTCTTTAAAACTTAAATTAAAAAAACTACGCGACGTACAAAGGAAAATGTGAAACTGAAGCAATATTAATCCTAAAAATATGAAAATGATATTTTTACAAACCTAATGATAAAATAAAATTTTTAGAAAAAGAAAATTATTTTTATAACTATTTATCTAATTATTATTAATTTAAAACTATTTTTAACTATTTAATAATAACCTAAAATACAAGAAAATATGAAATAAAGCTAGAAAAATATAATTATGACTTGGAAAAATCTAAAATAACAAAAGAGAATTTTCAAAACTAATTTTGTATTTTTCTGATTATTGTTCTATTTTTTATGAATTTTAAACTATTTAAAACTAATTAAATTACTAAAAATTACAAATTAAACTATGAAAAATCTGGAAAATTAATTTTTTTACTTTTTATATTTATCTTAACCTAAGAAAATGAAAAATTATTTTTTGAACTTTTCTCAATTAATTGTATTAAAAGCTAATTAAAATGATCTAAAAGCTGCTTTTAATTAAGAAAAATAGCAAATGTTGTTGGAAAATTATGAAAATTTCGGAAAAGTCTAATTTAATATCTCAATCTAAGAAAAATAGAAAAAACAAGGGCTTATGTGTATGAATATGGAACGCAATGTAAAGTGCTTATAAAGAAGCACTTGAAATAAGCACAAGGCACCAATGAGCACCACACTTTCACGTAAGCTATTTTATGCTTAAACTACTCAACCGCAACTAAATACAACTGTCCTAAACCTATAAGCTACCACTACAGATTTGACTATATGAGCTTATATGCTTTAAAAGCAGCTTAGAGGCACAACTTTGAGCTTAAGCACAAGCCAACCAATAAGTCGGAAATCAAAACCGAGCTTATGGAAACCTAAACTAGACTGGCCTAGTACCTTTAAACCAAAGATCGGACCGGAGAAGCTCGAGGAGCTTTTGACAAGCCTAGCAATAGTGAGAAAACTCGACTTTGATGAGTTTTGTGAATGTGCAACCGAGCCTGTTTGACAAGCTCTTTTAGAGCTTATGAAAATTTGTAAAATTCCACAAAAATGATAATAATGAAATAGACCAGCTGAAGTTTTAAAACCTACAATTTCACTAAGTTTGGCCCAGAGATGAATCAATGAAAAATCATGCTAGATAGGCTCAAAACTGATTTTCAACTTTTTGACTTTTGAAAGCAGTTTAGCAAGTTTGACTATAATGAACTTTAAACCTAGATTTATGGATTGAATGTGATGTTATAAGATAAAACAAAGCTATATTAAACTACTCAACTGATTTCTAAACATGAAACAAGCTTAGGCTTTTTGAAAATTCCAACAGATAAGTAATTAAGACATGATCATGCTAATTTTGACTTATCAGATGTGCAGACACAATTTTGAGGACAGATATGGTTCAAGTGGACTTAAGTGAGACCAAGTGGACAAGTATTGAACACAAACAACAGCTTAAGCTTAAACAGACCACTCATCCAAACACCATTTTAGAAACTGTCATGCACTTTTAAACTAAGCAAACTGCTGAATAAGTACAAACCAATGATTACTATGACTATAGTTACACTAGTTACTATTATTTAAACAGGTTTACACCATTAATTACCACAGACATAAACACAAGAACAATATGAAAACTGCATAAAAAAATGAAAATGAGATTAAAAGCTCACAAGTGTTTGAAATTGTTTTGCGACAAACCAATCCCAATACTACTATTCTAATCCATTTCCAACCCAATCCATCTCGCAACACCCCATATCCATTTCCAAACCGCTTAACCAAATTCTTCTTCTCGTTGACTTTTGTTGACCAAATGGAACTTGATTGAAACTGTTTTCCCAAGCTTACAAAAGCTATATTGAGCTTAAATAAGCTTGTTTGAGTTTAAATGAAGCTTATTGAAGCTTTAAGATCAGATTTTAAAATTGAAAATTGAAACAGTGGACATGAAACATGAATTGTAAACTCAAACTTGAATTGATGCTTGATAACAGTTGAAGTACAATGAAATACTTAAGTTTGATATAATTAAGCTTGAAATTACAACTTTAAAGCTACTTAAGACATTTTAAGAAAAATACGACATACTTAAAATTAAAAAACTAAAAACTGGTCTTCTCCCTTGCTTCTCTTCCTCTTTTATGCACCAAAAAGCTTCCACGTGTCCTTCTGAGCAAATCCCACCTCTCAGCTTGGCCAATGGATGAGTTTTGAGTGATAATAGTTGTTTGATCATTTTGGCGGGAAAAGTAGTTTGACCTGTGGCTCTGTGTTTTAGCAACTAGGGGGGGTGGCATTTATTGTGGTGGGTTGTGATGATGAGGGGGGTGGTGGGAAAGGAGAAAAGGTGATGGGAGAGGGCCTGTGTGTTGCAGGCAACTTGGGAAGATATACAGGACAGGTGGGAGGGAAAGGGAAGGGTTTGACTTTGGTTTGACCTGGCAGTCCAAAAAGAGAAATGACAGGGGGGTCACAATTGTAAGTGGCAGGGGTCCAATTCTAATTTGACAAGGCTAGGTTTAGGTTTAAATGACAAGGACTTGACTTGTAATTCTGAAATCTTGAAGGACCAATTCTGCCATTATTCCAAAGTTGTCACAAGGACTAAAACTGACAAACTTTAATAGTACAAGGACCGTTTGACATTTTAATTTTCCAAGGACTATTTGTGACAATTTCAAAACTTGAGGACCTTTTTCGCCATTTGACAAAAGATTTATTCAAGGACCGTTTTGACAACTTAGAATATTTCGGGGACCTTGAATAACATTTTTCTTTATTTTGTTTTACCGTGGACTGCTTTTGACAATATTTGAAACTTGGGGACTAAAGCGCCAATTATGCAAACTTGATACCTTTTTCACCGATTTTGATATTTTTGCATTTAAAACACATAAAACACTTATTTGTGATATTTTTATCATTTTGATGCATTTCAGAGTGTTTTCAGATGTTTTTGCAGTTTAAATGGTACAAAAATGATGAGTATTTAGACACTCATCATCTGCCTACCAATCTCCTATAAGCTTCAGATGACTTCAAAGGAGTACCTTTTCCCAATGAAAGCTTTAAATTTGTTGGCATAGGTGATGCTACTGGTTTAGCAGCAGTGAGACCAGCATCATTGAGGAGATCTAGAATGTATTTTCTTTGGTTGAGATGAGTACCTTGTGAAGTTCTACAAATCTCTATTCCCAGAAAATATTTAGCCAATCCTAGATCCTTGATTGTAAATTTCTAATCAAGAGCAAGTTTGGTAGAAATTATCTCCTTTTCACAATTACCTGTGATGAGCATGTCATCAACATAGACCAACACAGCTGTAAATTCATCCTTATGCTTCTTGACAAAAAGAGAATAATCATTTTTGGACTGAACAAAACCTAGAGATTGTAAAAATTTTGACAACTCATGATTCCATTGCCTAGAGGCTTGTTTAAGACCATAGAGAGATTTCTTCAATTTACAAACTTGTCCTGAAGAAGCTCCAGTGTAACCAGCTGGTGGTTCCATATACAATTCCTCCTCAACAAAACCATGCAAAAATGCATTGTTAACATCCAATTGATGAAGTGGCCAACCTTTTGCAGTAGCTAGAGCAATCAAAACTCTCACTGTTGCTAATTTTGCAACAGGGGAAAAAGTGTGTTTGTAATCCCTTCCTTCCTTTTGATCAAAACCTCTGATAACAAGCCTGGCCTTATATTTGTCAATTGTCCCATCAGCCTTGTATTTGATTTTAAAGACCCATTTTGAAGAAATAGCTTTATGCCCAGCTGGCAAAACAGTCACTTCCCATGTATCATTTGCTTCTAAAGCATTAAGTTCAAGCTCCATTGCCTTAACCCATTCTGGATGTTGACTGGCTTGTTTATAGGATGAAGGTTATGTAGTGGTAAACACATTAGCTAGAAAAGCTATATGATGTGTAGGTATGCCAACAAAGTCTGCTGTAGTGAACAAAGGATACTTGGGAGAAGTATTTCTAGTGACAGTGTTTACAGAAGCTATATGATGCTTTGGAACAACAAAATCCTTTAGCCAAGCTGGTTGAGTTGTATTTCTGGTTGATCTTCTTGTGGGAATAAAGTCAGTAGAAACTGATGGACCAGTGTAAGATATTAGATTTCACAAACACACTAAACCATGATCAAAGTGGGCGTATAAGTATGTTAGAGAGAGAAAGTCCTAGTGAGAGAAAGGAAGAGAGTTGGGAACTATAGTGAGAGAAAGAAAATATTATTATGAGCTCCAACTCTCTACCTTAGGAGGTAGAGAGTATTTATAGTCTTACATAAAGCGCCACACATCGGGTGTGGATCGTGCATACAGTGGGTAAAGACCGTCCGTCCTCCACGGTGTTACTTAACTAAATACTACTTAACTTAGAATAACTACGACTACGAGCTTTCTACGATTACATATACTTGAGGTGACCGACTCTTTAATACCGGAATTTCCAATTCTAACAATCTCCCTATGGAGGTCACCTCAATCATGTACTAAAATTACATTGAATACAAACAGTTATTACATTAAAAATTGTTCTTGCATTCTTGATGTAGTACTTTGCTCAAGCTCGTAGTCATTGATTCTTCTTATTGCATGTTTGGTTAATCCAGTGGAGGTCTTTACCGATCCACGTGACAATAATTTTAAGCCGACTTTTGAGATCATCACCATCAAAAATCTCCGAGACATCCATTGTGGTGATGGCATTATGTGAGGTTGTGACTTTAGGACCAACATGCTCACATTCGGATCATGATATCTTCTCATCGAGTAGCGAAGCTTTCGTTGAATCATGATATTGGCGCAGCAGAGTAGCGAAGCATGGACCGAAAATATCGAGTCATTGATGCATTAATCATGATTTCTTTAGAGATGAATGTGTAGAGTGAGCATGCGGCTATGGATTGACCGCTACATTACGATCACCGCAAACGTCGGGTGTACCGCATACAACGATTAGCAATAAATCGCACGAAAGTGTCTTTGATTACTTCGTTGAATTGAGGTACACGGCCCACGGTTCCCGCTGATCGATATAAATCTTGCTGTGATCGTGTACAATTCCAAGAATTTCCTTGACAGGTTTCGCAATGCTCAAGTCGTTCTCAAACCGAACGCCTCAAAGAAGACAACACGGAGTGAGTGAACCAAATGAATAGAAATTCACCGATTGATGAAAGGATATTTGAAAACAATCGTGTATTGCTCAATAGAAATTGTTTTGCAATACAACGAAGGTTTTAATGAACATCAATTATCAATCATAAAACACCTTTTGATTTGAAATATTAGACACGGTCGATGTGCTAAAGAAAAGAGTTTTTAAGCACAATGACCGGTTTTCAAAGATATCCACAATCCATAACTCGAACCGAGATTGATTCAAGAGATTGAATCGCCCATTGTTTCATTCGGTTGTCACATGGTTGATCTATATAATAGATCTCACATGCCACCCACCAGAGCTTGTTAGATGTTGGCTCTAGAAGGCTTTCCATCTTCATTGTGAATATGTAAACACATCACTCGGATGTTCGGAAATACCACAAGGATAATGCGTGGGACTCAAGATATAATCTCTCTTCCACATTGTGTGAAATGAGAGTCTTCATTGAAAGTGTCCTAATGAGATTTATTGATGATCTCGTGGCTCTAGACTCAATTTGTGTATATTTGGTTCTGTCTGGGAGACTAGGGAGGGTCTCCTTCTTCAATATCAACAATCTCTAAGAGAAAGTCGATAGATAATGTCGGTTCCCGTGAGAATGAAACAAGTCCTTTTAAGAGGAACTTGAGTGGTTTTGGAAAGTTGAAGTGCAAGCGTCCTTTGGGTCCATGACGTCTTATCTTCAATACCGATGTTACCATCGTTAGCATATGAATTGAACCCGATATCCGCCTAAGGTTGAATATATGGAGGCTATTTGTTTTCACCCTTTCTCATTCAATTCTTTTAATTCTTCACCCCTTCCGTGCTTACCGAGACTTCATAGCTAGAACCTTGTTAGGTTTATTCGAAGACTAGCTCGGTCTCAATCCGCACTCTTCCCATATCTCATTTTCTCCTTTTATCATCATACCTAAGGACTTCTACACTAACTAGTGGATTGTCCTCGGTAGATCCCTCCGTTACGGCGGATCATGGGAACCAATACCTAACCTTATCATCCTTATATCACCGTACATAAAGTAAAGTTGGTCGGTCAATTTGGTATTGTTCATCCGCCATTGGAACCAATTGAAAACCATTTGAAAATCAATCTAGATACTTGTGATATATTATCAAAACATTTTGTACTGAATTGTTTTTGATATTTTTAGAACAAGTGCTCCCCTCAACATGTGCATCAAATGTTTGAAATCGTTTTGCACACGGAGGCAAGAGGAAGAATTTACTTTTTGATTACCATATTCTAAAGATATCAACATCACTTCCTGATCAAATCAAGTAAATAAAGCATTTTCGGAAGGATGAGGTTTTCATAAGTTTGCTCCCCTCAATATGTGCCTCAAGATTTGAAAAGAGTTTTGCACATACTAGAGGAACTGCACATTGAGATAAGTGATCACGTTTCAAATCATAGGTTTAAGATAGATGCTCCCCTCAACAAGTGCATTGAAAATTTGAAATCGCTTTGTCACATGTGGGAAGGAGAGCTTGTACATCCTTATAAAACCATTTACCGAATTATCGGTTTAAATCCAATTTAAATCACACATTCTCCCCGATCACAATTATCAAATCATTTGAGATTTGTGATCTCTTATAATTTAAATTGATTTTGAAAGCTTTTAAGGAGAATTGTGACTTGATTATGAAAGCGTTTTAACCGATAAGGATCGGATTTTAAGACTTTAAACCCACCGATAAAACATGCATGTATATCTTTTGAAAACAATTTAAAGCCAAATAACTTTTAATTTAATTGAAATCATTCTCCCCTCAATCAATGACATAGGTTGTTGATTGAGAGATTGATATTTTGACAAATGAGTCCAGATGATTATCAAAAATAGAGACGGGTTATTTTCAAAGCGCTTAGTTTTCAATGAGATAAATATTTATAGAATCGAGCATGGAATTTTGAAAAACATGATAAAGAATGGCCTGTTCTTTCTTTGAAAAGCGGTTCTTGCTGAAATGACAATAAACCATTGTTTCTCTTTCTCCCAAATTATTATTTTTTTTTTTTTTTTTTTTTTTTTTTGAATTCGAGCAACATCTAAAGTCCCGTGTCATTCTTTGAATGACAGCACAAAGACCGTAGATATTATCGAACCGAGAAAAACATAACAAATTGACAATATTTTTTGAAGATTTTTCAATTTTTCGATTTTTATGGATTTTGAAGGTTTTATATTTTTCTGTTTGATTTTTTTGAGGGTTTTATAATTTTGTATTTTGTTTTTCGAATAGATATATACAAGAGATAGATGAAGATAGACCTTTACTCCTCGTCTTCCTCACGAAGACGTTTGAGTGTTTCGGTTGAAGACTTTTCAAGCCAAGACGTGGAAGAATAAACTCAAAACGTTCTCTTGGAAGAGCTTTGGTGAAGATGTCTCGCTAACCGATATTCGCACCTCACAAAATAGAGTTCCACCACACCTTTTTCCACTTGTTCCCTCGATGAAATGATGTCGAATGTCGATATGCTTTGCTCTTGAGTGTTGAACGTTGTTGCATGAGAGAGCAATAGCACTTTATTGCCACAAGATGAGGATTTTGTTGAATTCAAAGCCATAGTCGATAATTGAGATCTCATCCATAAGATTTGAGTACAACAAGATGACATGGCTATGTATTCACCTCTGTAGAGGAAATAGAAGTACTCATTTGCTTTTTGAAGACCACTCACAAGCTTATCACCCAAAACCGAGCACCTCGGATGTACTTGACGAGTATCTTGACACCGCATGATCGATCTCGCATAGGTCGTTAGTGACATACCGGTGTCCTTGGTACCAAAGACCCATGTTGATGGTTCTTTGGAGATACCGAAGACCCGCTTAACCGCTTCAAGGTGCTTTTTAGTAGGCTTAGCCGGTATCTAGCACACATGCAAGCAAATGAACAAGATGTCAGTCTACTAGCGTTGAGGTACATCGTGGATCCAATCATACTACGATATTTCGTTTGGTCAATCATGATCCCCGAGTGGTCCTCATCTAGTTTGGTTCGATCAATCATGGGAGTGTCAGCAGGTCACTTGAATCAAATCCAAATTTCATTAAGATCTCGGTTGCATATTTAGATTGATTTATGAAAATGCCTCCGGACTTTGTGAAATTTGTAATCCCAAGAAAATGACATTTGTCCCATCATTGACATTTGAAATTTTGAACTCATTTCATTTGAAAACGGTCACACTCATTGGGGTCGATCGAGGCAAAGATGATATCATCAACATAAATTTGAACATGAATTAAATGTTTGCCTGACTTCCTGGTGAACAATGTTGGATCAACTGCTCCTTTGCTAAATCCGGTAGATAGAAGGAACTTTGACAGTGTATCATACCATGCCCTTGGAGCTTGCTTTAAACCGTAAAGAGACTTCTTCAAACGATAAACGTGAGTAGGATGCTCTTGATTTACTGTAAGATATAACTTTTCACATACACATCAAACCATAACACAAAGTAGCATATAGATGGAATTCTAGAGAGAGAAAGTTAGAGGTTTAGGGAACTTAGTGAGAGAAAGTGAAAGATATTATTATGAGCTCCAACTCTACCTTGGAAGGTAGAGTATTTATAGTCTTACATAACTCGCCACACATTGGGGCATGGATCGTGGCATACAGCTGGTAAAGACCGTCAGTCCTCCACGGTGTTACTTAGCTAAATTATTACTTAACTTAAAGAACTACGACTACGAGCTTTCTAACGATTACATATACTTGAGGTGACCGACTCTTTAATACCGGGAATTTCTAATTCCTAACAATCTCCCCCTAAGGGAGGTCACCTCAATCATGTACCAAAAATACATAGAATACAAATAGATAATACATTAACAATTGATCTTGCATTCTTGATGTATTCCTTTGCTTCTTAGCTCGTAGTCATTGATTCTTCACATTGCATGTTTGGTTATTCCAAGTGGAGGTCTTTTACTGATCCATGTGATAATAATTTTGAGCCATCTTTTGAGATCATCAGCTATCAAAAATCTCTGAGACATCCATTGTGGTGTTGTGACTTTAGGACCGACATGCTCACATTCTGGATCATGATGTCTTCTTATCAGAGTAGCGGAAGCATTTGTTGAATCATGATATTGGCGGCGTGGCGAAGCATGGAGTGAAAACATCGAGTCATTGATGCATTAATCATGATTTCTTTTGAGATGAATGTGTTAAGTGAGCATGCGGCTATGGATTGACCGCTTCATTACGATCACCGCAAACGTCGGGTGTACCGCATACAACGATTAGTAATAAATCGCACGAAAGTGTCTTTGATCACTTTCGTTGAATTGAGGTACACGCCCACGGTTCTCCGTTGATCGATACAAGCACCGCTCGTGATCGGTAGGATTCCTAAGAATCTCCTTGACGTGGTTTCGCAATTTGTTCTAGTTGTTCTCAAACCGAACATCTCAAAGAAGACAACACGGAGTGAGTGAACCAAATAATTTTAAGTCCACCGATTGATGAAAAGAGATTTGAAAACAATCGTGTATTGCTCAATAGAAATTGTTTTGCAATACAACGAAGGTTTTATTGAAAATCAATTATCAATCATAAAAACACCTTTTGGTTTGAAAAATTAGTACACGGTCGATGTGCTAAAGAAAAGAGTTTTAAGCACAATGACCGGTTTTCAAAGGTATCCGTCAATCCATAACTCGAACCGAGATTGATTCAAGAGATTGAATCGCCCCATTGTTTCTTCGGTTGTCACATGGTTAATCTATAAAATAGATCTCACATGCCACCTACCAGAGCTTGTTTGATGTTGGCTCCGAAGGCTTTCCATCTTCATTGTGAATATGTAAACACATCACTCGGATGTTCGGCAATACCACAAGGATAATGCGTGGGACTCAAGATATAATCTCTCTCCACATTGTGTGAGACAGAGAGTCTTCATTGAAAGTGTCCTAATGAGATTTATTGATGATCTCGTGGCTCTAGACTCAATTTGTGCATATTTGGATCCCGTCTTGGGAGACTAGGAGAGGGTCTCCTTCTTCAATATCAACCATCTCTAAGAGAAAGTCGATAGATAATGTCGGTTCCCGTGAGAATGAAACAATCCTTTTAAGAGGAACTTGAGTGGTTTGGAAAGTTGAAGTGCGATCGTCCTTTGGGTCCATGACGCCTTGTCTTCAATACCGATGTTGCCATCAAGAGCATATGAAGTGAACCCGGTTTACGCCCTAAGGTTGAATAAATGGAGGGCTATTTGTTTTCACCCTTTTCTCATTCAATTCTTTTAATTCTTCAACCTCTTGATGCTTACCGAGACTTCATAGCTAGAACCTTGTTGGGTTTATTCCATTACTAGCTCGGTCTTAGTCCGCACTCTTCCCATATCTCATTTTCTCCTTTTATCATCATACCTAAGGACTTCTACACTAACTAGTGGATTTTCCCAGGTAGATCCCTCCGGTTCAGCGGATCATGGGAACACATACCTAACCTTATCATCCTTATATCACCGTACATAAAGTAAAGTTGGTCGGTCTATTTGGTATTGTTCGCCCGCCATTGGATCCAATTGAAAACCATTTGAAAATCAATTCGGATACTTGTGATATATTATCAAAGCATTTTGTACCGAATTGTTTTGATATTTTAGAACGAGAACTCCCCTCAACATGTGCAACAAGTATTTGAAAATGTTTTGCACACGGAGGCAAGAGAAAGAATTAACTTTTGATTACCTTTTCTAAAGATATCAACATCACTTCCTCAACAAATCAAGTAGATATAGCATTTCGGGAAGGATGAGGTTTCCATAAATTTGCTCCCCCTCAATATGTGCCTCGAGGTTTGAAAAGAGTTTTGCACATACTAGAGGAACCCGCACATGGGATGAATGATCACGTTTCAAATCAAAGGTTTAAGATAGATGCTCCCCTCAACATGTGCATGGAAAATTTGAAATCGTTTGTCACATGTGGGCGAGGATAGCATGTACATCCTTTTATAACCATTTACCTAATTATCGGTTTAAATCCAATTTAAATCACACATTCCCCCGATCACAATTATCAAATCATTTGAGATTTGTGATCTCGTATAGATTTAAATTGATTTTGAAAGCTTTTAAGGAGAATTGTGACTTGATTGTGAAAGTGTTTTAACCGATACGGATCGGATTTTGAGACTTTAAACTCCATTTATAAAACACGCATGTATATCTTTTGAAAACAATTTAATGCCAAATAACTTTTTAATTTAATTGAAATCATTCTCCCTCAATCAATGACATAGGTTGTTGATTGAGAGATAGAGATTTTGACAAATAATTCGGATGATTAACAAAATAGAGATCGAGTTATTTTCAAAGCATTTGGTTTTCAATGAGATAAATGTTTATAGAATCGAGCATGGAATTTGAAAACATGGTGAAACATGGCTCTGTTCTTTCTTTTAAAACCGGTTATTGCTCGAAAATGACAATAAACCATTTCTCTTTCTCCCAAAATATATATATTTTTTTTTTTTTTT
>CM040244.1:256415304-256499513 GCA_022545495.1 Chrysanthemum lavandulifolium | reverse complement strand
ATTGGTTATCGATCCGCCATGTCTAATAAAATGAAGGATTGGCTAATCCGAGAGCAAATGGCTCTTGGTAAAGATATCTCAAATCCGTTGACTTACAATTTGCCCAAAATTGTATGGTATTCACCACCATATCCTTAAAAGTGAAGAGTTGGCTAGCCCGCAAGTTTATGGCTTGTGGTAAAGGTCGTTGGAAAACCATAATTGGTAATCACCTCCAAAGATAATATTGATAATGTATCTAAGAGTTGGCTAGTCCGTAGCAAACGGCACGGTAAAGACAAATCAAATCCGTTGAAGTCGGTGATTTGCTCAAAATCATTTGGTTATCGGTGTACCAAGGTTCTTACTTGAACCGAAACATTTGGCTACTCTAGAAGTAATGGCTTTTGGTAAAGAGATTGAAATCCATTAATTTTTCTCAAAACATTGCTAGGGACTAGCAATATCTTAGTGTGGGGATTGATGAGTGTCTAAATACTCATCATTTTGTACCATTTAAACTGCAAAACATCCGAAAACACTCGAAATGCATCAAATGATAAAAATATCACAAATAAGTGTTTTATGTGTTTTAAATGCAAAATATCAAAATCGGTGAAAACGTATCAAGTTTGCATAATTGGCGCTTTAGTCCCCAAGTTTCAAATATTGTCAAAAATAGTCCTGTAAAACAAAATAAAGAAAAATGTTATTCAAGGTCCCGAAATATTCTAAGTTGTCAAAACGGTCCTTGAATAAATCTTTTGTCAAATGGCGAAAAGGTCCTCAAGTTTTGAAATTGTCACAAATAGTCCTTGGAAAATTAAAATGTCAAAACTGGTCCTTGTACTATTAAAGTTTGTCAGTTTTAGTCCTTGTGACAACTTTGGAATAATGGCAGAATTGGTCCTTCAAGATTTCAGAATTACAAGTCAAGTCCTTGTCATTTAAACCTAAACCTAGCCTTGTCAAATTAGAATTGGACCCCTGCCACTTACAATTGTGACCCCCCTGTCATTTCTCTTTTGGACCGCCAGTCAAACCAAAGTCAAACCCTTCCTTTCCTCCCACCGTCTCTCAGATATCTTCCCAAGTTGTCTGCAACACATGTGCCCTCTCCCATCACCTTTTCTCCTTTCCCACCACCCCTCATCATCACAACCCACCACAATAAATGCCACCCCTAGTTGCTAAAACACAGAGCCACAGGTCAAACTACTTCTCCCGCCAAAATGATCAAACAACTATTATCACTCAAAACTCATCCATTGGCCAAGCTGAGAGGTGGGATTTGCTCAGAAGGACACGTGGAAGCTTTTTGGTGCATAAAGAGAAGAAGCAAGGAGAAGACCGGTTTTAGTTTTTAATTTTAAGTATGTCGATTTTTCTTAAAATGTCTTAAGTAGCTTTAAAGTTGTAATTTCAAGCTTAATTATATCAAACTTAAGTATTTCATTGTACTTCATTTGTTATCAAGCATCAATTCAAGTTTGAGTTTACAATTCATGTTTCATGTCCACTTGTTTCAATTTTCAATTTTAAAATCGATCTTAAAGCTTCAATAAGCTTCATTTAAACTCAAACAAGCTTATTTAAGCTCAATATAGCTTTTTGTAAGCTTGGGAAAACAGTTTCAATCAAGTTCCATTTTGGTCAACAAAAGTCAACTGAGAAGAAGAATTTGGTTAAGCAGTTTGGAAATGGATATGGGGTGTTGCAGAGATGGATTTGGGTTAGAAATGGATTAGAATAGTAGTATTGGGATTGGTTTAAGCTGCAAAACAAGCTGAAACACTTGTGAGCTTTTAATCTCATATTCATTTTTTTATGCAGTTTTCATATTGTTCTTGTGTTTATGTCTGTGGTAATTAATGGTGTAAACCTGTTTAAATAATAGTAACTAGTGTAACTATAGTCATAGTAATCATTGGTTTGTACTTATTCACAGATTTGCTTAGTTTAAAAGTGCATGACAGCTTTCTAAAATGGTGTTTGGATGAGTGGTGCATTTAAGCTTGTCGTTGTTTGTGTTCAATACTTGTCCACTTAGTCTCACTTAAGTCCACTTGAACCATATCATCATCAAAATTGTGTCGCACATCCGATAAGTCAAAATTAGCATGATCATGTCTTAATTACTTATCTCGTTGGAATTTTCAAAAGCCTAAGCTTGTTTCATGTTTAGAAATCAGTTGAGTAGTTTAATATAGCTTTGTTTTATCTTATAACATCACATTCAATCCATAAATCTAGGTTTAAAGTTCATTATAGTCAAACTTGCTAAACCGCTTTCAAAAGTCAAAAGTTGAAAATCGGTTTGAGCCTATCTAGCATGATTTTCATTGATTCATCTCGGGCCAAACTTAGTGAAATTGTAGGTTTTAAAACTTGGTGGTCTATTTCATTATTATCATTTTGTGGAATTTTACAAATTTTTCATAAGCTCAAAAGAGCTTGTCAAACAGGCTCGATTGCCATTCACAAAACTTCGATCAAAGCCGAGTTTTCTCACTATTGCTAGGCTTGTCAAAAGCTCCTCGAGCTTCTCCGGGTCCGATCTTTGGTTTAAAGGTACTAGGCCAGGTCTAGTTTAGGTTTCCATAACTGGTTTTGATTTCCAGCTTATTGGTTGGCTTGTGCTTAAGCTCAAAGTTGTGCCCTCTAACTGTTTTAAAGCATATAAGCTCATATAGTCAAATCTGTGTAGCTGGTAGCTTATAGGTTTAGGACAGTTGTATTTAGTTGCAGTTGAGTAGTTTAAGCATAAAATAGCTTCTGTGAAAGTGTGGTGCTCAGTTGGTGCCTTGTGCTTATTTCAAGTGCTTCTTTATAAGCACTTTACATTGCAGTTCCATATTCATACACATAAGCCACTGTTTTTTCTATTTTTCTTAGATTCAGCATATTAAATTAGACTTTTCCTGAAATTTTCATAATTTTCCAACACTGTTTGCTATTTTTCTTAATTAAAAACAATTTTTAGATCATTTTAATTAGCTTTTAATACAATTAATTCAGAAAAAGTTCAAAAAAATAATTTTTCATTTTTCTTAGGTTAAGATAAATATAAAAAGTAAAAAAATTAATTTTCCAGATTTTTCATAGTTTAATTTGTAATTTTTAGTAATTTAATTAGTTTTAAATAGTTTAAAATTCATAAAAAATAGAAAAATAATCAGAAAAATACAAAATTAGTTTTGAAAATTCTCTTTTGTTATTTTAGATTTTTCCAAGTCATAATTATATTTTTCTAGCTTTATTTCATATTTTCTTGTATTTTAGGTTATTATTAAATAGTTAAAAATAGTTTTTAATTAATAATAATTAGATAAATAGTTATAAAAATAATTTTCTTTTTCTAAAATTTTTATTTTATCATTAGGTTTGTAAAAATATCATTTTCATATTTTTAGGATTAATATTGCTTCAGTTTCACATTTTCCTTTGTACGTCACGTAGTTTTTTTTAATTTAAGTTTTAAAAGAAAAATCAAAAACATTAGTTTAAAAATAGTGATAGCGTTTATTTAATATAGTTTATCTTTTTAATTTCCTTTAATTTGCATTTAAGCCCCTGTAAGTTATAAAATAACTCAAAATCCTTACTGATCACTATCCTTAGTGATTATTCGACATCTGATTGTGTTAAACACTATTCATCCTCCGTGGGACTTAACGACCCGGGAATCCACTGTATTCTCCTGATCTAAATTGCATTTGGTGTTTTGAACTGTTTTAAGTTTCTTACGGTTGGTCATTCACAAGTGGCTAGCTTGCGTGAGAAAACTTGACGGTTTAGCACCAATCAGCAGATTACTCTATCTTACCATGACAAGACCAGATATTTCCTATGTGGTGCAACATCTTAGTCAGTTTGTTTCTGCTCCTACTGATTTACACATGCAAGCTGGCATTCATTTGTTAAAGTATCTAAAAGGAAGTGTCAGCAAAGGGCTATTTTATCCAAGATCTCCCCACTTACGGATCATCGGTTTTTCGAGATCTTGATCAGGCGGCTTGTTTAATGACTAGAAGATCTCTTACTGGATATTGTATCTTTCTGGGTCATTCCTTGGTATCTTGGAAAACAAAGAAACAACCCACTGTGTCCAGGTCCTCTACTGTAAAGTAGTGCAGGGGCTATGGCGATTCTACTTGTGAAATCATGTGGCTAAGTTTTCTCTTAAAGGACTTACATATTCCAGAAAAAGTTCCTATTACACTCTTTTGTGACAACAAATCTGCACAACAATTGGTCGCTAATCCTTGTTTTCATGAAAGATCCAAACATTTGGACATGGATCGCCATTTCACAAGAGAAAAGTACAAGATGGTTTCTCGAAACCGCTTTTATTCCCACAACACAACAACTTGTCGATGTCATGACTAAGGCTTTAAATCATGTGCAGCATTCTATCTTGATTGGCAAGTTGGGAATCACTGATCATCCAACTTGAGGGGAGGATGAAGAATATATCAATATGTACAAACTACAAGGGTGTTATTTGTAAATATTTTAATTGTTTGTTAACAGGTGGTTAAGCATGTTTATCCACCTATAAATACCTTCTTCTTCTTCATTTTGTAACTAACAACTTTAGTTCAATACAATCATTTTCCCTCTTTCATTCCGCGTTCATAGATGTATTACTTACATCCAGTACTCGGTTAACGAAACTTACATAAGTTTTAATTTACTATATATACAAAATACAAGTGATGACACTATAATCCATTTACGTAAAAAAATGCTTTTTTGATTTTTTTTCATTGTATCACTATAATGTACGTTACTTAACTTCCGCGAATAAGGGTGCAACTATATTAGCTATATTAAATGCTTATACATATATAGTGTCTGTTTATTCTTTTATTTCATGTAGAGGTGGCGAAAACCCGGTTTTTGAAAAAACCGGTTTCGGTTCCTGGTCAAAGTCAACGAACCGGTTCCGGTTCCAAACCAGTTCGGTTTTTTTCGGATCCGAGGTCTAAAAAACCAGGACCGGTATAACCGGTTCCGGTTCGGTTCCAAAACCGGTCCTTAGAAAAATTGGTCGAACCGGTTCCAATAAACCTATCGTCCAAATTGTTAACAGTGAGCATGTTAACTTATCCAAGGTAGCCAATCACTGGGTAGACGCTATATATTGCGATGTGGTATGGTTGCCCAGATGGTTTCAGAAGTGATGGTATATAACATTTGACATTGTAGATTGTAACATAATATTTCGCATATGATGAGCACTTTATAAGTGTGTTGCATGTTGGTTTTTGTAATGTTAATACATGGTTATTTTGATAAAAATGCAGAAGGTTCATGTGGGTATGGAAATTCAGTGTCACAAGCACCATTTTCTTCCATGGTAACTAGAATTGGCTCCAATTTTGGCCACTGTCTCGAAAATGGGGTATATCCGTTGGAACCGGTTCTAACGGCTAAAAAGTGGAACCGGCTAGGAACCACCGGTTTGTGAAAGAACCAAACCGGTTCTTGGAAGAACCGGTTTTGACCGGTTTCGGTTCCTGTAAGATATTGGATTTCACAAACACACTAAACCATGATCAAAGTATGCGTTTAAGTATGTTAGAGAGAAAGTTCTAGTGAGAGAGTGGAAGAGAGTTGGGAACTATAGTGAGAGAAAGGAAAATATTATTATGAGCTCCAACTCTCTACCTTGGGAGGTAGAGAGTATTTATAGTCTTACAATAAACGCCACACAATGGGTGTGGATCGGGCATACTGATGGGTAAAGACCCGTCCGTCCTCCACGGTGTTACTAAACTAAATACTACTTAACTTAAAATAACTACGACTACGAGCTTTCTAACGATTACATATACTTGAGGTGACCGACACTTTAATACCGGAATTTCTAATTCCTAACAATCTCCCCAAGGAGGTCACCTCAAACATATACTAAAATTACATTGAATACAAGCAGATATTTCATTAACAATTGTTCTTGCATTCTTGGTGTAGTACTTTGCTCAAGCTCGTAGTCATTGATTCTTCTCATTGCATGTTTGGTTACTCCGGTGGAGGTCTTTCTTGATTCACGTGATAATAATTTTGAGCCACTTTTGAGATCATCGACTATGAAAAATCTACGAGACATCCATTGTGGTGTTGGAATTTTGTGATGTTGTAACATTCGGACCGTCATGCTCACATTACGGATCATGATGTCTTCTCATCGAGTAACGAAAGTCGTCGTTGATTCATGATATTGGCGGCAGAAAGCGAAGCATGGAGTGAAAATATCGAGTCATTGATGCACTTATCATGATTTCTTTTGAGATGAATGTGTAGTGTGCGCATGCGGCTATGGATTGACCGCTTCATTACGATCTGCGCAAGCGAAGGATGTACCGCATAAAGCAGTTAGCAATAAAGCACACGAAAGTGTCTTTGATCACTTTCGTTGAATTGAGGTACACGCCCACGGTTCCCGTTGATCAAGACAAGTCTCGCTGTGATCGGTAGGATTCTAAGAATCTCCTTGACAGGGTTTCGCAATGTTTGTTCTAATTGTTCTCAAACGGAACATCTCAAAGAAGACAACACGGAGTGAGTGAACCAAATAATTTAAGTCCACCGATTGATGAAAAGAGATTTGAAAATAATCGTGTATTGCTCAATAGAAATTGTTTTTGCAATACAACGAAGGTTTTAATGAACATCAATTATCAATCATAAAATACCTTTTGATTTGAAATATCCGTACACGGTCGATTTGCTAAAGAAAAAGTTTTTAAGCACAAAGACCGGTTTTTCAAAGGTATCCGTCAATCCATAACTCGAACCTGTGATTGATTCAAGAGATTGAATCGCCCCATTGTTTCTGCTTAGTTGTCACATGGTTGATCTATATAATAAATCTCACATGCCACCTACAAGGAGCTTGTTTGATGTTGGCTCGAAGGTTTTCCATCTTCACCGTGAATATGTTCACATATCACCTTCGGATGTTACGCAAAACCACAAGGATAATCGGGACTCAAGATATAATTTCTCTTTCCACATTGTGTGAAACAGAGTCTTCATTGAAAGTGTCCTAATGAGATTTATTGATGATCTCGTGGCTCTAGACTCAATTTGTGCATATTTGGATCCTGTGTGGGAGACTAGGGAGAGGTCTCCTTCTTCAATATCAACAATCTCTAAGAGAAAGTCGATAGATAATGTCGGTTCCCGTGAGAATGAAACAAGTCCTTTTAATAGGAACTTGAGTGGTTTGGAAAGTTGAAGTGCAAGCGTCCACCGGGTCCATGACGTCTTGTCTTCAATACCGATGTTACCATCGAGAGTATATGAATTGAACCCGGTTTACGCCTAAGGTTGAATAAATGGAGGGCTATTTGTTTTCACCCTTTTCTCATTCAATTCTTTTAATTCTTCAACCCTTCAACGCTTACGAGACTTCATAGCTAGAACCTTGTTGGGTTTATGCCGGTACTAGTTCGATCTCGATCCGCACTCTTCCCATATCTCATTTTTCTCCTTTTATCATCATACCTAAGAACTCTACACTAACTAGTGGATAGTCCCTGGTTTGATCCTTCCGGTTCTGGCGGATCATGGGAACACATACCTAACCTTATTATCCTTATATCACCGTACATAAAGTAAAGTTGGTCGGTCTATTTGGTATTGTTCATCTGCCATTGGAATCAATTGAAAACCATTTGAGAATCACTCCAGATACTTGTGATATAATATCAAAGCATTTTGTACCGAATTGTTTTGATATTTTTAGAACGAGAACTCCCCTCAACATGTGCATCAAATATTTGAAATCGTTTTGCACATGGAGGCAAGAGAAAGAATTAACTTCTTTGATTAACATTTTCTAAAAATATCAACATCGCTTCCTAATCAAGACAAGTAGATAAAGCATTTTGGGAAGGATGAGATTTTCATAATTTAGCTCCCCTCAATATGTGCCTCGAGATTTGAAGCAGTTTTGCACATACTAGAGGAACACGCACATCGAGATAAGTGATCACGCTTCAAATCATAGGTTTAAGATAGATGCTCCCCTCAACATGTGCAAGGAAAATTTTGAAATCGTTTGTCACATGTGGGAAGGATAGCATGTACATCCTTATAAAACCATTTACCGAATTATCGGTTTAAACCAATTTAAATCACACATTCTCCCCGATCACAATTATCAAATCATTTGAGATTTGTGATCTCTTATTGATTTAAATTGATTTTGAAAGCTTTTAAGGGAATTGTGACTTGATTATGAAAGCGTTTTAAGCGATAAGGATCGGATTTAAAGACTTTAAACTCCATTGGTAAAACATGCATGAATATCTTTTGAAAACAATTTAATGCCAAATAACTTTTAATTTAATTGAAATCATTCTCCCCTCAATCAATGACATAGGTTGTTGATTGAGAGATTGATATTTTGACCAATAAGTCTAGATGATTATCAAAAATAGAGTCCAAGTTATTTTTCAAAACAATTTGTTTTCGCAGATAACATGTTAATAGAATCGAGCATGGAATTTGGTTGATAAGAAGGCTTTTGATGAATGTTCAAACAAATTCTCAAATCTTGAAAAACATGAAAAGCATGGCTCGTTCTTTCTTTGAAAAAGCGGTTCTTGCTGAAATGACAATAAACCATTGTTTCTCTTTCTCCCAATTTTTATTTTATTTTTTTTTTATTTTTTTTTAATAAAAATTCGAACAATATCTAAAGTCCCGTGTCATTCTTTGAATGACAGCACAAAAACCGTAGATATTATCGAACCGAGAAAAACATGACAAATAGACAATATTTTTTTTTTTTTTTGAAGATTTTTCGAATTTTTCAAAATTTTATGGATTTTTTTGAAAGTTTTATATTTTTGTATTTTGTTTTTCGAATAAATATTTACAAGAGATAGATGAAGATAGACCTTTACTCCTCGTCTTCCTCCTGAAGACGTTTGAGTGTTTCTGGTTGAAGGCTTTTCAAGCCTAGTCGTGGAAGTATGAACTCAAAACGTTCTCTTGGAAGAGCTTTGGTGAAGATGTCGCTAAGCGATATTCGGACCTCACAAAATAGAGTTCCACCACACCTTTTCCACTTGTTCCTCGATGAAATGATGTCGAATGTCGATATGCTTTGCTCTTAAGTGTTGAACATTGTTGCATGAGAGAGCAATAGCACTTTTATTATCACAAGACAGAGGATTTTGTTGAATTCAAAGCCATAGTCGATAATTGAGATCTCATCCATAAGATTTGAGCACAACAGATGACATGGCTATGTATTCACCTCTGTAGAGGAAATAGAAGTACTCATTTGCTTCTTTGAGGACCAGCTCACAAGCTTATCACCCAAAACCGAGCACCTCCGGATGTACTTGACGAGTATCTTGACACCGCATGATCAAGATTCTGATAGGTCGTTAGTGACATACTGGTGTCCTTGGCACCAAAGACCCATATTGATGGTTCCTTGGAGATACCGAAGACTCGCTTAACCGCTTCAGGTGCTTTTGGTAGGCTTAGCTCGGTATCTAGCACACATGCAAACAATGAACAAGATGTACGGTCTACTAGTAGTGAGGTACATCGTGATCCAATCATACTACGATATTTCATTTGGTCAATCAAGATCCCTGAGTGGTCCTCATCTAGTTTGGTTTGATCAATTATGGGGTGTCAACAGGTCACTTGAATCAAATCCAAATTTCTTTAAGATCTCTGTTGCATATTTAGATTGATTTATGAAAATGCCTCGGGACTTTGTGAAATTTGTAATCCCAAGAAAAATGACATTTGTCCCATCATTGACATTTGAAATTTTGAACTCATTTCATTAGAAAACGGTCACACTCATTGGGGTCGATCGAGGCAAAGATGATATCATCAACATAAATTTGAACATGAATTAAATGTTTGCTCGACTTCCGGTGAACAATGTTGGATCAATGCTCCTTTGCTAAATCCGTAGATAGAAGAAACTTTGACAAATGTATCATACCATGCCCTGGAGCTTGCTTTAAACCGTAAAGAGCCTTCTTCAAACGATAAACGTGAGTAGGATGCTCTTGATTCACAAATCCTTCAGTTGGGCGACATAGACGACTTCTTTAAGATCTCCGCTCGTAAATGCCGTCTTTACATCCATCCGATAGACCACCATGTTCTTACTAGCAAAGCATTAGCCAAAAGATTTTGATTGCCTCGATTCGAACAATCTGGAGCAAAAGATTCTTCAAAGTCAATACCCTCTTCTTGATGGTATCCTTTAGCAACTAATCGAGCCTTGTTCTTCAATACATCACCATGCTCATCTAGTTTCACTTTGAAGATCCATTTTAGAGCAATAATCATGGCACATTCTCGAGCGGTACTAACTCCCATACATCAAGTCGATCAAACTCATGAATTTCATCTTGCATAGCATTGAACCAAATTGCCTTCGCTCATGGCGCTTTAACATCCTTTGGTTCGATCTTTGAGAGTACGGAGTTGAAGAAACACCATAAGGCATTGGTTGCAAGTTGTTTCCGTGTTGATACGGGACGAGAGGATTTCCAATGATGTTGTCTAATGGATGATCGTGAGTCCATTTTCCGAGGTGTTCATGTGGTAGTTGTTGAGGGATCAAGTAGCGAGTCGATGTCTCCGAAGAAGATGGTTTCAAGAAGATTCAGAGCAAATATGTTTTCGAATGGAGCATCTTCGTGAGTAGCAAAGGGATTAACTTCATCATTGATGCGAAACATTTCCATGATGTACATTTGAAGAATGATGATTTGTTGATGAGATCAAGGATCGCAGCAGCGCTTGACTTAAAGATATTGAGACCGAGGATTGTCTTCATTCACGTGAATATGAGCACCTCTGTTGTAGGAATCGACACCTCATTAGTACTTGGATCATAAAGTTCATCAAACATGGGATCAAACAATTTCTTTAAATCATCTTGGATGGAGGTACATATGGAGTTTCTTGAGAAGAGTTTGAAACAAGGGATGAACCAATGGGACTGCTTTTGAAGTGCGGGTCCTAAACTGGATTGTCCAGAGCCATTTGACCGGTCACTCATCAAACGTAACGTGAATTGTTTCCATGATATTTTGGGTTCTTTTGTTGTAGATTCGGTATCCCTTTTTGTTTGGTGCATACCCTACAAAAACTCCAATGTCTGCTTTAGCTCTAAGTTTGCCTAAGTCTTGACCTCATTAGTTGGATAACACAATGCACCAAACACACGAAGGAAGAGAGATTAGGTTTTCTGTTGTGGACAAGTTCATATGGAGTTTTTCCATGAGCAGTGTGAATCGTGGAACGATTTTGTGTGTAGCATGCAGTGGCAATAGCTTCACCCGAGAAACATTGGAACCTTTGAGTAAATCAAGATTGTTCTAGCGGCTTCTACAAGAGTTCGATTTCGTCTTTCAACTACACCGCTCGTTGAGGAGTTCGTGGAACATTTCTTTGATGGCTTATTCCAATGCTTTCATAAAAGTCACTAAGTTGTTTGTTAACAAACTCGGCCCATTGTCTGTTCGGATAATTTCGACGGTTTTGTTAAGTCGAACTCGCAACTGTTTGATGAGTTTGAGGATGATATCGAGTTTCATCCTTTGTCCTCAAGAACTTGACCGGTGAATCTAGAGTAATCATCAACCACAACTAACATATATTTCTTCCCAAAGATATTTCGCACTCTCATTGGTCCACATAGATCCATATGAAGGGTATGAAGAACTTCTGTGATTGAGTTTGTAAGTTTGGGTTTATGGGTATACTTTTAGCTTTTTCCCAATTGGCATGCTGAACAAAGATGATCCTTTTCATACTTTAGTCTAGGTAAACCTACAACTAAGTCCTTTCGGAGAGATCATTGATGGTGCGAAGTTCAAGTGATTTAGACGACGATGCCATAACCATGACTTTTTTTCGAGGCCTTGACAACAAGCAAATAGGAGATGACTTCATCATATCATCGATAGAGATGGTGTAAAGATTTGAACCACGAGTTCCTCGTAACAATTCCTTACCATCAAGTTCTCTAACAAAACAAGTATGTTTTCTGAAGGCTACTTCTAGATCAGAATCACAAAATTGACCAACAGAGAACAGATTATGACCAAGACCTTCCACATAGTATACTCTAGAGATGACACTATTACCCACAACATAATCACCATAACCCATAATTGCACCAAAATGATCATTTCCGAATCTAATCGTCTCCGATGAATTTGCTCACGAAGTTCATGAGCCGTGATCGTCGCCATCATATGCTTGGAACAACTGAGTCTAGGTACCACGTAAGCGATTTGAACGATCCGCGGTTGAACATGCACAAGAATGGATAATCGATAATTGGGATCCCCATGCAAGAATGGGTTCCATTTGGTTAGTAACATCGGTTGGAACACCCACATCGAAATAGAAGCATTCATATCGTAAAATAGGGCAATGGAATCATTGTGAATAGATGCGAGACTAGTGTATGTATTAGCCACATTCACGGTGTGCTCACTTCTTAAGGAATAGATCTACCAAGAGGCATCCATTTTCTGGTGGGCATTGTCTCGATTAGTCTTACGACCAATGTATCCAATAATAGCCTATTTTACTAAATGTTCTTCCCGTGGGTTTCCTTTGTTTTCTAACTTTCTTTCGTTTTGCCTTTTAGCCTTCTTAGCATGATTTTTAGCATTAACAATATTAATTGGACAATTAACATCATTAGGCAAAACATTAACACCACATTCATGATTAGAAAGCGAATTCAAGCAGACATTAATACAAGGTTTGCAAATAGTATCGAATTGAATTAATTACGAAGACGCCTATGGCTAATACTAGAATCAACACGATTCGCTTTATTACTCAAACTTAAAGTTCCTAGGTAGGTCTTCTACTTTCTTCCAATGCACATTCTTAGCTTGCAGGTCGTGTCCTTCCTTGTATTGTCTTGAGACTTTGACCGCTTGCTTTAATGTCACCGATTACTCTGTAGAGGAATGGGAACATTAGTTGGTTTGGCTACTATTTGCTTCACTGCTTAGATGTCTTTGGGATCCGAGCTACATGCAGCACACTAAGATTAACTTTTTAACACTTGAATAGCTGGGATTTGAACACCTAGAGGCACACTCGAGTTCACATTCTTAGCACTAATGATTTGAAATCTGAACTACTTGAAGGCACATTAGGGTTCACATTCATAACATTTGGCATTGAGTGACTTGCATGCTTGGCACTAGGCATAGAACACGGTATCAAGGGATTGACTTGCTCACCTAAGGTTTTAGGGCATATTGTAATTAGGCATTCTAGAAGTTCTTGAGATCGTTTGGCATATAAGCATGCATGGCCAATTGCATTATCATCTGGTTTCTAACTTATCCTCTTCTACAATCTCACAGAGACATTCTAAGTCGTCTTTAAGGTATGAGAAATATGTTTGAATAGCAAGTTTGTTATTCCTAAGATGAGGAGGAACATATTTCATGCACAAAGCATATTTATTACGATATGTACCTTTGATTCACCATTCTCCCATTGGTCATTGGCATCTTCCCTTTTACCCGACTCTTGATTCTCAATTTCTTTTTGTAACAAGGCTCTTTGTTTCGTTATTTTTGTTACGAGTGACCTTTATAGATTCAAATAATTCATTGAAATGACGTTTAACCTTTTCATTTTCTTCAAGAAAACCTCATTTTCCTTTTGTAACGCGCTTACTAAGTTTTGAAGATGAAATTTTGAGAATTCGAGAATCTAAAGGAGGAGGCATTTGGGGACCAGTCACATTGTTCGCTTGACCCTTTAATTGAGAGATTTGGGCTTTCAACTTTCGATCGTGTTGCAATGAGCTTGAATCTGCTCATCACGCTTGTTAATTTGAAAAGCGCATCAAACTCGAGCATCGAGGATGTCTTGATATTTGAAGTTTTGACATTTTCTTTAAGATGTTGATATTTTAGTTGTAAATTAAAATGCTCAACTTCTAGTTTAGAAAATGTTTAACCAAATTGTCGTGATCATCCGGTTCAATTTTCTCATTTAGTTCGAATTAGTTTTTCAAGCTCAATGACACGATCATGAGAGACTTTCAAAGCAAATGCATGTTCATGGAATCGAGAAGCGATAATAGAATAGTTAGTAGCGAGTAGAACACATCTTGAGCAATACATTCAAGTCGGGTTCTCATTTAGTGTATGCAAGTTCTTCCTCTCAATCTCATTATATTTTAGTGCTCGCTCATAGTCACTAACCTCAACTATCATTGCATCAAATTCCTTTTCCATTCCCTTAATATCGGATCTATCCACTTTTAAGACTCTCAAAGTGATCTTTTAGAAGTTTAAAGAAAGGCATGACCTCGCTAAATAGCATTCTTTCATTTGCTCAAAACCCTTTCACCTTCGCTATACCGATGGGTATGATCCTTTTCTTGCAAGTTTTCTCAAAATCAACAAATAGTTGAAAGATAACATATTGGCTAATTAAGGTCTTGCTTTTAGTGGAAATTGTTCTAGGAACAATATAGATTGGTGTATTAGGAGGATACACATCGCTCTAGGCATTTTCCAAAGGGAGGGTTTGTTTCAACAATATTTTCACTTTTCGCTTATCTAGATCCATTTTCCATAAAACTTGTTCTGGAGTCAACAATGTCCGAGGCTTAAACTTGTTCAAGGAAATCCAGTTTTCCTTCTTGTAATCATGGGGTGTGATCTTTATTTTCTTCTCTTTACATTTAGGATCATCTAATTTCTTGTTCATCTTTTCCTAGTGACTTCATCTTATTTCTTATCTTCCTCGGTGCACTCAACGCAACTAGGTTTTTGTCTAGGTTTAAGGATTTCATTGCCATCATAAAGCACCTTATGAGCGCTTTCTAGCCTTTTAATAACCTCTCGATTTGGTTCCTTAATAAGGGGAATGCTATGCTTATCGCTAAGACTCTATGCTTAGTGATCATGTGAGCAATCGAATGGTGTTCCTTGTATGTACAACTTGTTTTCAAGTTTGTTTTTCAAAGTTTTCGATTAGAAAAATCTTTCAAGAGTTTTGATTCCTTTGTATTAAATTCTTGCTTAAGCATTTTCACATTTTCTTGAAGTTCTTGTTTTGCTTAGCGCTTTAGAAAGCTTTTCTTGCAAGGAATTTAACTCTTGTTTTAATACTTCTTCTCGAAAATTACTTTTCTAATGATTGTACGCACTTGGTCATCCATTTCACCGCTCACGAGTGGTCAACTCAAATTTTGCACGTTGTTCATAAATGGCAACACGCTCTTTATAGGCATGTAGTTCGTAAATTACGTAATCATCGAGGGGCACATGCATGTATTCATCAAAAACATAGTCATTGTTGACTGCAGAAGATGTATCACTTGGTACAACTTCACTTTCACTTTGTTTCACATATTGATCATATGGGACAACATTGATATTACCCATATTTTCAATATTTGATTCAATAGTTTCAGTTGATTGTACTTTGTCATGCATCTTTTGCACATCAAGATCATCGTATAGTTTTAATACCTCGAGATGAGTTTGTCTTTGAATGGCCACTTGTGGTGAGGAAGAGACCTTGGGAGAAACCATTGGAGAAATGCTAGCCATAAAAATTGTGTGTGCGTGAGGTCCATCATCCACATCAGTCGTATGCATCACAATCGGCGACTTGAAAGGCATTTTGATGATTGTGACCTATCTCTCGAATAGGTCGCTTATCCACATCTCGCATCATAGGTCTTGGCATTGCCCTCGCCTAGAAACAACAATTCCTCTTCATCCAAAGCAAAGACCATTATCCCGAGCTTGTACAAAGATCTTATCTCTAAAGTAATCAAGATTCTCATGGAAGCTTTGGAGATGTCCAATTCCTTGCAATGTGTCCCTCACCACCACGCTTATAACATTTGATCGGCTTAGCTTGACCTTGATTACCATTCCTTCCTCGATTTTGATTACCAACATAACCTCTACCAGCTCCACCTCTTCCTTGATCAAACTGTCTTTCTTGAACCGATCGCCCATAATTTTCCCATCTCGATCAAAGCATGGTTGTGAAGATTGGAGGCGATTCGGATCTCATTACAGTGTGAAGTTTGTTGGTGTGAGGTGAAAGTGTCTGTTCTCTTTAACCATGAGTGTCGGTTGATTGATGAAATGTTCCATGACAAAGATTAGCATCGGGTTGCTTGAACCTTGGATCGAAATGGGTTTGTGATTATCATCTTCCGTGGGTACAACTTGAGGAGCATTGGTGGTAATCCCATCATTTGTGAGAAAGGCGGTTGACTCATTTGTAGAGCTTGTTTCTCCCGACCTTTGAACCGATCAAGAATCCTCTTTTCAAACATGGCATGTCTCTCATTCTCAAGGAGGAAGGCATAGAGTTGCTCATAGTTTGTATTCTTCAATCCTTTAGTGAGCTTCACGGATGTGACAAACTTGTGCCATTCGGGATTCATGTTGTTTACAAATTTAGAGTTCAAATTGAATGTTAGGCATAGTCATTCGATGTTCCTCATATCATTCACCAACTTATGAAATCTCACATAGTACTCATAGACACTCTCATCCGGTTTCATCTTGAAGTGTTCAAATTGTCATAGAGTTGTGATTCTCATCTTCCATAGTTAATTCGAACACGAGAGAAGCATCTTGACATTATCCCATAACGCTTTGCTTCGGTGTTGTGATTGATCGACTTGTAGATGTCTTTAGGAAGACCTTGAAGAACAATGTTAGAAGCCCCGATATCGTCGAATCTCTTTTTCTCCTTATCATCAAGCTCATCATACATCTTTGGTCCGTCCATTCCAGTAAATCGAGTTCCATCTTGAAGATCAAGTACATCTCTAGTCGCCTCAACTCGACACGGTCCTTCATCAATGGATTTGAGAATGTTGACTCCATTTTCCTTTCCAAGACAAGACAATCTAATTCGTTGAGCCCAAGAGTCGTAGTCGATTACATCAAGCATGGGTGGACGTGTATCCGAACCACCGCTTGAACATCCTCGGCAACAGTGGAGATGATAGTCGGAACGCTTGTAGACATGTTTCAAGCTCTACGGATTTTACTATTCTTTGATTAAACCGGGAAGTTGATTCTTTCACGGGATTTTACTAAACCAAAAGAACAACCGTAAGAATGTATCACGAAGAAGTAACAAGCCTAAATGAATAAGTACCTAACTACATAACTCGCTTAATTAATCAACTCGCTTAAGTAATCAACTCGCATAATAGCCAAGTCGCATCAGCATCAACTCGCAACACAGACAACTCGCTTAATAAATCAAGTCGCTAAATAGCCAACTCGCTTTAGTATCAACTCGCAAACACTCAACTCGCTTGAACACTAAGTCGCTTAGAGAAACTCGCTAGCGTTACAACTCGCTAAATAGCTAAGTCGCTTTAGATCTCAAGTCGCTTAAAGAAACAACTCGCTTAGAACCCAAGTCGCATAAATATCAACGCGCTAAATAGCTAAGTCGCATGTACCAACTCAGATCAAATAACAAAGCAACTCGCTTTGAAGAAACACAAGTCCGAGACTCAACTCGCTTAGTCCTTTTACACAAATAACCACTTTATCAATCCAAAACAACCAAACCACAATGATTTAAGCCTTCCAATTCAAAACATAAACACTTATGATGATCCTAAACACAAAAGTACAAGCAAAATTCAAACTTTACCACTAGAATTTGTTCAAATGAATCAAACTCTCCTAAACCCTTAATACACCAAAAACCTTATGAAATCCACCAAAACAAAGAGCATGAAAGATGAGTGATCAAACCATGGCTCTTGATACCAATTGTAAGATATTGGATTTCACATACACACTAAACCATGATCAAAGTATGCGTTTAAGTATGTTAGAGAGAAAGTTCTAGTGAGAGAGTGGAAGAGAGTTGGGAACTATAGTGAGAGAAAGGAAAATATTATTATGAGTTTCTAACTCTCTACCTTGGGAGGTAGAGAGTATTTATAGTCTTACAATAAAACGCCACACAACGGGCTATGGATCAGGCATACAGTGGGTAAAGACCCATCCGTCCTCCACGGTGTTACTAAACTAAATACTACTTAACTTAAAATAACTACGACTACGAGCTTTCTAACGATTACATATACTTGAGGTGACCGACACTTTAATACCTGGAATTTCTAATTCCTAACAGTTCTGGAACCGGTTTGGATGGCCACCTCTAATTTCATGCAACATCATTTACTATTTCGATGTAATATCAAATCATATAAATTCATAAGTTGTTTGGTGAGTGCTAATTAATTGTAGTACATACCATTAGTTTGTCTTTATACATACATCTCGTTCCAAGATTTATCAATCTAATCGTGTTAAATATCCGAATGAGTAAATGTTTTGTCTGCATCGCTTAAGGGTTTAATTTGTCATTGTTTTAAGTTTTAACTTTTAATCTAGCTTTCTACTTGGTAAGCTAGCTTGTATAAGGTGCTTTTAGATGTATGGTTCATTTGTCTATCCTTGTTCAACCGTTCGACTTGGTACATTTGCATTTTGTTACATATCGCTCCAATAGTATCAAGAACATGCATGTCTCATGGCATACATATAGCTAAAGTCAGTGTTCTTGTGATCATTGTTGCAACTCTAGTCAGAGTTTACATTTGTTAGATTATTGCATATTTGCATCTTCATTACACCACAATCAAATATTAAAAGTAGGAATAAAAAAACAGAAACACTTCATAAATTTAGTTAGTATATAAAAAATTCAAGAAGATAAGTAATATTGATCCAGTTATTTAGATCTGCAACTTTAAAGAAACACAAAAGTAAAACCGCAACCGATCTTGACTACCCGCTGCGATAAAAGGCATTTCTTAAAGATAATAACACACTATGTCACACGGAATTTAAAAGTACAAGACCGCAGTTACAGTGTGTTATTTATCTTTAAGAATCGCCATTATCGCATTACTAGCAAATATGGTATAACACAGGTTTTTTGTGGGAAGGGATGTTCTTGAATATGAAACAAATTGCGATTAACGTCATTTCTTAAAGAAAATAACATGCTATGTCACACGGAATTTATTAGTACAAGACCGCAATTACAGTATGTTATTTAACTTTAAGAATCGCCGTAACCGCACAACTATTGTAACTTACAAAACCGTAACAGATATATATTTGTTGAGGGGAGCATGAATGTCTTCAAACCCTAGACATTGTCCTGTATTTAAGGTGGTAGAAGTTACAGAAACAGTCCCTGAAGTATTGTCAAAGTTGCATGTTTAATCCATTAAATTTAAAATATATCCAAGTAATATTATTGCTTTGTCTGATCTTTTTGGTCACGGTATCAAGTAAACGTAATTTTTATATATAATGGTCATCGTCCGCCTCGAAAAATATAAAATACTTGCATGCGTAACTAAATTTACATTTGCTTGTTTATTAATTATTTATGATTATATGATTCATGTACAAGCAATCATGATTTCATGTATGTGTAACTAAATTTACATGTCTTCGCAAAAAGTTTTTACTTAAAATATAATTAGTTAACTAAATTTAGGCTTTGGTTAACATTTTGATCAACATCTTTGACGACGATTGATCCACATGTACTCGTCAAAAGGTTATGCGGGAAAAATTAGGGGGACACAATTAGCTCAAATAAAAAAATTGGGGGGAAATGAAATAGGGTCAACTTCTTGGTGAGAACATGTCCCCATCAAAGTTTTTAGTCAAAAACTCATAGCAATAGACATGTTTATAGAATAAGGGGGCTGAATGTAAACACTAACATAAAAGACTGAAAAACGGCTTATAATCTAAATAACTAATGAATGAAAAAGGTTAATTATGGGTGGCTTAATACCCACTAGTCACCCTATTAGCTTCGCCCATGCTCAACTACATACTCAAGCAGTTTTTTGTTTTTCACTTTTGACAATATTCATTTCATAGCGATGTTTTTATGTATCACTAATTTTGGTTTACTCATTACGTGACGTGCTATTTATTTCTTGTTAGCTAACTAATTCATTACATTAGAAAGAACACCAACATTGTTGTTGTACCTCAACTTCTTTACGATTAAAACCATACTATCGATCACACAAACATATACTCCGTAGAAAATAAAATAGCCGTCACAAATTTTTTTACTTTTGACATAGCTTGCCAATAAGTTTATAGACGAGTGATGAATCTATACTAACATTTGGGTTATGCATCTATGCACATGTAACATCTAGAAATTATACATACTCAAACTAAAATCTTCATTTAAAATTTGTTTTAATAACCAAATTCTTAAATGTAGCCTAGGCGTACTACATACCGTTAGTTTGTCTTTTATACATGTTGTTCCAAGTTTTATCCAGATTCTATATTTAAAAAATTGTTTTAACCAAATTCTTATATGTGGCCTAGGCGTAATACATACTGTTAGTTTGTCTTTTATACGGCATATCGTTCCAAGTTTTATCGATATAGTTAGTAAGCTAGCTTGTATTATCTAGGGTGCTTTTCAGAATCATATTCGAGGATGTGTAAGGTGTGATACTGGACAGAGGCGGCTCCCATTCCATAAACATCGCTTTTCTCAAGTACTACGTATTTGAAAGAATTCATTTGGCACTCTTTCTCTACCAGGGGTAGTTGGGTGCTTTGAATGGGTTTAAATGTGCATTGGACTTGAATGTAAAGAGCTCATGATCTTTGTTTACGAGTGAGTGAGTTGGTATGATAATAAGTTAAAACTTTTTATTATAAATCATCACTTTATTATAAACTCATAGGATTTTATTATTATTATTGTTATTATTATTATTATTATTATTATTATTTATTTTATTTTTTTTAATAACATCACTTTATTAAAAACTCAAAGGATTTACAAGAAATTAGTGGGAAGCCGAGAAACCAACTGCCCCCACCTCTAGCAATAGCGAAACTAATACGATTAACAATATGAACCCAAGACGAGCCCCAATGTCTTGAGTCAAGGAGAAAAGTCTAATACGCTTTAGTAAGGTTACCGCCTCTTTCTCAAGTTCTCCAAAAGAAGAAAAAGAAAAGGGAGGAACCCGATCGATATCTGCGCATTTAGCCTCATACTTGACACGTTTACGTCGTGCGACCTCACTAACCGCACGCCTGCACGAAATCAAGCGGCCCGATTGCGTCAAAGGAGACGAACCTGTAAGATCAACACAAACATCACGCCCGCCATCCCAAGAATAAAGCAATATATCACCGGTCGCAGGGTCCATCCATATCTCCATGAAGCCCAATATCCACCTCCTTACGAACGTAAATCCGGATCGAGCATATATCAACAAGAACATCACGCATAATGTTATGCCGATGTTTAATGCCAACAATACCCGCACATGAAACCGCATGATCCCCATAAATATCTCCAAAAAACCCTAGAACATGCCGAGCACGGTACGAACAAATTGAAAAGGGAACACCCAATCGATAACACAACACACAACGATAAGTCCCGGCATTCATAGTTTGTCCCAATCCGGATATAGGAGCCACCCTAAGCCAATCAAGTATGATCCTCCTTAGAGAGCTCCATAGCGCCACCGTCGAGGGATAGATGGAACGTAGATTCAACAGTTTGGGTAACCCGATCGAAATATATATCGCCAATTTCTTCATAAGTTTGGGGCGGCGACCCGCTAGGTTACTCAAAAGGTCAATATCCATATTCGCATTAAAAGTACATAGAGCATCGTCAAAAGAGGGACCAGAGTCACAATACCAAGACTATGGAGAAGCTTAGTCTGCAGACTAGCGATTGAAGTCTCAAGCAAGAAAAGCATAGTTCAAAACATCACCGCATAATATAAACCAAGCCCCCAAAAGCAAAGGCGGTGGCAAGTCTCCATTGCAACACCAAAACCAGCCCGAAGCCGTGACAATACGCCCAAGGAAGAACGAAGAGCCGCATCAAAAGAAACCCGGGCACACTCAAAGACCCGAGGTGAACATGTACGTATAGAAAAATATAACTTCGAAATACCAGCACATGCACGGAGCAACAACAACTCACATTGGGAGTCATTAAGTGTAGCAACCGCATCCATAAGTTCAATAGTTTTAGCAACCCTTTTCAGGACAACCGTACTACCGAACTCAAAATCCACACAAACCGGCCCACCTAATAATTTAACACCGTGTAGGGGACACAAAATATTGGGGGGAAAAACACCTACCAGTCTACTTCTTGGGTCCTCCTGTGGCCAAAAAACCTCAGTTTTATCAACATTGATGTGTAAGCCTCGACTAGGTCCATCCATCATAATCAACTCTAAAACCTTTCCAACCACCAAAGTATCACCAATAATAGTGCCGTCATCCAGATACCAAGCATGAAAGGAAAGGTTAAAAGAGTCTCTAATCTTACATGCCAGAGGATGTAACACTAAAGAAAAAAGAAGAGGCCCAAGCGGATCACCTTGTTGCACACCTTGATGAGACCAAAGAATATGCTCACCATAATATAATCTGGCAGGACTGGAGTAACAGAATTCAACCCAACGCGACATAGCCGGAAAATGAAGCCGAACCTCACGCAACATAACAGCCCGATCAACCATGTTGAAAGCGTTCTTAAAATCAACCAACAACATGGAAAGACCAACATCACCCCCACGATCCTCAATCAAACGGTTCACTGCATGAAGAATAGCCTCCCCTCCACCCGAAACCCCAACACCAAATTGTAAATCATCTAAATAGCCACCAAGAATGGCCAATCATGGATGCACATACCTTGAAACTAACCGCCCAAACAGTTCCAACAAAGAATTGACGGATACCTCCTCCCGGCGACCAAGGGTGTGAGAGGAGCACTAGCAATGTACTCACCCAACACCCCGGACATTTACCAAGAAGAAAAGGTTCACCACTGGGTGATAGAAGCGACCAACTCATCGAATAGCAACAACAACACCATTTAAACAATCCAAAAGGTGTTGAGCACGCAAACCATCCCGCCCACAAGAAGTACCCGAGGAAACTCTTAATTATTATTATTATTATTATTATTATTATTATTATTATTATTATTATTATTATTATTATTATTATTATTATTATTATTATTATTATTATTATTATTATTATTATTATTATTATTTTGAACAAAACAAAAAAAACTTTAGAAGCCTCAAAATATATCTCCCTTTATATATTTTATGGCCACAAATTTACTTCCAACTTTAAATTGTTGACGATAAATAAAATAATGTTCTAAATATTTGTTAAACGCATCTTAAAGTGGTCGAGAGTGACGAAAAGCTCATTAAAATTTAAATTTAGACGGTTAATATAAATATTTATCGTCATGTTTGGGCATCATAATTTTTTTTTGCACATGGCTTCCGCTTACCCAGCTACGGCACTGATGCTTTTAGATGTATATATGGTTCATTTATCTATTATTGTTTCAACCGTTCGACTTGGCACATTTGTATTTTGTTACATATCGCTCCAGTACACAACTAAATTTTGCATATTGTCTTGCACACAAGGACGGAGCCAGAAATTTGTATTGAAGGGGGATCAATTTTTTTTTTTTATTTTTTTTTTTATTTTTTTTATTTTTTTTTTAAGATTGTAACATATATTTATTTGCTAGATAGTAATACACACAATTACATTATGGATTTCTATCTGCTTATTCACCAAGAATAAAAAAGATAAATTTAAAACTAAATATAATTGATAAATAATGTACAAACTTTTGCATAGTTTCCGACCAAAAACAACAATCGAAAAACTGCTTTTCACCATTAAAGGTGCGGTAGTTGGGCCGGTTGGGGGTGGCCGAGCACCCCCAGCCCCCCACTGGCTGTATCTGCTTGCGCATATAATTTAGTTTTGTCATAAAAATGCATTACCAAATCATACGAGAATTTTCTGTATAAAGTATCAAGAACATGCATGTCTCAATTTATCATAAAAATGCATATAATTTAGTTAATTTGTATGGATTTATCAATGTGGTTATGCATTTATGTAAGTGTAGTTGACACCTACAAGTACAACTGTTACTTATTATTCTTCATGTAAAAAGTTGTTTTAACCAAATTCTTATATGTAGCCCATGCGTACTACATACCATTAGAACTGTGGAAGTGCAAGTTTCAAATGCTGTGTTGAATATCCGAATGAGTAAATGTTTTGTCATGTACTGTTTAAAGGTTTAAATAATTTGTTGTTGTTTTAAGTTTTAACTTTAACCTAGCTAGCTTTCTACTTAGTAAGTAATTAGCTTGTATAAGGTGCTTTTAGATGTATGGTTCATTTGTCTATCATTCTTCAACCGTTCGACTTGGTACATTTGCATTTTGTTACATATCGCTCCAATAGATCTAGCCAGAGTTAACATTTTTGAGATTATTTCATATTTGCATCTTCATCACACCACAATCAAATATTAAAAGTAGGGAAAAAAAACAGAAACACTTCATATATAAAAAATTCAAGAAGATAAGTAATATGGATCTAGTTATTTAGATCTGCAACTTTAAAGAAACACAAAGGTAAAACCGAAACCGATCTTGACTACCCGCTGCGATAAAAGGCACTTCTTAGAGCACTAGGTATGGTGTTATCCGATAACACTTTATTGGTATGCCACATCAGCGCCACCTCATCTCCATCCAACAACACACAAATAACTAAAACACCCTTCCCTCATAACACACCACTAACATGTTATTGGGTCCCACAAAATACCCCACTAAAAATACTCACTCACTCACAATACACAAAATAAAAAATAAGAAAAAACACAAAAGTTACCAATGGCTTGTGCCATTTCACCAACTCAAATTCATTTGGCTCAACTTTGGCATGTTGGCCGGTATGGTGGCTCACGAATGGCACGACGAATGGCATGTTAAATGGCTACCATACCTTGTGCTCTTAAAGATAATAACACACTATGTCACACGGAATTTAAAAGTACAAGACCGCAGTTATAGAGTGTTATTTAGCTTTAAGAATCGCCATTATCGCATTACTATAAGCACAAAATATGATCCAACATATGTTTTTTCGTGGGAAGGGATGTTCTTGAATATGAAACAAATTGCGATTAACGGCATTTCTTATAGAAAATAACACGCTATGTCAAACGGAATTTAAAAGTACAAGACCGCAGTTATAGCATGTTATTTAACTTTAAGAATCGCCGTAACCGCACAAGTATTGTAACTTACAAAACCGTAACAGATATATATTTGTTGAGGGGAACATGAATGTCTTCAAACCCTACACATTGTCCTGTATTTAAGGTGGTAGAAGTTACAGAAACAGTCCCTGAAGTATTGTCATAGTTGTAAGTTTAATCCATAAAATTTAAAATATATCCAAGACGTAATGTTATTGCTTTGTCTGTTCTTTATGGTCACGGTATCAAGTAAACGTAGATCGATTATCTTCAGCTTATATTCGACTAATTATTCTTAGGTTGTAATCTAGTAAAGAATTTTTTATACACAACGGTGTTCTTCTGACTCGAAAAATATAGGCTACGCATGTGTAACTAAATTTACATTTGCTTGTTTTATTAATTATTTATGATTATGATTTCATATATAATTAGTGTCATTAGATCTATATACATTCTGTTGGATATTATAATATGGTCGTAAAATTTTAATTGAATATTGATTCACCTTATAATAAGGAGTATGATTGGGGTTGTTGTTAGTATTTATCAGCTTATATTGATGAACTAGCAAATTATTCATGAAACAAAACCATGTATCTATTAATTATTATGATTATCACAGGGATACAAAGTGAAAGAAACTAACTTCGATTCACAAATGAAAAGACACAACATTAATTTCTAACACAACATCTCCATTAAATATTCAGTTACAATATCTTTCAAAAAAAGTTCTTGTAGTTATGCTCAAACTATAACAAAATGACAAGACAAAGCTTTCTAACTAATTTCTATCTCCTTTTGCATTTTAGTATTGTTATTTTTACATGTCTATCAATTTAATTTTCTAAATTAGAGGACTTGTTGCCCATCCTATACAAAAATGATCCTCAACTAGGTTAGTTGATTGTGATTCATGTCTTGCTTAAAATATATACAATAGATGTATATAGTTTATATTTGGTGACATATTTGGTTATCTTTAAAAACATGTTTCTTGTGCAGTCATACTCATCGTCAATTAATTATAATTCACAAACTTTTATTTTTATACTAATATTATTTAAAATCAGACATTCCTATAATTGTTTTGAATTTTATTAGAATATTGGACTAATCGACTATATATATATTCAAGAATTTGCACTGATGTGTTGAAATCCTCAATCAGGTAATTAGATAATTTTACTTTGTTTTTAAGGCACAAATGAACAAAGCAATACACAAATATTTCTCATGTAAATTATGTTTGGAAGGGATCAATTATGTTATATTAACATAAGCGGAAGTTAGTTAAATTTTGATTAAAGACAGTTGGCGTGAAGAGTCATGACGTACTGTTGGTTGAAGTTGTGTCTTTTGGTGAGACAATCTAGCTACTTGGATAAAAAATAGGTAATACTTGAATCGAAAAAATCATTTAGGTTTTGGACCGCTACTCCAAACAACGCGACCCTTGACCCAACGCGAGGCGCTTCTCCTTGACTTTGCAAGGGGGTGCGACCCCTTAACTCACGTACTTTGTAGTGGCAACATCAAACTAACTACAATGAGTATGCACTCGCACTTTATGACTCGACCATGAGCTAAACGTAAATAAGTCACTGATCTCCAATAAATCACAACTATATACATAATTGATATCACTAAAACCACCAACAAATATACAAATATAAGAAAACAAACACATAACAAAGCATGGCTTAGTAAGTACGAATATTGACTAAGAAACATATTGTGAATGACGGTGTTTCTAAAACAAAAAAACACACATCGTCACATGGAGAGAACATATCCGTAGTTATTGTGTGTTCTTTAGCTTTAAGAATCACCACAACCACATAAATGGTCCTTTAACTATTGACCAGATTGTAATTTTCTGAGATCGTAAACATGTGTTTTGCAATAGGAGAAGTTGCATATGGAAAGATAAATGAAACCCTAAGATAAACTTTGTTTATATAGACTTTAGTTTACATAAATGGTCCTTTAACTATTGACCAGATTGTAATTTTAGTCCATTTATTTAAAATAATACATTTGTACAAGTAATGATTTTTTTCTTTCTTTTTTGTCATTCAATTACACTAAAATGCATTGCTTAACTTCTACGAATATGGCTATAATTATTTTAGCTATATTAAATGCTTATACACATAAAGTGTCTATTTATTCTTTTATTTCATGCAACACTGTTTACTATTTTGGTGTAATATCAAATCATATAAATTGTTTGGTGAGTACTTAAATGTTTATGCAAATAATCTACGTCTTTATTATGTACACACTATTTTGTGTTAAACTAGAGAAAACGATCTAAATGTGTATAAGATACATTTATAATTTTAGAGAAAAAGTTTCAAACGTAAAAATCTTCACATTACATTATTACCGATCACATGCACTTCTCATTTTCGATTAGCGATAACCTTTACTTGAGTGAGAGAAAAAAAAATGTGTGACAACACAAGTTGTTTCTTTAAATATAGTGTCATTTATTATTCTGATGAAGACATTTATTATTCAAACTAGCTCAGCTAAATTTATGAAGACATAACTTACTAATTAGAGACATTCTATTTATGTTTTGAACAAAATAAAAATTAATAAATATAGACCCACTAAGATATGTATTTCATTTACCAAACACAAGCAACTTTTTGTTTTTCGCTTTTGACAATATTCATTTCATAGATGTTTTTATGTATCACTTTTAGTTAACTCATTACGTGACGTGCTATATATTTCTTGTTAGCTAATTCATTGTATTAGAAAGAAAACCAACTAATTTGTTGTTGTACTCAACTTCTTTACAATTAAAAGTTTAAAACCATAAGATCGATCACACAAACATATACTCCGTAAAAAATAAAATAGCCGTTACATATTTTTTTTACTTTTGACATAGCATGCCAATAAGTTTATAGACATTGTGATGAATCTGTACGAACATTTGGGTTATGCATCTATGCACATGTAACATTTAGAAATTATACTCTCAAATCCAAAATCTTCATTTAAAAATTTGTTTTAACCAAATTCTTAAATGTAGCCTAGGCGTACTTGTTGGATATTAGTTTTCACATACACATCAAACCATAACACAAAGTAGCATATAGATGGAATTCTAGAGAGAGAAAGTTAGAGGTTTAGGGAACTTAGTGAGAGAAAGTGAAAGATATTATTATGAGCTCCAACTCTCTACCTTGGGAGGTAGAGAGTATTTATAGTCTTACATAAATCGCACACATCGGGTGTGGATCGGGCATACATGGGTAAAGACCGTCCGTCCTCCACGGTGTTACTTAACTAAATACTACTTAACTTAAAGAACTACGACTACGAGCTTTCTAACAATTACATATACTTGAGGTGACCGACTCTTTAATACACGGAATTTCTAACAATCTCCCCTAAGGAGGTCACCTCAATCATGTACCAAACTTACATTGAATACAAATAGATATTACATTAACAATTGATCTTGCATTCTTGATGTAGTCCTTTGCTCCTAAGCTCGTAGTCATTGATTCTTCACATTGCATGTTTGGTTACTCCAAGTGGAGGTCTTTTCTTGATCCACGTGATAATAAATTTGAGCCATCTTTTGAGATCATCACTATCAACAATCTCGAGACATCCTTTGTGGTGTTGGTATTATGTGATGTTGTGACATTAGGACCGACATGCTCACATTCGGATCATGATATCTTCTCATCGAGTAGCGAAGCATTTGTTGAATCATGATATTGGCGGCAGTAAAGCGAAGCATGGAGTGAAAATATCGAGTCATTGATGCACTAATCATGATTTCTTTATAGATGAATGTGTTAAGTGAGCATGCGGCTATGGATTGACCGCTTCATTCGATCACCGCAAACGTCGGGTGTACCGCATACATGATTAGCAATAAATCGCACGAAAGTGTCTTTGATCACTTTTGTTGAATTGAGGTACACGCCCACGGTTCCCGTTGATCAAGACATGTCTCGCCTGTGATCGGTATAATTCAAGAATTTCCTTGATGAGGTTTCGCAATGCTCTAATTGTTCTCAAACCGAACATCTCAAAGAAGACAACACGGAGTGAGTGAACCGGTAATTTTAAGTCCACCGATTGATGAAAAGAGATTTGAAAAACAATCGTGTATTGTTTCAATAGAAATTGTTTTGCAATACAACGAAGGTTTTATTGAAAATCAATTATCAATCATAAAAATACCTTTTGAGTTGAAAAATGAGTACACGGTCGATGTGCTAAAGAAAAGAGTTTTAAGCACAACGACCGGTTTTCAAAGGAATCCGTCAATCCATAACTCGAACCGTGATTGATTCAAGAGATTGAATCGCCCCATTGTTTCTGCTCGGTTGTCACATGGTTGATCTATATAATAGATCTCACATGCCACCTACCAGAGCTTGTTTGATGTTGGCTCGTAAGGCTTTCCATCTTCATAGTGAATATGTACACATCACTCGGATGTTCCGCAATACCACAAGGATAATGCGAGGACTCAAGATATAATCTCTCTTTCCACATTGTGTGAAGCAGAGAGTTTTCATTGAAAGTGTCCTAATGAGATTTAATGATGATCTCGTGGCTCTAGACTCAATTTGTGCATATTTGGATCCTGCACAGGAGACTAGGAGAGGGTCTCCTTCTTCAATATCAACCATCTCAAGAGAAAGTAGATAGATAATGTCGGTTCCCGTGAGAATGAAACAAGTCCTTTTAAGAGGAACTTGAGTGGTTTGGAAAGTTGAAGTGCAAGCGTCACTGGGTCCATGACGCCTTGTCTTCAATATCGATGTTACCATCAAGTAGCATATGAATTGAACCCGGTTTACGCCCTAAGGTTGAATAAATGGAGGCTATTTGTTTTCACCCTTTCCTCATTCAATTCTTTTTAATTCTTCAACCCCTTCTTGCTTACCGAGACTTCATAGCTAGAACCTTGTTGGGTTTATTCCAAGACTAGCTCGGTCTTAGTCCGCACTCTTCCCATATCTCATTTTCTCCTTTTATCATCATACCTAAGGACTTCTACACTAACTAGTGGATTGTCCTGGTAGATCCCTCCGGTTCTGGCGGATCTTGGGAACTAATACCTAACCTTATCATCCTTATATCACCGTACATAAAGTAAAGTTGGTCGGTCAATTTGGTATTGTTCATCCGCCATTGGAACCAATTGAAAACCATTTGAAACTCAATTCGGATACTTGTGATATATTATCAAAGCATTTTGTACCGAATTGCTTTTGATATTTTAGAACGAGAACTCCCCTCAACATGTGCATCAAGTATTTGAAAATGTTTTGCACACGGAGGCAAGAGAAAGAATTAACTTCTTTGATTACCATTTTCTAAAGATATCAACATCACTTCCCACATCAAATCAAGAAGATATAGCATTTCCGGAAGGATGAGGTTTCCATAAATTTGCTCCCCTCAATATGTGCCTCGAGGTTTGAAAAGAGTTTTGCACATACTAGAGGAACTTGCACATTGAGATGAGTTGATCACATTTCAAATCATAGGTTTAAGATAGATGCTCCCCTCAACATGTGCATGGAAAATTTGAAATCGTTTGTCACATGTGGGCGAGGATAGCATGTACATCCTTATAAAACCATTTACCGAATTATCGGTTTAAATCCAATTTAAATCACACATTCTCCCCGATCACAATTATCAAATCATTTGAGATTTGTGATCTCTTATAGATATAAATTGATTTTGAAGGCTTTTAAGGGAATTGTGACTTGATTATGAAAGTGTTTTAATCGATAAGGATCGGATTTTAAGACTTTAAACTCCATTGATAAAACATGCATGTATATCTTTTGAAAACAATTTAATGCCAAATAACTTTTTAATTTAATTGAAATCATTCTCCCCTCAATCAATGACATAGGTTGTTGATTGAGAGATAGAGATATTGACAAATAAGTCCGATGATTATCAAGAATAGAGACCGAGTTATTTTTGAGAGCATTTGGTCTTCAACAGATAAATGTTTATAGAATCGAGCATGGAATTTGAAAACATGGTAAAACATGGCTCGTTCTTTCTTTTAAAACCGGTTATTGCTCGAAAAATGACAATAAACCATTGTTTCTCTTTCTCCCAAAAATATTTTTGGATTTTTGATTTTTGATTTTTTTTTTTTTTTTTTTTATATATATATATAAAATTGAACAACATCTAAAGTCCCGTGTCATTCTTTGAATGACAACATCAAAACCGTAGATATTATCGAATCGAGAGAAACATGACAAAATGACAATATTTTTGAAGATTTTTCAATTTTTCAAATTTTATGGATTTTGAAAGTTTTATATTTTCTATTTGATTTTGAGGGTTTTATAATTTTGTATTTTGATTTTTCGAATAGAAATATACAAGAGATAGATGAAGATAGACCTTTACTCCTCGTCTTCCTCCTGAAGACGTTTGAGAGTTTCTCGGTTGAAGGCTTTTCAAACCAAGTCGTGGAAGAATAAACTCAAACGTTCTCTTGGAAGAGCTTTGGTGAAGATGTCGCTAATTGATATTGAGACCTCACAAAATAGAGTTCCACCACACCTTTTTCCACTTGTTCCTCGATGAAATGATGTCGAATGTCGATGTGCTTTGCTCTTGAGTGTTGAACGTTGTTGCATGAGAGAGCAATAGCACTTTTATTATCACAAGATGAGGGATTTTGTTGAATTCAAAGCCATAGTCGATAATTGAGATCTCATCCATAAGATTTGAGCACAACAGATGACATGGCTATGTATTCCGCCTCTGTAGAGGAAATAGCGAGACTCATTTGCTTCTTTGAAGACCACTCACAAGCTTATCACCCAAAATTGAGCACCTCCGGACGTGCTTGACGTGTATCTTGACAACCTGCATGATCGGCATATGCATAGGCCGTTAGAGACATACCGGTGTCCTTCGGTACCAAAGACCCATATTGATGGTTCCTTGGAGATACCGAAAGACCCGCTTAATCGCTTCAAGGTGCTTTTTAGTAGGTTTAGCTCGGTATCTAGCACATATGCAAACAATGAACAAGATGTCTCGGTATACTAGCGATGAGATACATCAGGATCCAATCATACTACGATATTTCGTTTGGTCAATCATGATCCCCGAGTGGTCCTCATCTAGTTTGGTTCGGTCAATCATGGGGTTGTCTCTGTGGTCACTTGAATCAAATCCAAATTTCTTTAAGATCTCTGTTGCATATTTAGATTGATTTATGAAAATGCCTCCGGATTTTGTGAAATTTGTAATCCCTAGAAAATGACATTTGTCCCATCATTGACATTTGAAATTTAGAACTCATTTCATTTGATAAACGATCACATTCCATTGGGTCCATCGAGGCAAAAATAATATCATCAACATAAATTTGAACATGAATTAAATGTTTGCTCGACTTCGGTGAACAATGTAGGATCAATGCTCCTTTGATGAATCCGGTTGATAGAAGAAACTTTGATGTTGTATCATACCATGCCCTTGGAGCTCGCTTTAAACCGTAAAGAGCCTTCTTCAAACGATAAACGTGAGTAGGATGCTCTTGATTCACAAATCCTTCAGTTACCGACGAGACGACTTCTTTAAGATCTCCGCTCGTAAATGCCGTCTTTACATCCATCCGATATACTACCATGTTCTTACTAGCAAGATTAGCCGAAAGATTACGATTGCCTCGATTCGAGCAACTCGAGCAAAAGATTCTTCAAAGTCTATACCCTCCTCTTGACGATATCCTTTAGCAACTAATCGAGCCTTGTTCTTCAACACATCATCATGCTCATCAAGTTTTACTTTGAAGATCCATTTGAGAGCTATAATCATAGCACGCCCTGGAGCGGTACTAACTCCCATACATCAAGACGATCAAACTCATGAATTTCATCTTGCATGGCATTGAACCGCCTATCTTCATTCATGGCGGTTTAACATCTTTTGGTTCGATCTTAGATAGTACGGAGTTGAAGAAGCACCATAAGGCATCGGTTGCGAGTTGTTTCCGGGTTGATACAGACGAGAGGATTTCCAATGATGTTGTCTAAGGGGTGATCGTGAGTCCATTTTCCGAGGTGTTCATGTGGCGCTTGTTGAGGAACCGAGGTAGCCGAGTCGATGTCTCTCAAGACGTGGTTCGATGATGATTCGGGAGTAGCAAATATGTTTTCAAATGGATCATCTTGAGAGTCGCAAAGGATTAACTTCATCATTGATGCGAAACATTTTCATGATGTACATTTGAAGAATGATGATTTGTTGATGAGATCAAGGATCGCCAGCAGTGCTTCTTGACTTAAAGGTATTGAGACCGAGGATTGACTTCATTCATCGGAATATAAGCATCCTCTGTTGTAGGAATCAAGACCTCATTAGTAATTGAATCATACAGTTCATCAAACATAGGATCAAACAATTTCTTTACATCATCTTCGATGGAGGTACATAGGAGTTTCTTGAGAGGAGTTTGGAACAAGGGATGAACCAATGGGACTGCTTTTGAAGTGCGGGTCCTGAGTGGAGTATCCAGGAGCCATTTGACCGGTCACTCATCAAACGTAACGTGAATTGTTTCCATGATACTTGGGTTCTTTTGTTGTAGATTCGGTATCCCTTTTGTTTGATGCATATCCTACAAATACTCCAATGTCGACTTTAGCCCTAAGTTTGCCTAAGTCTTGACCTCATTAGTTGGATAGCACAATGCACCAAACACTCAAGGAAAGATAGATTAGGTTTTCTGTTGTGGACAAGTTCATATGGAGTTTTTCCATGAACAATGTGAATCGTGGAACGATTTTGTGTGTAGCATGCGGTGGCAATTGCTTGACCCGGAGAAACATTGGAACCTTTGAGTAGATCAAGATTGTTCTAGTGGCTTCAACAAGAGTACGATTTAGTCTTTCAACTACACCGCTCATTGAGGGGTTCGTGGAACACTTCTTTGATGGTCGATTCCAACGCTTTCATAGAATTCACTAAGTTGTTTGTTGACAAAATCGGCCCATTGTCTGCTCGATAATTCGCGGTTTTGTTTAGACGAACTGCGCATTGTTTGATGAGTTTGATGATGATATCGAGTTTCATCCTTTGTCCTTAAGAACTTGACCTGTGAATCTAGAGTAATCATCAACCACAACTAACACATATTTCTTCCCAAAGATATTCGCACCCTCATAGGTCCACATAAATCCATATGAATCATATGAAGAACTTCGTGACGAGTTAGTAGGTTTGGGTTTATGGGCATACTCTTGCTTTTTCCCAATTGACATCTTGAACAAAGATGATCCTTTTCATACTTTAGTCTAGGTAAACCTACAACTAAGTCCTTTCTCGAAAGATCGTTGATGGTGCCAAGTTCAAGTGATTGAGACGACGATGCCATAACCATGAATTTGTTTTGAAGCCTTTGATAACAAGCAGATTGGAGAGGCCTCATCATGTCATCGATAGAGATAGTGTAAAGATTTGAGCCACGAGTTCCTTTTAACAATTCCTTACCATTAAGATCTCTAACAAAGCGGTATGTTTTCAAGGCTACTTCTAGATCGTAATCACGAATTGACCAACAGAGCAGATTATGACCTAAACCTTCCACATAATACACTCTAGAGATGACACTATCACCAACAACATAATCTCCATAACCCATAATAGCACCGAAATGATCATTACCAAATCTAACAGTCCCGATGAACTTGCTCACGAAGTTCATGAGCATGACCGGTCTCCAAATCATATGCTTGGAACGACTGAGTCCGGTACCACGTAACGATTTGAACGATCTGCGGTTGAACACGACAAGAATGGATAATCGGATAATTGGGATCCCCATGCAAGAATGGGTTCCATTTGGTTAGTAACAATGTTTAGAACACCCACATCGAAATAGAAGCATTCATATCGAAAGTGAGGCAATGGAATCATTGTGAATAGATGCAAGATACTAGTGTTCAGATTAGCCCTGCTCACGGTGTGATCACTTTAAAGGAATAGTTCTACCAAGAGGCATCCATTTTCTAGTGTGCATTATCCGATTAGTCTTATGACCAATGTGTATCCAATAGAAGCCTATATTATGAATGTTCTTCCGTGGGTTTCCTTTGCTTTCTAACTTTCTTTCGTTTTGCCTTTTAGCCTTCTTAGCATGACTTTTAGCATTAACCATATTAATCGGACAATTAACATCATTAGCGTAACATTAACACCACATTCATGATTAGAAAGTAATTCAAGCGGACATCGGTACAAGGTTTGCAAATAGTATCGAATTGAATTAATTACGAGACGCCTATGGCTAATACTAGAATCAACACGATTCGTTTTATTCGATTCAAACTTAAAGTTCCTAGATTATTCTTCACTCTTTTCCAAAGGCACATTCTTAGCTCATGAGGTCCTATCATTCCTTGTATTGTCTTGAGACTTTGACTGCTCCCTTTAATGTCACCGATTACTCCTGTAGAGGAATGGGAACATTAGTTGGTTTTACAACTCTTTGCATCACTGTTTAGAAGTCTTTGGGATCCGAACTACATGCAGTGCACTAAGGTTCACTTTCTTAAGACTAGAGGTACTGAGATTAGTACTCCTAGAAGGCACACTTGAGTTCTCTTTCTTAGCATTAACAGATCTAGAATCTGAACTACTCATGGGTACACTACGGTTCACATTCAAAACATTGGGAATCGAGTGCAAATCATACTTGGCGTTAGGCATCGAACATGGAATCAAAGGGTTAACTCTCTCACCTAATGTCTTTGGGCATATTGTGATCAAGCATTCTAAGATTTCTTGAGATCGTTTGGCATATAAGCATGCATGTCCAATTGCATTATCATGAGGTTTCTCTAGCTTATCTTCTTCAACAATCTCACGCAGGCATTCTAAGCAATCTTTAAGAGATGAGAAATATGTCTGAATAGCTAGTTTGTTGTTCCTTAGATGAGGAGGGACATATGTCACAGATAAAGCATGTTTATTACAAGAGTGAACCTTTGATACAACATTCTCCCCATTGGTCATTGGCATTTTCCTTTTACTCGACTCTTGATTCTCAATTTCCTTTTGCAATGACGCTATTTGATCGTTATTTTGTTACGAGTGACTTTAATTGATTCAAATAACTCATTGAAATGACGTTAACCTTTTCATTTTCTTCTAGAAAACTTTCATTTTCCTTTGTAAAGCATTTACTAAGTTTTGAAGATGAAACGTTTGAGAATTCGAGAATCTAAAGGAGGAGGCATTTGGGAGCCCTGTCATATTGTTCGTTTGACCCTTTAATTGAGAGATTTGGGCTTTCAACTTTCTCGATCGTGTTGCACCGAGCTTGAATTTTTCATCACGTTTGTTAATTTGAAAAGCGCATCAAACTCGGAGCATCCGAAGATGTCTTGATATTTGAGGTTTTGACATTTTCTTTAAGATGTTGATATTTTAGTTGTAAATTAAAATGCTCAACTTCTAGTTTAGAAAAATGTTTAACGAAATTGTCGTGATCATCCAGTTCAATTTTCTCGCTTAGTTTAGAATTAGTTTTTCAAGCTCAATGACACGATCATGGGAGACTTTCGGGCCACAGATAGTTCATGAAATTTGGAAGCATTAATAGAGCAATTTGAAGCGATGAAAAACACATCTTGAGCAACACATTCAAGAATGAGATTCTCATTTAATGTATGCAAGTTCTTTCTCTCAATCTCATTATATTTGATTGCACGCTCATAGTCACTAACTTCAACAACCATTGCATCAAATTCCTTTTCCATTCCCTTAATATCGGTTTCTACCCCTTTTAAGACTCTCAAAGTGATCTTTTAGAAGTTTAAAGAAGGCATGACCTCGCTTAAATAACATTCTTTCATTTGTTCAAAACCCTTTCTCCTTGATTATACCGGTGGGTGTGATCCTTTTCTTGCAAGTTTTCTCAAAATCAACAAATAGTTGAAATATAACGATTGGCTAATTAATGTCTTGCTTTTAGTGGCAATTGTTCTAGGTACAAGATGCATTGGTGTATTAGGAGGATACACAGTCGCTCTAGGCATTTTCCAAAGGGAGGGTTTGTTTCAACAATATTTTCCGCTTCGCTTATCTAAATCCTTTTCCGTAAGACTTGTTCGGAGTCAACAATGTCGATGCTTAAACTTGTTCAAGGAAATCAGCTTTTCTTTCTTGTAGTCATGAGGAGAGATAATTTTTTTCTATGCATTTGGGATCATTTTGTTTCTTATTCATCTTTTCCTAGTGATTTCATTTGATTTCTTATCTTCCTCAGTGCACTCAACGCAACTAGGTTTCTGCATAGGCTTAAGGATTTCATTTCCATCATAAAGCACCTTATGAGCATTTCTAGCCTTTTAATTACCTCTGGATTTGGTTCCTCAACAAGGGAATGCTATGCTTATCGCTAAGACTCGATGTTTAGTGACCATGTGAGCAAATGAATGGTGTTTCCTTGTATGTACAACTTGTTTTCAAGTTTGTTTTTCAAAGTTTTGATTAGAAAAATCTCTCAAGAGTTTTGATTCCTTTGCATTAAATTCTTGCTTAAGCATTTTCACATTTTCTTGAAGTTCTTGTTTTGCTTAGTTGTTTTAGAAAGTTTTTCTTGCAAGGAATTTAATTCTTGTTTCAATACTTCTTCTCTAAACTTACTTTTCTAATTCCGTACTCACTTGGTCATCCATTTCCGCTCACGAGTGGTCAACTCAAATTTAGCACGTTGTTCATAAATAGCAACACGTTCTTTATAGGCATTTAGTTCGTAAATTACGTAATCATCGTGGGCACATGCGGTGTATTCATCAAACACATAGTCATTGTTGATCGCAGAAGATGCATCACTTGGTACAACTTCACATTCACTTTGTTTCACGTATTGATCGTATGGGACAATATTGTTATTACCCATATTTTCAAGATTTGATTCAATAGTTTGATTGATTGTACTTTGTCATGCATTTGTTGCACATCAAGATCATCGTATAGTTTTAATACCTCGAAATGAGTTTGTCTTTGGATAGGCCACTTGTGGTGAAGAAGAGACCTTGGGAGAAACCATTGGAGAAATGCTAGCCATAAAAATTGTGTGTGCCGTAGGTCCATCATCCACATCGAGTCGTATGCATCACAATCGGCGACTTGAAAGGCATTCGATGATTGTGACCTATCTCCGAATAGGTCGCTCATCCACATCTCGCATCATAGGTCTTGGCATTGCCCTCAAGAAGAAACAAGAATTCCTCTTCATCCAAAGCGGCCCATTGTCCCGAGCTTGTGCGGTGAGATCTTATCTCTCAAGTAATCGATTCGTGGACGCTTTGAGATGTGCGCCTTGCAATGTGTCCTCACCACCACAGTTATAACATTTTATTGGCTTAGCTTGACCTTGGTTACCATTCCTTCCTCGATTTCGGTTGCCAACATAACCTCTACCACCCGCCTCTTCCTTATCATCTTGTCTTTCCGAATCGGTTGTCCCATAATTTTCCCATCTCGATCAAAGCATGGTTGTGAAGATTGAGGCGGTTCGAATCTCATTGCATGTGTGAAGTTTGTTGGTGTGGGGTGAAAGTGTCTGTTCTCTTTAACCATGAGTGTCGGTTGAGTGATGAAATGTTCCATGACAAGATTTGCATCAGTTGCTTGAACCTTGGATCGAAATGGGTTTGTGATTATCATCTTTCGTGGGTGCAACTTGAGAAGCATTGGTGGTAGTCCCATCATTTGTGAAGAAGGCAGTTGAATCATTTGTAGAGCTTGTTTCTCCTTGACCTTTGAACTGATCAAGAATCCTCTTTTCAAACATGGCATGTCTCTCATTCTGAAGGAGGAAGGCATAGAGTTGTTCATAGTTTGTATTCTTCAATCCTTTAGTGAGCTTCACAGAGGTGACAAACTTGTGCCATTCGGGATTCATGTTGTTCACAAATTTTGAGTTTAATTGAATGTTAGGCATAGTCATCTTGATGTTCCTCATATCATTCACCAACTTATGAAATCTCACATAGTACTCATAGACACTCTCTTTTGGTTTCATCTTGAAGTGTTCAAATTCGTCATAGAGTTGTGATTCTCTGCCTTCCATAGTTAATTCGAACCGAGAGAAGCATCTTGACATTATCCCATACCGCCTTTGCTTCGTGTTGTGATTGATCGACTTGTAGATGTCTTTAGGAAGACCTTGAAGAACAATGTTAGAAGCCCCGATGTCTCGCATCGAATCTCTTTTATCCTTATCATCAAGTTCATCATACATCTTAGGTCCATCCATTCCGTAAAGCAGAGTACCATCTTCATTAGTATCAAGTATGTCTCTAGTCGCCTCAACTCGATATGGTCCTTCATCAATGGATTTGAGAATGTTGACACCATTTTCCTTTCCAAGGCAATACAATCGATTTGTTGAGCCCAAGAATCGTAGTCGATTACATCGAGCATGGGTGGGCGAGTATCGAGCCAGCACTTGTACATCCCGGCAGCAGTGGAGATGATAGTAGGGACGTTGGTAGACATGTTAACAGATTATACGGGATTTTATAACTCTATGATTAAACCGGAAATAGATTCTTTCACGGATTTTACTAAATCAAGAAAACCGTAAACAATCACTCAAGTCGCTAGAAGATAATGCACTAAGTCGCTAGAAGATAATGCACTAAGTCGCTAACCCTTAATTCGCTACACCACTAAGTCGCTAGAGTCCCAAGTCGCTAGACAAGAAGCAAGTCGCTAAGTAGTAACTCGCTAAGCCTCAAGTCGCTAGCAAAATTTTTGCAAAGAATTGCTACCAAGTCGCTAGATATACAAGTCGCTAAAGAGCAACTCGCATGCACCAAGTCGCTACCACTGTCGCTACCCGTAGTGGAGAGTCCACTACTTGTATCGTTAATCGCTAGGTCTAAGTCGCTAGCTCCAAAGTCAGAACTCGCTACAAAATTGTGAAGCAAGTCGCTACGAAGAAATAAATCCGTATATCAAGTCGCTAGCTAGAAAACCACATAAACATCACTTTTAATCCAAAAACAACCCAACCAAGATGATTCAAGCTTACCAAATGAAAACCTAAACACTTGTGATGATTCTAAACATAAAAGTACTAACAAAATCCAAGCTTTAACACAAGAAATCAACCAAATGATGCAAAACCACTAAACTTTTCAAACTCAAAACCACCTAAAACCACTAGAAATCCAAAGATGTGCAAGATATGATCTAACCATGGCTCTTGATACCAATTGTTGGATATTAGTTTTCACATACACATCAAACCATAACACAAAGTAGCATATAGATGGAATTCTAGAGAGAAAGTTAGAGGTTTAGGGAACTTAGTGAGAGAAAGTGAAAGATATTATTATGAGCTCCAACTCTACCTTGGGAGGTAGAGAGTATTTATAGTCTTACATAAATCGCCACACATCGGGTGTGGATCGTGCATACAGTGGGTAAAGACCCGTCCGTCCTCCACGGTGTTACTTAACTAAATACTACTTAACTTAAAAGAACTACGACTACGAGCTTTCTAACGATTACATATACTTGAGGTGACCGACTCTTTAATACCTGGAATTTCTAACAGTACTACATACCGTTAGTTTGTCTTTTATACATGTTGTTCCAAGTTTTATCCAAATTCTATATTTAAAAAATTGTTTTAACCAAACTCTTATATGTGGCCTAGTCGTAATACATCCGTTAATTTGTCTTTTATACGACATATCGTTCCAAGTTTTATCAATCTAGCTAGTACGTAGAACAGTGGAAGTGCAAGTTTCAATTGCTGTGTTGATCATATCTGAGTGAGTAAATGTTTTTGTCCTGTTTAAAGTTTTGTCGTCCTTTTACGTCTTAACTTTTAGCCTAGATTTCTACTTGTATTATCTGGGGTGCTTTTTAGAGCTGTGTTCGAGGGTGTGCGAGGTGTACTACCACACAGAGGAGGCTCCCATTTCATAAACAACGCTTTTCACACGTACTATATATTAGAAAGAATTCATTTGGCACTTTTTCTACAAGGGTAGTTGGGTGCTTTTAATGGGTGTAAATGTGCATTAGACTTGAATGTAAAGAGCTCATGATTTTTGTTTATGAGTGACTGAGTTGGTATGATAATAAGTTAAAGCTTTTAGTATTAATTTATTACTATTGTTATTATTTTTTTTATTGAACAAAAGTTGAAAAAAACTTTAGAAGCCTCAAAATATATCTCTTATATATATTTTAAGGCCACAAATTTACTTTCAATTTCAAATTGTTAACGATAAATGAAATTATGTTCTAAATATTTGTTAAACACATTTTAAAGTGGTCAAGAGTGACGAGGAGCTCATTAAAATTAAAATTTGGATGGTTACAATTAATATTTATCTTTATGTTTGTACATCATATTTTTTTTTGCACAGGGCCTTCGCTAAACAGCTACGACACTGGTGCTTTTAGATGTATATATGGTTCATTTATCTATTATTGTTTCAACCGTTCGACTTAGCACATTTGTATTTTGTTTCATATCGCTCCAATACACATCTACATTTTGCATATTGTCTTGCACACAAAGATGGAGCCAGGAATTTGTATTGAAGGGGGCTCAATCTTTTTTACAAATTGTAACATACAATTCTTTGTTTTAGAAGCTAGGTAGTAATACACAATTACACTATGGATTTCTATCTGCTTATTCACTAAGAAAAAAAAAAGATAAATATAAAATTAAATATAAATGATAAATAATGTACAAACTTTTTCATAGTTTCCGACCAAAAACAACAATCGAAAAACTGCTTTTCACCATTAAAGGTGCGCTAGTTGGGGGTGGCCGAGCACCCTCCAGCCCCTTACTGGTTGTATCCGCTTACGCATATAATTTAGTTTTGTCATAAAAATGCATTACGAAATCATACGAGAATTTTCTGTGTAAAGTATCAAGAACATGCATGTCTCAATTTGTCATAAAAATGCATATAATTTAGTTAATTTGTATGGATTTATCAATGTGGTTATGCATTTATGTAAGTGTAGTTGACACCTACAAGTACAACTGTTACGTATTATTCTTCATATAAAAAGTTGTTTTAGCAAAATTCTTATGTAGCCCAGGCGTACTACATACCATTAGAACTGTGGAAGTGCAAGTTTCAACTGCTGTGTTGAATATCCGAATGAGTAAATGTTTTGTCTTGTACTGTTTGTCTGTTTAAGGGTCCATTGTTTTAAGTTTTAACTTTTAACCTAGCTTTCTACTTAATAATAAAGCTAGCTTGTATAAGGTGCTTTTAGATGTATGGTTCATTTGTCTATCATTGTTCAACCGTTCGACTTGGTACATTTGCATTTTGTTACCTATCGCTCCAATAGTATCAAGAACATGCATGTCTCATTTGCATCTTCATTACACCACAATAAAATGTTAAAAGTAGGGAAAAAAAAACTTTATAAATTTACTTAGTATATAAAAAAATCAAGAAGATAAGTTATATGGATCCAATTATTTAGATCTGCAACTTTAAAGAAACATAAAGGTAAAACCGAGACCGATCTTGACTACCCGCTGTGATAAAAGGCAATTCTTAAAGATAATAACACTCTATGTCACACGGAATTTAAAAGTACAAGACCGCAGTTATAGAGTGTTATTTAGCTTTAAGAATCACCATTATCGCATTACTATAAGCACAAAATATGATCCAACATATGTTTTTTTGTGGGAAGGGACTTGAATATGAAACAAATTGCGATTAACGGCATTTCTTAAAGAAAATAACACGCTATGTCAGACGGAATTTAAAAGTACAAGACCGCAGTTACAGCATGTTATTTAACTTTAAGAATCGCCGTAACCACACAACTATTGTAACTTACAAAACCGTAACAGATATATATTATTTGTTGAGGGGAGCATGAACGTCTTCAAACCCTAGACATTGTCCTGTATTTAAGGTGGTAGAAGTTACAGAAACAGTCCCTGAGGTATTGTCAGAGTTGTAAGTTTAATCCATCAATTTAAAATATATCCAAGACGTAATGTTATTGCTTTGTCTATTCTTTATGGTCACGGTATCAAGTAAACGTAGATCGATTATTTTCAGCTTATATTCGACTAATTATTCTTAGGTTGTAATCTAGTAAAGAATTTTTTATACACAATGGTGTTCTTCTGACTCCAAAAATATAGGATACTTGCATATCATGTGTAACTAAATTTACAATGCTTGTTTATTAATTATTTATGATTATGATTTCATGTACAAGCAATTATGATTTCATGTATGTGTAACTAAATTTACATGTACAAGTAATTACGGAGTATAAATTTATGGCTGGAGCTCTCAGCGAATAGAGCACGTACAAACTTTTAAGGACTGGCAATTGAACTATATTCCCGTGCAAAGCTCCTTTAATGGTTTTTCTTCATGAGTGCAGATTCTATATTCATTGCTACATCATGGTATCTATCGTGTATGTTTGTGGACACGCGTTTGCTGCAATTGTGTGTCTAAATGATTACCAGTCGGGTACTTCTTTTTGTTGCTGCTTTCCAGTTATCTTGCTACTAATCTACTATGTGAGTTCGTTTCCTATTAATTAGTCAATAACGTACCATTGCTACTTGATTATATATTCTCGTGTTGATCTTGTTGTATATGTTGGTACAACAATATGATGAATGTATTCAACAATCATAAAGGTTTTAACATGTTTTATGGTGGTTCTAGAGAAATATAAACACGTTCACTTTGAGCGTTAGTTTGTGTTTCCGATTTTTACATGTTTTATTGTTTAGACATGTATTTAATTTAATTTAATTCAATTTATACATGTATATGGGTAGTTGGAGTGAAATAAGTTATTCTATCTCTTTCTGCTAGTCATAAAGCATTTCAAAGAAAAGAAAAGCAAAAGTTAAAAACTCTAACGTAAGTTACTCCATTGTGAAAGAAATTAACTTCGATTCACAAACGATAAGACCACAACGTTCTACGTAATTAATTTCCAACACGATATGCATTAAATATTCAACTATAAATTTGATCTTTGTAGTCATGCTCAAGAACTATAACCAAATGACAAGACACAACCTTTCAAAAAGATCTTTGTATCTCGCTTTGCCTTTAGTATTTTTACTTAAAAAATCTATCAATTTTATACCGCTGTTATTTATATGGGAATATATATTAGTACAATTTTGTGTAGTCAACTCTATATAATTTTGTGTTATAATTTGTGGGTTCTAAGTCATTTTATGGGTCTATGAGTCATTTTTGTGCATCTCTGAATATTTTTTAGTGTAATTTTAATTGAAGATAGTAGCCAAGATATCCCCTATTTATAATAAGATTGTTTAGTTATTTATTGATATCATAACAAATTATTTGATGAGTAATACTGAGGGTGGTGGCATTCATGATCTCATACCTCACCCATACCTCACCACCCATCAATAATATCATTCCACCTCATCTCATACCTCACATATACCTCACCATACTTTTCTAGTGGCAACCATGATTCCATACCTCACTTAATTTTATTTTTTTATTTTTTATATTCATAATTATATTAAACAATTTAATAAAAACATAATATTTCACTAATAATAAAAAAAATTACATGATATTAAAAAAAAATTACATGATATTAAAAAAATTACATAATACTTTAAAAAATAACATATCTAAAAATTAGACGACCATCCATATTTCTCCGCGTACTCACGTTTTTTGGCAATAGTGATCTCGCATTGTCGATCGTTATGTGATCATGCGGTTGGTTATAGAACTTCATCGCCGCATGAATGCCTTTTCTTCAATATTACGGATTTGTGCCGCCAACAACTTTTCGGCCAGTTCATCCTTTGCAAGCTTTTTCTCCATTATCGTTTCCAATATTTGTGTTTTCCTTACCGTGTAGTTGTCGAAGCTCGCAACATCACTTTCGTTTGTCGAGTCGGTATCGGTCTTCTTGCCTTTTCTTTTCCGTGTAGGATTTGTGTCGTCATTCAAATCCGGAATAACAGTCTCAACATTTTCATTGCTTCCCGTCTCGTAGTAGCCAGATTCCGACGACTTTCTTTGTTTTTCGAAATTAGCCGAAGATGCTTGACCCACACATGGTTGTTCCGACCATTTGTCTTCACGCCTAACAATTTCCCATGCTTCAATATGAGTAAAATCCTTGCCCTTTGTTTTCTTATCATAATCGGCCAAGGCATTCTTCATGATGTCAACATCGCTACACCCACTCTCACGAAGACGTTTCTACAATTAACACAAGTATATAAATTAATACAAGTATATAAATTAAGACAAGTATATAGAGTTTAAAAATTACTTGTTGGATGCATAGCCCGTTAAAGACACCCATTGCGGTATTCATATTTTGCCACTTTGTGTTCAAGCTATGGTGACTTCGAGTAGTATCTTTCACATTTTTCTTGAAATGCTCTAGAATTCTTTTCCAAAAACCATCTCTACTTTGTTCATTCCCGATTTTTCGACATGTGGAAATATGAACCCACGCTTTTGCCAAAGCCACTTCTTCGTTTGTCGTCCAATTTTTTTTTCTCCGCTTTAGTCGATGGTTTTTTTCGGACTTCTTGAATATCTTCATCATTTTGAGAATCGCCTAATACATAGTATAACAAAATAAATTATAACAAATAAAATTATAACAAATAAAATTATAACAAGTAATAATATAACAAATCAATTATAACAAATAAAATTATAACAAATAAAATTATAACAAGTAATCATATAACAAATAAATTATAACGAATACATAAAAAAAAAACAAGTATACCGATTGGATTTTCTTGTTGCGTTTCGGGAACATACTCAACGTCATCATCCTTGTAATCATATAGCGGTAGTTCTCGTTCGACACTTGGTTCACGCCGCGAAGGACCTTCACTGTAGTCATTGAACGGGTCGAAATCACTAGTCATCGACATCATGTATTGGCTTGGATTCATCGGTGGAGGTTGGGGATAATATTGGTGTTGATGTGATGGTAGGTTCATCGGTGGAGGTTGAGGATAATAGTGAGCGGGTTGAGGACTCATTTGGGGATAGTAGGGAGGTGGTTGTGATTGAACTTGCGAACGAACAGGTTGTGATCGAGAGCTTTTTCCACGACCTTTGGATGAGATTGAAACACTTTTTGCTTTCTTAGCATCCATCTTTTTAAAAGAATGATAGTTGGAAAAAGAAGATGAGAATAAAATGTGATTTGAAAATGTTGATTAAAGTGTATATATATAGGGGATTTTTTTTTTTTTTTTTTTTAAATCACCTAATGGCTATATTTTAAGCCGTTGCCAACGGCTATATGTTGCTCACCTTCTCCATGCCGATGCGGCAATCTATGCCGATTGCTTCCCAAACCGCACCATACCTCACCACTGGCAACGGTGTTGAATATCCCACAAGTTTCACCACTGGCAACGGTGTTGAATATTCAATAGAATAGATTAAAGATTAAGGGAGAGGGTTGGATGTTCATTTGGAATCTAACATTCCACAAGTTTCTCTTTCTAGAATATCCCACTTTCTCTCTCTAAATCATCTAATCATACGCCCCATTTGTGTGTGCTAGTGTGTTTGTGAAATCCAATATGTTACAGTGTTGCCGCACGGTATGAGCCCATACCGAGCTATACCGTGCACCATTGCCACTACCCTGATTGTTTATGAATAAAACTTTACATAAAAAGTCAGGTGAGGTGCTTGAATTATTAAAGAACAAATATCACATGTTAAGCAAGAGAAGAAGGAAAAAGAGAAAGAAAAAGAAAAAGAAAAACACAGAAAGAAAAAGAAAAAGAAAGACAATTATGTGTGTGTCTGTAAAAAATCTTTTTTCAGTTAACTATCTACACATTTTTTTTAAAAAAAATCAAAATTATCATTACATTTCATATCACACACCAATTTCTTTTTCCATATTTGGTATTGAATAAAACTACTGACCATGTGAAGAAATCAACTAGAAGAAGAACGAAACGTCCAGGATTTTTGTAGATTTCAGTCGGTCGAAGTTTGTTTTCTCGCATTTTGAAAACTTTGTGATGTTTGCGAGTCAACGTAATTGTTACTTTTCTTCTCCATCAAGCTGATCGATCTCCACCGAGTCTGACTCATCTATCGTTTAACAAAAGAAAATTTTCATCTAAATTATGGCATATCACATTCAGTTTGGAGTTTATGCATCGGAATTAAGATACTAATATAAAAGTGATAATATAATTATCGACTAGTATTTTCAAATAACCACTCAGAGTGCTCTAGGCGCAAAAAAATTGTCGCTATCACACTCAAATTAACATAAACTGTTGGAAATGTATATAATTTACAAATACGTAAATGTCCGGATTCGAACTCGTGACCATGGGATTGCACACATTAGCGAATGAGAATTAAAGTTAAATAATTAATGTTAATGTTTATGATTAATTATTGCACATTAAGTCCGTCTAACGATCGTTAAGTATTTAACGGAAAATAACTAACGACCATTAAATATAAAGAGAAGGACTTGTAGTGTAAAATATTAATATGGAAAAGATTCGGGTAACCCTTGGGGCTTTAGAGTGGCCGGCCATAGGGGGGCTTCACAAGCCCAAACCCTAACTTGTTCCCAAAGATTTGTATCCACTATAGAGGCTAGGGTTTAGGATTTCTCATTACTTTGTGCATTGAATTAACCCTAGATCTCTCCCTCTTCCTCTCTTGCTCTTGTTCGGCCGAACCCCTCCATAGGGTGTTTTGGTTTTGTTTTTCATAAAAAGGACTTGTGTTAGATCTAGCAATCGCTGATTCGTTGGTTAATTCGTGTGTACAAAGCGTGGTAGTAAGACACTATTCTTACACCTAATTGGTTTGAGTTGTAAAACGGTAAGGGACAACTCTTTAAACCACTTCTTCTGTTTTGTTCAAGAGATCTGACATTCGCAAGAGGTATGTTATGCTTTTAATTCAGTTAATTATTTATTTGTTATGATCTGAAGTCTTCCGTTGTATACTCTGTGGTGTCTACATGTTTTATTGTTATTCATGTATCTTAAATTCAACGGTGGTATCAGAGCCAGGTTTAACAAGTAATTAATTACTGAAACACATAAATAAAATAAACATGATTGTGTTATTATTTGTATGCGTAGATCTAGGGTTTGCAAAACCTAAACCCTAATTTATTGGGGGGGGGGGCGTTTTTTTGGTGCCCTAATTAGGGTTTTGTAAACTTAAGTTTTAATTGGATTAGAAACCCTAGGATGCATGCAATTTTATGTGTATTGCGTAACTCTGTTTTAATTGCATTAATTGTTAAGTGTAACTTATGTCCATGATAATTACATGCATGTTTTATCATGGATCTACTTTTATTGTATGTCTTTCTTGATTAAATGATATACACTAAATATTATGATAGATCTAAAATTGGGGAAGACCTAAATCATTATTAATTTAATCAATTATGTGCTATGTGGTATGTGTTTAATTTTGACTTACGTAATCGATGAATCGATCCATGTGGCTCACCTTGAACATTATGTCAAACGGGTGAAAGTCTTAATTAAACATATGCATATTGACTGATCTAGAATTGATTATTAATAGGATTTATCAAAAGGTTTGCATGTGGCTATTTGATATGCATGACTTATTTTTTCTGTTATGCATTCATTGTTTATATGTTTATTTTTTAAATACTTGCTTGTTTGTTATGTGTAACAAGGGTATTTTCATAAGAAAAATAAACTGACCTAAACAATGGTGAAACATGTAATTTTTAAGCATAGTAATCATAATCGTTTAATTCATTGATTTTCATGCACAACATAGCTAGAACGGCTCACCCATTATTGACAAACTTTGTGCGTCTTAATGGAGCTACCAAGTATTCCTATGAATGTGCATAAAATCTTAAGGTTGAATTACTTTAATTTCTACGCGCCACTTTTGTGGTAATTATCCGAATAACTTGGGTCTTTTGACTCATGCAGTAGTAGGATATAGTGGTAGTTAAAGGTAATTCTTTAATTAGTTATCCAATACCTCAATTAAAGTTTGATGATGAAAAGCTTATACATTAAAACAAGATATATAAATGTTTTAATAAAACCTATGTTACAAAGATGAATGCATGACATCTTTGTACATATTTGATTTGACATAAAAAAGTATTACACTTTAATTTAAGTTATATGCCATCCAGCGAAACGGAAACACCTAAGATTACCTTTTATTTTCGTGAGAACGTGACTTAGATCGTAATCATAGGGTAAAATGTCCACGTGTCGTGAGAACGGGCATGGACGATTTTGCGCTTAAGTTGGACAACTTAATTGAGTTAGGCGGTGAGCGGCAACTCAAGGCATAAGATGGGATAAAACATGTTTACATGGCAATTGAAATTGGCTATATGTAAATCCCATAAATCTAGGAATTGCAATTGAAATTGGCAATTGAGCAAAAGCTCTACCACTTTGTATAAGGTTCATTACTAGCAGATCAACTGACGTGATGAGATTATGACAGTTTGGATCTTAGTTTTCAATAATAATTAATTGGTTATATGAATATGAACCTTGGGTATTTAATTGTTTATTGAAAAGGAAAATTATCAAAATACTAATTATGGTTTTTTGAACTTTTTCTGTAGATGGCTCATCAACCTGAAAACACTATGAGCTTAATGAGTTTTGCTTTCAAAGATATGATTGGAAGAGACAAGCTGACTGGCCCTAATTTCAATGATTGGCATCGTGCACTTAGGATCATCCTTCGTGTGGCCAAAAGACTTGATATTTTGACTACACCTCTGCCTGATGCTCCTCTCGACATGGCAACTGCTCTTGAACAAGAGGCATATCGTGTTGAATATGAGAAGCACAATGATGTGGCGTGTCTAATGCTTTCGGGGATGTCTGCTCAATTGCAAAAACAATTTGAGCACTATCCACCTATGAGCATGCTAGATGAACTCAAACGTATGTTTGAGAAGCCACCGCAATTGAACTATATGAATTGATTGAAAAGGTTCATAGTCGCAAGCGAGGAGGTTGGCAACTGTCTCCGACCACGCCCTTGAGATGAAACATCACTTGGACCAATTGGAGAAGCTCTACCGTGGTTACTTGAATGATGTATTGTCGGCCTCATCAATCACTCCCTTAATCAGAACGATTTGGTGATTTTGTCCAAAATTTTAACATGCATTGCACGGGAAGACAGTGAATGAGTTACATGCAATGCTTGTAGACTTCGAGAAGAGAGTGCTAAAGAAGGCTCCTACACTGCTTGTACTAGCAATACACGGTGGTAGGGTGAATAAGCCAAAGCCGCAAGCAGATAAGAAAGGGAAAGGAAAAGGAAAGGGGAAACAAGTTGTCATCCCACCAGCTCCTAAGAAGATGATAAGGTTTTAAAATGTACCTTTTTGAGGGGTCGTTTAAGCCCTTATTTGATCACTTTTGTATCCGTTATTATGATAAGGTTTTAAAATGTACCTTTTTGAGGGGTCGTTTAAGCCCTTATTTGATCACTTTTGTATCCGTTATTACTTAATATCGTTCCTTTTTACTTTTTAGGTCTCTTGAAGGCAAATTGCTGTAATGGCACTTATTTGGACCAAAAGGCGCGGATATACGAAGAAAATGGCCAAAGTCAAGAATCGAGACACTCAAGCTGCTGAAATACAAGGTGATGCTTAATCATGACGCCGTCGGAGCATTTTGTGACGCACGAAGCCAAATTTCTTATTTTCAAGTGACGGTGTCGCTTTAAAAGAGTAGGCCGTCGCAACTCGCACGGCCTAGATTTGATCCAGACGGCGCCGAGAGGCGAAGGGACGGCGTCACAAGCATAAGGTGACGCCGCCACAAGACTAACGTGGCCAAGACGAAACCCTAATGACGGCGACCGACGGCGCCACAAATCATAAGGTGACGCCGTCGCGATTGTAATATTATATATAGAATCCGAATTTTTCGCTTTTAGTGTGTAGTCTTTTGGAGTAAAACCTAAACCGAACCAAGGCTGTCTTGTACAAGATTTTAGGGTTCCAAACCCTATCTTACATCAAGATAAGTGTTTTACTTCATTAATTCAATTATGTCTTCAATTATTTGTGTGTATGCTTGCATGTTCTCCATGTCCGGATAATTTACTTGTGTGTTTTCTTAGGGAATATGAAACTTAATTATTAAATATTGATTGGTTGTTTCTTATCTTAATTGATTAATGATCTAGTAATGTGATAGGTCATTCGTTGTGTAATTAATGCTTGATTAATCTTTGTGAACCTTGGGCTATAGCACTTAGAGCGGTTGTAGGCTAAACTATCCAAAGAGTGCCTTAGAGTTAGAGTTTATAATCCCTAGAGGGTTTTGTAGATGAGACCCTTTGGTAAGTTCAAAGAGTTAGGGATAAAGCATACCCTACGACTTTAGACACACAACGCGATTAAGAATAAGGACGTGACAATTCAACCATCAATAGGAGATAATTAAGGAGTAATAAAACCTAAGTGAACACATCTTTAAACTATCATACGAGCACACAATAATTAGACATAGACTACATACACCTTAGATTAGATAATTAGATAAGTAGAGTAATCGGTAGAAATACCAACCCCCAAATCCAAACCCCGAGATTCATACCTTTCTATTTCCTAAAAAACATAAAAGATAAAAAAATAATCTTCCTCAACCCCAACCTTAGCGTAGTAACTTCTCACTAGCATTCCTATTCCCCTAGAGAACGATATCAATACCGTGGCTTACCCTAATACTACACTACAACGATTAGGTTCATCGCCTAGGGTGTTATAAAACTTGCTCGATTTAAAAGGAAGTTCCTTTGACCACGAACGACACGTGTAGCGTTATCAAGTTTTGGCGCGCATTGCCGGGAATAGAATAGCTAGTTAGTAGTCCACCTCATTTAGGTTTCTTTGCTTGATTCCTATCAAGTAAAATTTTCTCAATTTTTAGCTTTCTCGTAGTCTATCCCCCTTCTTCGTGACCTTTGTTCGTAAACCCATCACTTTTAATCATGGAAGGTGATAACCAACCACCATTCATCAACCTACCACCAAATGACCCGCCAAGAGCCCGTACTCTTGGTGAATACTCGAGACCAAGCCACCTAGGCTATAGGAACACCATTGAGCTTCCCGACCAAGCCCAAACTACGGCCCTGCGATCCGACACCATCCGGTTGGTGCAAAACGGATGTGCATTCCATGGACTTCGTTCCGAAGATCCTAATAAGCATCTAAGGGATTTCCTTAAAATTGTCGATTCCACCGACCTTGATGCTACTACTCGGGAGACCACGCGCCTGCGTCTCTTCCAATTCTCTCTACGGGACCAAGCTAGTAATTGGCTTGAGCGACTTCCACGGCTCCATCTCAAGTTAGGATGATCTCACCTCTAGCTTCCTTGCTCAATTTTTCCCACCGGGAGAACCACTAAACTTAGGAATGACATCTTGATGTTCCAACAACGTCAAGGTGAATCTCTACGAAGCATGGACTCGATTCAAGGAATTACTTCATAAAGTCCTCATCACGGCATTGATCTTTGGCTTCAAGTCCAAATATTTTATGATCATGTCAACTTCCCCACAAAGTGATCCATTGACCAAGCGGCGGTGGAAAACTTAGTGATCTCACCGCTGAAGAATCATGGGGTATAATAGAGGACCTTGCTCTCTATGACAATGAAAGTTGGAATGACCCCGTGAGTGCCCAAAACCGTTAAGGCAATCTCCTTGCCTCCCATTGACTTGCAATCTTCCGATCGTAGGATGATCGAACTTGAAGATCAAGTTAAATTCCTAATGAGTTCCTACGAAAATCCTAAGTCTTCACATCAAGTGAATAAAATCACTCTTCCTTGTGAGTTATGTAGTGGTCCCCATGACACTCGTGATTGCACAAGACTCCCGAACAAGCTTTTGCGGATTACGCCCCATGCGCATCGACGAACAGAGAGAAGTGTTACACTTTCAAGCCCGAACAAAACAACTTAGGAAACTCTTACAACCCCTCATGGAGAAATCACCACAACCTTAAGTGGAACCAAAACTCAAGCACGCCCCAAAGCTCATCTAGTCCACCTAATAGGTTCAATTCTCTAAACACCGGGAACCCCGCTAATCTTGAGGCAATTGCATCTAGATTCATGTCATCTCAAGAAACTCGATTGACTAAGCTTGAAGCCGATTTTAAGCAAAGACAAGGCGAGATGACAAACAAGCTTGATGCTCTCTTAAAAGCCTTTATAGAACGAGAAATTGGAGCACTTCCAAGTGACACTATAAAGAACCCAAAAGTGAATTCGATTTTGTCGACTTCATATTCTTGTTCACCATGGGAGAGTGCACATATATGCCCCTCACACCCAACAGTTCACTCGGTAAATGCTATCAAAAAGGGGTCCAAGCCATCCAAAATGAGGTACCAAGGCCCTGTACCATTGGTAGAACCTACTCTTGAGAAACCATTCAACCAAGAACCCAACCCTAATCTAGAGGAGGAGTACAAGGAACTCCATCAAGAAAAACCGGTTCTTGAAGTCTTAGCTCATGCACCTTATTATAATGCTTTAAAAGAAAAATATGAGTTAGAACTTAAACTTGGAAAACATGGGTCCGCTTTTGTGTGAAGTAATCTACCTAAAAAGTTAGACGATCCCGGGCTATTTACTCTTCCATGTAGGCTTGGAACTTCCAAACCTCTCGATGCTCTAGCCGACTTAGGATCATGCATCAATCTTGTTCCGTTGTCCCTCCATAGAAGCCTTAATTTAGGTAAGATAGAACCAACGGAAACCATCTTAGGTCTAGCGGACGGTAGTGTTGCATATCCGGTGGGGATAATTAAAGACATGGTAGTACACGTAGGAGAGTTGACTCTTTTGGCCGACTTTCATGTGCTAGACATTAATAAGGACCCGACATGCCCATTACTAGTAGGAAGAGGATTCTTAGCTACCGCTAGTACTATCATTGATTGTAAGATGTCCAAGATAGTGGTAGGAGAGGGAAGTGCTAGATCAATCTACGATGTCAAAAAGCATACATACTACAAAGAAGAGGAAATCCCACATGAGATTAGGTTGGATAGAGCGCCCTCTAGATATGGACCTTGGATAGATAAGAACCTCATAGGTCCCCAACGACCTTTTCTACTTAGATGAAGCCTTTGCTAGTAAAGCAACTTTCCATGAAAAAGAGATGGCTAGGGACATGGAAGTGAACCCATTCGAGGACGCCTTGGTATTTAGGAAGATGACCGAGTTCCTAGGAAGTTTGCCCGTCAACCTTGTCATGAATAGGTGGAAAATTGAAAAGCCTAAACAAAAGTGGGATTGGAATAGACCACCTAGTGATGGTAATGGAGAGTGGCACATTAGGATAACAATCTACGATCCCGATGGAGAGAAGTTTGAAAAGGCATATCGAACCGAACGTACTACTAGGAACCTAAATGATAAGTTTGATCCTTATGACATTGTTAAGGATAAGCTTACTTATATCGGTACGTAAGGGCACGACTACGAGTCTAGCTACAAGACTCTTAAATAAATAAAAGCGCTTCGTGGGAGGCAACCCATGCTTAATTGTTTGCTTGTTTATGTCATATATCTTTTATTGATTACTTATTCTCATGTTTAAATTTGTAAAAATGCTTTATTTCATTTTTAACCTCGTCTTAATTGCATATAAAGGTATTTTACATAAAGGATAAGTGTAGAGAGGATTACACACGTTTTCAAAGAAACGTAAACATGAGAATAGAAATTAATTAAAAGATATATATGTGTGTTTGTTCGAGTCAAATGCTTGTATCGAGTCATAATGGATGTTTTGCGTAAATTTTCCGATTCTAAAGATGTAAATTTTCCGAATTTTTTCGTAAAATCGAGACCGGTTTTGTCGGGATAACTGACGGCGTCAGATCGCAACTCGATGGCGTCGGGAAGGAGTAAAACAACAGATTACTTTTTCTTGTTTTCCGAGCTACTTATAAATTTTGGAATTTTTCGGTCTTAATTTTCCGTAAATGCGTAAACATCCATTCCACAAGTATTATATCCTAGTTTAGTAGAGTCTTATATATATTATTACCGCCAATTTTACGTGAAGGTTTCGTTTGTTTTCTTCGAATGTGCAGGTTTTATTTATCAAGAAAAAGAAACAAAAGATTGGAAGGAGCTTTTCACGCATACATTTTTCTTGGAAAGGATTTAACCACCACTTTACACGGATCCTACCGAGCTAATCAGGGGAGTACTAGTTTCTTTCGTTTTTAATTACCTTCCATGATAATAACTTTGATACTTTCGGGAACATTGGGGACAATGTTCGGTTTAAGTGTAGGGAGGAAAATAAAACGGAACTTAGAAACTATGCTTATCCTTGATTATTTGCTTTGTCAATTGTATTTGTGTAATAAACCATGAGAAAATGTCGGTTAAGGTAATTTTGGCACCAAATTTAAAATTTTTCATGACATATAGGAGTGGGCCATTAGTCTTAACAAAAGCGTCTCACGGATAGGAAGTTGCATGACTAGCACAAAAACCCTTTACCACCTAAATTCCATCTAAAATGTGAGGATCGCCCTTAGATTAGTAGGAATTAAAGCATTCATCTTTAATGCTTAGAGTGTGAACCGGTAGTATAATAGATTCTAGAACTTGTTTTGTGATGCATCCCGAGATCGCTAGTAAGCCTACACATGTGTAGTTAGGAATAACTAAATGATAAGAGGCTTTAGGATAACCCTTGTTTGATACCCGTAATATAATTACTTCTTCCACATCGGTTGAGTAATTCCCCCACACCTTTGCGTTGTACTCATCTTTAGTACACGATACCCTAGTTAACCCTCGAGCCTATCCTTTTGCGGTTCTCGTGATGTTTCGGTTTTTCCGGAATATCAATGAAGAGCATTGTTTACACCCCACCCCCAAATGTACACCCAAATCGCCTTAGCCTACCTTGTATGCACTCACTTTTAGTGCATTATTGTTATCACCCTAAACCCTTAGTTCAATTATCTAGTTGCTTGCATGAGTTGCTAAGTCGAGTCATATCCTTTGTACACAGTTTTGGGACGATTGGGACTCATGGGAAAAAGTTAAAGTTTATGAAATGACTAGAAGGGAACGTTAAATTCCCTTATTTGCGTAATAACGTACCCCAAGTGTTTTGATCTTTTCAATTCGAGTCAAATTAGTGTTAGAGTAATAAAAACTCAAGTGTAGGGATGTGCCTATAAATCCCTATCATTTTGATGTTACCGTAGAGGATGGTAGAGTAAAAGTGTAGAAAAAAAAAAAAAAAAAAAAAAAAAAAAACATACGGCTACCATCCTACATCTATCCTTTAAATTTATGTTTATTTGTTTCAGTTATCTAGAGTTTAGAGTGTCGAGTCTTGGCTTGGCTTAGCAACGCCATTCTTCGTATGCTTGTAACATAGAGATTTTGACTTGCCACCATTAAATAGCCTATCTCACCAAACCCTTTGTTTCCTACCGTAAGCCTAACGTTACAACCCTTTAAAGACCTCTTTGATAGTATTTCCTAGGTGCTTACGCCAAAGCGATGGAGGTTGGATCTATTCTCAAGCCTATGGTAATCTATGTACTAGGACCGGTTAATGAGTGTTTATCTTCCATTTCCAACTTGTTATATTTCATATACACCCGAGAGATGTGAGTATCCAAACACCCCATGTGAGGTGCTAGTATGTAATTTCCGTGCTTGTTATGACTTTTGTGGGGTTTATATGTGTTGTGGATTGTTTTAAACCAATGCTTCATGACCCCTAACGTATAAATTAATTGGCTAAAAGCACATTTGCTTGAGGACAAGCAAATACCAAGTGTAGGGATATTTGATAAGGTTTTAAATGTACCTTTTGAGGGTCGTTTAAGCCCTTATTTGATCACTTTTGTATCCGTTATTACTTAATATCGTTCCTTTTCACTTTTAGGTCTCTTGAAGGCAAATTGTTGGAATGGCACTTATTTGGACAAAAGGCGTGAATATACAAAGAAAATGGCCAAAGTCAAGAATCGAGACACTCAAGTCTTTGAAATACAAGGGACGGCGTCCATCGCTAATCTGCGACGCCGTCGCATCACTTTTGTGACGGCTCAAGAGCCAAATTACTTATTTTCAAGGGACGATGTCGGGGCTTTAAAAGAGTAGGTCGTCGCAACTCGACGACCTAGATTTGATCCAGACGGCGCCGAGGCTGAAGGGACGGCATCACAAGCATAAGGTGACACCGTCACAAGACTAACATGGCCAAGACGAAACCCTAATGACGGCGACCGACGGCGTCATAAATCATAAGGTGGCGCCGTCGCGATTGTAATCTTATATATAGAATCCGAATTTTCGGTTTTAGTGTGTAGTCTTTTGGAGTAAAACCTAAACCGAACCAAGGCTATCTTGTACAAGATTTTAGGGTTCCAAACCCTATCTTACATCAAGATAAGTGTTTTACTTCATTAATTCAATTATGTCTTCAATTACTTGTGTGTATGCTTGCATGTTCTCCATGTCCGGCTAATTTACTTGTGTGTTTGCTTAGGAATATGAAACTTAATTATTGAATATTGATTGGTTGTCTCTTATCTTGATTGTTAATGATCTAGTAATGCGATAGGTCATTCGTTGTGTAGTTAATGCTTGATTAATCTTTGTGAACCTTAGACTATAACACCTAGAGTAGTTGTAGGCTAAACCATCCAAAGAGTACCTTAGAGTTAGAGTTTATAATTCCTAGAGATTTTGTAGACGAGACCCTTTGGTAGTTTCAAAGACTTAGGGACAAATGCATACCCTACGACTTTAGACACACAACGCAATTAAGAATAAGGACGTGACAATTCAACCATCAATAGGAGATAATTAAGGAGTAATAAAACCTAAGTGAACACATCTTTAAACCATCATACGAGCACACAATAATTAGACATAGACTACATACACCTTAGATTAGATAATTAGATAAGTAGAGTAATCGGTAGAAATACCAACCCCCAAATCCAAACCTCGAGATTCGTACCTTTCCTTTTCTTAAAAATATAAAAGATAAAAATAATCTTCCTCAACCCCAACCTTAGCGTAGTAACTTCTCACTAGCATTCCTATTCCCCTAGAGAACGATATCAATACCCGTGGCTTACCCTAATACTACACTACAACGATGAGGTTCACTGCCTAGGGTGTTATAAAACTTGCTCGACGAAAAGGAAGTTCCTTTGACCCCGAACGACGCGTGTAGCGTTATCAGAAGAACCCTGCAAAGAAAAAGGAGAATCCTAAGAAGGATTTAACTTGCCACCACTGCAACTCACCAGGCCACTGGAAGCGGAACTATCCAGTTTATCTGAATGAGTGCCTTCAGAATAAAAATAAGATGGTGCCTAGCTCATCAGGTATTTTTATGTTTGAATTATTTTCTTTTCCTCATAAGCAAAATTCCTGGATATATGATACAGGTTGTGGTACTCACATCTGTAATACATCGCAGGGACTTAGAGGAGTAAGGAAGCTGACCTGTGGAGAGAGATACTTGTACGTTGGCCATGGAAAGCGTGCAGTTGTCGAAGCCATAGGGACTTTTGATTTAGTGTTGCCTTCGGGCTTAATTTTGGAACTAAATAATTGTCATTTTGCACCCTCCATTGTTAGGGGTGTTATTTCAGTTTCTTTGTTAAAAGATATTGGTTTTGTGCACACTTTTACCATTTATGGAATTTCAGTTTCTTTAAATAATGTTTTTTACTTTAATGCAATTCCTATGCTTGGTGTGTTTGAAATTGATATGAATGGTTGTGTATCAAATGAAAATAATTCGTTGTATAGCATTAGCAATAAGAAGAGCAAGTTGAACTATGACTCTTCTTATCTTTGGCATTGTCGCCTTGCCCATATAGGCAAGAAACACATGGAAAAGCGCAACACGATGGGATTTTACAAACGGTCAATGATGAATCATTTGACAAATGCGAGTCTTGCATATTTGGGAAGATGACAAGGAAACCTTTTTCACCACAAGTGGAAAGGGCTTCGATCTACTTGGATTGATACACACCGATGTGTGTGGTCCACTTAGACATGTGTCAAAACGTGGTGCTTCCTACTTCTTAACCTTTACGGATGATTTCGGTCGTTATGGTTATGTTTATTTACTAAAACATAAACATGAAGTCTTTGAAACATTTAAGGTTTTCAAAAGTGAAGTAAATTACAACTCGGTAAGAAGATTAAAGCTCTTCGATCCGATAGAGGTGGTGAGTATATAAGTCAAGAGTTCAAAGATTACTTAATGAGTGTGGAATTATCCAAGAACTCACATCTCCTTATAATCCACAACAAAATGGTGTATCCGAAAGGAGAAATCGTACTTTACTTGACATGGTACGATGAATGTTTGAACTTACGACTCTTCCTTTTACTTTTTGGGATTATGCCCTTGAAACTACTATTCGCATTTTGAATATGGTTCCAACGAAGAAGGTTGTTAACACTCCATATGAAATATGGACGGGAAAAGCTCCCAACTTTTCTTACTTAAAGGTGCAGGGATGTGAGGCGTTTGTTAAACGTGACTCACCGGATAAGCTCCAACCCAGATCATTAAGTGTATCTTTGTAGGATACCCTAAGGAAACTATGGGTTACTACTTTTACTACCCAAGTGAGAACAAAGTCATAGTGGCTAGGTATGGAGATTTCCTTGAAAGGAATCTCATATCTCAAGAACTCGATGGGAGAGTATACGATCCGGAATATGATCAAGAAGATACAACACCTTTCGAAAATACTAGCCAACTTCAAGAAGAGCACGAAAGCTTAGGCGCTCCTCCCGAAGTTGTTCCCATTCGTGAGGTCGAAAGGACTATCGTGCACCGACCGTCTATGTCTTAACGTAGAGGTGGAGGAAAATATAGTTGGGGATCTTAATGAACCTACCAACTATAAGGTGCCATGGTCGATCCCGAAAAGGATAAATGGCGATTGCTATGAATGGGGAAATGCAATCCATGAAAGATAATGATGTCTGGATTGAAGTTGACCTTCCTCCCAATGCTAAAGTCGTTGGAAGTAAGTGGATCTTCAAAAAGAAAACTGACATGGATGGCAATGTACACACCTACAAGGCTTGTCTGGTAGCTAAAGGTTTTACTCAAACCTATGGCATTGATTATGAGGAGACATTCTCTCCTATAGCGGACATAAGAGCTATTAGGATTCTCATAGCTATAGACGCACACTATGACTATGAGATTTGGCAAATGGATGTCAAAACCGCTTTTCTGAATGGCCGTCTAGATGAAGACATCTATATGGCACAGCCGGAGGGGTTTGTGAATCCATTATTTCCTAACCGTGTATGCAAGCTTAAGAGGTCCATTTATGGACTGAAGCAAGCATCAAGGCAATGGAATAAAAGATTCGATGGAGAAATCGAAAGTTTTGGATTTACTCAGAATCTTGATGAGCCGTGTGTATATCAAAAAGCTAGTGGGAGTCATGTTACTTTCCTTATTCTGTATGTCGATGACATATTAATCATGGGAAATCATATACCAAGTCTAAATGAGGTGAAAGCCTATCTTGGTAAATGTTTTCGATGAAAGACTTAGGGAAGCGACATACATACTCGAAATCAAGATCTCTGGGGATAGATCAAGGCGGCTAATTGGTTTAAGCAAAAGTGCTTACATTGACAAAATATTGAAGAGATTCAATATGCAAAATTCCAAGAAGGATTTTGCCAATGCAAGTAAATCATGGTTTGAGCAGCCTAGGTCGTGCTTCAACACCTACAGAGGTGGCGCGTATGAAGAAAGTTCCTTATGCTTGGTGTGGGATCTATCATGTATGCGATACGATGCACAAGGCTCGATGTGGCGTTTGCTCAAAACTTGACCAATCGGTATCAACAAAATCCGGGTGAAATTCACTAGACTCATTGTTAAACATATTCTCAAGTACCTTAGGGCTACAAGAGATATGTTCATAGTGTATGGGAAATCGAAGCGAGCTATGCATTACGAGTTATTGCGATGCATCTGGAAGTGTGACAAAGATGATCTGAAGTCTCGGATGGGTTACATATTTGTCATCAATGGAGGTATTGTGGATTGGAAGAGTAAGAAGCAGACAACACTTGCGATGTCTCTTTCTGAAAGTGAGTACATAGCGGCGTGCGAGGTCGCCATGGAAGTTGTTTGGATAAGGAATTTTTTCGAGGCTTGGTGTTATGCCGTCGATTGAAAATCCTATTAAAGTATATTGTGACAATTCTGCTGCAATAACTTTTGCCCAAGAACCTGGAGTCATGAAGGGCACCAGACACTATCCTAGACAATATCACTATGTTCGAGAACAAGTCAAGATAGGTGAAATTGAGTTGCTCAAAGTTCACACAGATGATAACCTAGCAGATCCTTTAACGAAGGCCTTACCTGGTGAAAAACTTAATCTTTGGACTTCGTTTAGCTAGTAGTTTCATGCCCATCTGTGACTAAGTATTTTAGATAAAAGGATATTGTAAACATTATTATTGAAATGAAATAAAGTATTTTGTTATGTTTATTATTCATTTATTATGATGTTATCCTATATTTGCATGTTTAAATCCTTGAATAACTTAAGTTATTCTAAATAGTCCGTTGTCAATCAATAACATGGGAATGATATTGAATTAAGACAAATCTGAGTATTAGTTAGAGTATACTTGAAAGTATATTGATGCGTAGCATGGCTAATTTCAGATAATATTCAATGAATTGAGTATAGGACTTATCCCACCCGCATGATAATACTTTATGGATCTTTGTCATTAAGTATATCATGGATATTTATCCTCTGACTTGAGATACTAGAGATATGTCATGGATGTAGTGTATTTTGTGAAACAATCTAACGCTATCGAATCGGTAGTTATAAGGGTTGTTTTCGAAGTGTTGCGAAATTTATGATTTCTTCTTGTAGTCAAAACAGATTTGTTTCCTTCAAATTTATTTTGAAGTATAATCTTCTTGGGCCCTCGTAGGGTTGTTAAGAAGTTTGCATGGCCATGCCCAAGGTCTTCGGAATATGTTCGGAAGAATTGGTAATCTTGATCTATCACATAAAGCGAGAAAGAATAGTTAATTAAGAAATGAGTGAGATCCATATTCTTATTAACATGGTATTAGAAACAAAGGATGAATATGATGATGAATCATCGAAACTTGGTTTTCTCCAGAAAACCATACACGAGTTGTACCAGGGGCATTGGCGTGTTGCTAGACGCTAACCAATGCCATTTCACCTTTTGTAAACATATCCAAGTGGGAGCTGTTGGAAATGTATATAATTTACAAATACGTAAATGTCCGGATTCGAACTCGTGACCATGGGATTGCACACATTAGCGAATGAGAATTAAAGTTAAATAATTAATGTTAATGTTTACGATTAATTATTGCACATTAAATCCGTCTAATGATCGTTAAGTATTTAACGGAAAATAACTAACGACCGTTAAATATAAAGAGAAGGACTTGTAGTGTAAAATCTTAATATGGAAAAGATTCGGGTAACCCTTGGGGCTTAGAGTGGCCGGCCATAGGGGGGCTTCATAAGCCCAAACCCTAACTTGTTCCCAAATATTTGTATCCACTATATATACAGAGGCTAGGGTTTAGGGTTTCTCATTACTTTGTGCATTTAATTAACCCTAGATCTCTCCTCTTCTCTCTTGCTCTTGTTCGGCCGAAACCCCCCCCCCCTCCATAGGGTGTTTTGGTTTTGTTTTTTCATAAAACAAGGACTTGTGTTAGATCTAGAAATCGCTTGATTCGTTGGTTAATTCGTGTGTACAAAATTGTGGTAGTAAGACACTATTCTTACACCTAATTGGTTTGAGTTGTAAAACGGTAAGGGACAACTCTTTAAATCACTTCTTCTGTTTTGTTCAAGAGATCTGACATTCGCAAGAGGTATGTTACACTTTTAATTCAGTTAATTATTTATTTATTATGATCTTAAGTCTTCCGCTGTGTACTCTGTGGTGTCTACATGTTTTATTGTTATTCATGTATCTTAAATTCAACATAAACATCTCATTATTATCGGAAACCAAAAAATATACGGTCTCTTGATATTCAACACGTGCCGGGACATAAGGTTCTTCATAAACCCCGCTACATACACAACAGTACAACACTAAATAAAGTCATTGTTTTTCCAGAACTAAATTCAGTTATAACATTTTCATGTCCAAGAATTGGTTTGGTTGACTCGTCGCCCATACGAAGAATAAATACATCTTCCACCAAATGATATGTATCAAACCAACAATGACCCTTACATCCGACAAGTTGGCCTGGAGTCAATTTTTCAAGCAATTTCATCATCCTACGCAAAACAAGTTTCAGAAGTATGTGATACTTAAATTTTACAAGAAAATAAACCATGGTAAAAAATCAGACCTTTTTGTGGACTTGGGTTTTTAGACCCTTGCCCCGATCAAAAAGTGCTTCCACCATTATTCTTCTTACTATAAGGACAATCTTTCTTGAAAATTACTAGGTTTGCCACACCTCCAACAAGCAATTTTAGGCATTTTGTTGGAACCATCTTCAAAATTATGGAATTTCCTTTTCTTTCTTTTGGAATCCTTAATTTTTTCGTGATTATTACCATCTTCAGCTATATTCACAAAAGATGTTCAACAATAGCCTTACCAAGATGGATTCCTTCCATGATGGTGGAAGTTTGTTTATGATATAGGACACCTAGATAGATCTTCAAACCATGTTGTGTGTATATTGTTCCATTACATGCCTTGAATCAATAATTCTTTAATTATTAAAATTGTGCTTTTTGAGTATGTAGAAATTGTGTGGTGAATGTATCGATGATGAAGAGTATCGAGTGAGGATTCTTGGACTAAGTTGGCATCGATTTCGTATCCTTGTAATTGGGGATGGAGGCCAACATAGTCCAAGAATCTTCACTCCATAAACCTTCTAGCCAAGAATCTTCACTCCATAAACCTTCATTACCCATACATTCACCACACAATTTTCATCATACTTACAAAGCACATACGACTATTCTACCGAACCCCTAATTTCAAATAGTTATATCCTTCAGGATACTTGGGTTGCAAAACTTCACCACAAGTATCGTTTTCCAAATCAAGAGAAACTATATTCCACAAACCCGACTAAAAGATTTTACCAGCCACCCAGTGAAGAGCTCCATTTATAAGCTTACTACATCTAGCGGACGAGCACAAGAAATGACTGATTTCCTTCCATTTTTCAGTTTTTTAATGAATATACTAATTTTAGCATCCATTTTTAGACTAAAATTTATTATAATAACTTTATACTCATTAAACAACTTATCATACCCAAAACCAAAATAAACCAGGGATGAACTAGTTAGTTGAGAGCATGGAAACAAATTCGGTCTCCTAGTAGTCGGGTTGTATATAAACACAACTTCTTTTTCCCCCTCCTCGACAATGCATAATAATCCATTGCAAGGCCCGACTATCCTAACCTCATGAGGTCGAGGTTGTAGCAACAAATTTTCGAGCTCTAACGCGTTATTAAAGATTTATGAACAAAAAATCATAAAGTGAACAGCTGTTGAGATTGTTTCTTTGTTCATGAGTACCGAAAATGAACCGATATGCTTAGTGAGTGTTGTCAGTACTAGATACTAAAATGTAATGTGTTTCAATGACATGTTGGTCGGATATTAAAAGGCAATTTACATCATTTGTTGGGATATAAAGAGCTCGAAAACTAGACCTGGGAAAATTTGATGGAGAAGATAAACTTTTAAAAATAAGAAGATGCATCTAGAAAAGTGAGAAATAACAAAAAAGCACAAAGTAAATGTATGTAGTATAGTGTCACTTGGTTCGGTAAGAAGGAAGTAATGTATGTAATATAGTGTCATTTGGGTAAGTGGGAAGAATGTAAAAGCAAAGGCAAAGTTAATTACTTTTTTGAACTGATATTGGGTATATGTTTATTTTTGAATGACGGTGATAATAACTTTAGTGTTGAAAGAGTCAGATGTACGTGTATTTGGGTTCTATCACAGGGTGATGATCTTCACATACTAATGTATTTCCATTCTTATGGAGTCTCTTGCGACACTTGTCGCAAGAATAGATCCATCTTCAACCGGATGATATGTATCAAACCAACAACGACCCGTACATCCGTGACAATTTTTCCCTAGTCAATTCACCAAGCAATTTCACCATCCTGCACAGGACAAAGTTTAGAAATACGTGATACATAAATTTAATAGGAAATATAATATGGTAAAAAATGAGAGCTTTTTGTGGACTTGGGTCCTTAGACCCTTGTCCTAATCCAAAGAGGCTTGCACCATTATTCTTTATACCATATGGACAATCCTTCTTGAAAATGACTAGGTTTGACACACCTCCAACTAACAATTTTAGGAATTTTGTTGGAACCATCTTTAAAATTATGGAATTTCCTCTTCTTGTTTTGGAATCCTTGTTGTTTTTCTTGTTCTTACCATCTTCGACTATATTCAAAGAAGATGTTCACTCAATATCTTTACACATCCTAAGAGTTTCCTTTATGTGGAAGTGGTTCCAAGTTGCACGAAAGACAAATCATAATTATGAATAAATATGTGTTTGAACACCTTCCATGATTGTGGAAGTTTGTCTATGATACTAGACACCAAATGGATCTTCAAACCGTGTTGTGTGCATTGTCTCGTAATTGAAGGAACTCGATAATCTTCCAATACATGCCTTGAATCAATAATTTGTAATTATTAAAATTGTGCTTTTGAGACGTTGGAAATTGTGTGGTGAATGTATGGGTGATGAAGGTTTATTGAATGAAGATTCTTGGACAAAGTTGGCCTCGATTTCGTATCCTCATAACTGGGGATGGAGGCCAACTTAGTCCAAGAATCTTCCCTCTATAAACCTTCATCACCCATACATTCATCACACAATTTCCATCATACTTACAAAGCACACACGACTATCTTCGAGGATACTTGGGTTGCAAAACTTCACCATAAATATCATTTGCTAAATCAAGAGAAACTATCTTCCACAAACCTGACAAAAAGATTTTACCAACCGCCTAGTGAAGAGAGCCATTTATAAGCTTACCATCATCTAACGGACGAGCACAAGAAAGGACTCAATTCCTTCTACTTTCTAGTTTTTAATGAATATACTACTTTTAGCAGCCATTTTTAGACCGAATTTTGTTTATAACAACTTTATAATCATGAAACAACTCATCATACCCAAAACCATAATAAACCGGGGAAGAACCAGTTAGTTGAGAGCATGGGAACAAATTGGATCTCCTAGTAATCGGGTTGTAAATAACACATATTTTTTCCTTCCTCGACAATGATAATAATCCATTACCAGTCTCGTCTATCCTAACCTCGTGAGGTCGAGGTTGTAGCAACGGATTTTCGAGCTCTAATGCGTTATCAAAGATTAATGAGCAAAACATCATAAAGTGGACAACTGTCGTGATTGTTCCTTTGTTCATGAGTACTGCAAATGAACCGATGTGCATATGAGTGTTGTTGGTACTAGATACTAAACTGTAATGTGTTTCGAATGAAATGTTGGTCGGATATTATAGGTCAAACTTACATCGTTTGTTGGGATATAAAGAACTCAAAAACTAGACCTGTAAAAGTTTGAAGGAGAAGATAAACCTTCAAGGAAGAAGAAGATACATCGAGAAAAGTGAGAAATAGCAAAAATAGTACAAACTAAATGTATGTAGTATAGTATCACTTGGGTGGGCGAGAAGAAAGTAATGTATGTAGTATAATGTCAGTTGGGTAGGAGGGAAGGAAGTAAATGCAAAATCAAAGTTTATTACTTTTTTGAACTTGTGTTAGGTACATGTGTATTTTTGAATGACAATGATAATAGATTAAGTGTGTATTTAGGTTCTATTGCAAGCTGGTGATCTTCACATACTAATGTATTTCCACTCTTAAGGATTCCTTGCGACACTTGTCGCAAGAATAAATCCATCTTCTACCAGATGATATGTATCAAACCATCAACCCTTACATCCACGAAAAGTTGCCCCGGATGATATGATATGTATCTACCGGACGAGCACAAGAAATGACTGATTTCCTTCCAATTTCCAGTTTTTAAAGAATATATTAATTTTAGCAGCCATTTTTAGACAGAATTTTGGTTATAAAAACTTTATAAACATTAAACAACTCATCATACCCAAAACCATAATAAACCGGGGTTGAAGCAGTTAATTGAGAGCATGGCAACAAATTTGGTCTCCTAGTAGTCGGCTTGTAAATAAACACAACATCTTTTTCCCCTCATTGACAAGGCATAATAATCCATTACAAGACCTGACTATCTTAACCTTTTGAGGTCGAGGTTGTAGCAACGGATTTTAGAGTTTTAACGCCTTATTAAAGATTTATGAGCAAAACATCATAAAGTGAACAGCTGTTGAGATTGGTTCTTTGTTCATGAGTACTAAAATTGAACCGATGTGCATAGTGAGTGTTGTTGGTACTAGATATTAAATTTTAATGTGTTTCAATGAAATGTTCGTCAGATATTAAAGGGAAATTTACATCATTTGTTGGGATATAAAGAACTAGAAAACTAGACCTGGAAAATTTTTAAGGAGAAGATAAACCTTTAAAGAAGAAGAAGATGCATTGACAAAAGTGAGAAATATCAAAATTAGTACAAAGTAAATGTGTGTAGTATAGTGTCACTTGGGTGGGTGAGAAGGAAGTAATGTATGTAGTATAGTGTCAATTGGGTGGGTGAGAAGGTAGTAAAAGCAAAAGCAAAGTTTATTACTTTTTTGAACTTGTGTTAGGTATGTGTGTATTTTTTGTGACGGTGATGATAAATATATTGTTGAAAGAGTCAGATGTATGTGTATTTGGGTTCTATCACATGCTGATGATCTTCACATACAAATGTATCTCCACTCTTATGGATTCTCTTGCGACACTTTTCGAAAGAATAGATCCATCTTCTACTAGATGATATGTATCAAACCAACAACGACCCTTACAAGTTACATCCATGACAAGTTGCCCCGAGCCAATTCCTCCAAAAATTACATCATCCGCACATAACAAAGCTTAGAAATATGTGATACATAAATTTTAAGAGGAAATATAATACGGTAAAAAATCAGACCTTCTTGTGGACTTGGGTCCTTAGACCCTTGTCCAGATCCGAAAGTTCTTGCACCATTATTGTTACACCCCGTGCCCGATTTGACCGGAATTTAAAACTTTTGACGCAAAAACGACTTGACAATACATGTCCCACTATAACTCATATACAAATGACAAGTTTCTATAACAATTAACACTTTAAGGACTCATACAGAGACGCATACTCGGAAATCCCTTTAAAACAAATTACGTAAAACTATAAGACAATAACAATTTAAAGCATTTAAACATGTATATGGTATACCATTCATCTGTTACATTGAGATAATTACTACTTCACTTTTACCAATCTATGCAATAGCTAATTCATGTATCATTCATTGCTGATACATTTGTTTAATATCTTACAGTTACACCTTTCAATAATACATTTTACCCTAGCATTTAAATCCTCGTCATACATGCATCTTCATATATCATTAATGTTCACATACGAACATGTCTTACTCAATCCTATAACCCTCACTAGGTCATTATTCTTTCAAGTACAATACATACAAATCATTCCCCAAACCACAATTAATGCAATCTAAGTCAATCTTGATCTTCTGTGCATTATACTATAACATATTTCTTACTTCCAACATTAATCACAATGTCACCGTACCAATAAACACATTCTAGTAACTTCATCTACGATTCATAACTTTTAAGACCTCAATCCCCATAATTAAAACTTTAGACTACGCAATACAAGAACTATCATTCTCTTACATAGCACTTAGCATAATATAATCCATCATAGAATTATATCACACTTACGCTAACACTATAAATCACATACACACTTATCAACTCGAATACATATACATGTTGTGCATTCCATCTCATAATTTAAACAATCTATAAACCACGTCTAACTCATTACTACTAAATCCACATCGCAATGTTCACATTACATCTTAGTTATAGCCTAATCCATTTTCCGCATTACTTAAACTTATGTTCAATGCGTCTACGAGTGGTTTAAGTCTAGGAAACCTAAAGTGGAAACCTAATTCACTTAAACCGAAGCTCTTATACCAAGTTGTTACACCCCTTGCCCGATTTGACCGGAATTTAAAACTTTTGACACAAAAACGACTTGACAATACATGTCCCTCTATAACTCATATACAAATGACAAGTTTCTATAACAATTAACACTTTAAAGACTCATACAGAGACGCATACTGTAACACCCCCAATTTCGAGATATGCAGCGGAATTCAAACTGGGTATTACTTGATGGCCCAACAGTCATAATAATAGAAAACGATCTCTAAAAGAGTCGTTTTAAAAAGGCTTTATCATTCAAATATATCAGAGTTTACAAAATAGGTCCCAGTTGGTTCCATTGATTACAAAAGACATCAATATAAAGTTTTTGATGCTTTGTGAATGATAAATTATGTATGTATAGCTTCTTGATCTTGCCCTTCCGTGCGACTTCCGACATTATGGACTGAAATACATGCTTAAAACTGTCAACACAAAGGTTGAGTGAAATTCATAGAGTTTGTTTAATGGTTGAACACATTATGTTGGTAGTGTGAGCTATAGACTCACACCAAGGTTTTGAAAACAAAAGATATTATTGCACTAAGCTCATGATACCGAAAACGTTAACAATTTGTCATAAAATAGTAACCGATGCCCTAATAGGTAATTTGCCATTAAACCTATAGATGTTCAAATATAGTGCGTTTGTTTGCCTACCCGGTCAACACAAACAGGATTAAATCAATCCCAATAGGCCTATCCACAATATTCGCGTTCACCGCAAGTGATTAATGGTTCATGATAGTAGGGACTTAAGATTGGCAATAGTGGTACTTAGTGCAAATAATACATTCGAGATAAGCATCTGATTTGAAAGCAATGTGTTCGATTTAAAATAAAGCATGTATCTCCCCAAGGGTTTGTAAAACAATTAAGTAATAGAAAGTGGGGCTATGAACTCACCAAGAGTTGATGATATTAAGTACTTTAACGGATGATGGATAAGTCGGAAGACTTCTCGTGCAACCTAAAATGAAATGTTGCGACTTAAGTTTGGAATAATGTTTTGTGGAAACATAAACCATTCTATATATATTCCTATGTTGATCATGATGTAGTAAATTTTCATTTGATGCTTATAGAAAGATCTTTAATATATGAAAACGTATTTAGTTTATAGATATCGTACTACCGTTCGGGCCATCATAATTCGGAGGTCATGCAAGAACGTTAGAGAGCTAGGACACTTTAATTCGTAAATCCAAGAACTCGTCGATACGTTTACTCAAATGAAACCCTCACATGAAGCTCCCTACTATTGTAGCACTTAGTAAATACAACATATGTTTTGAGTGAAGATTGTTATAACATAAAGTTTATCATGTTTTAATTACTATCTAGTTTTTACAAGTTCTCGTTGTTTCAAACAAGCCTCGAGGCTTTAGCCATGGCCTTGCCGTGACTTTGGTCTTGACTTCCATGGTCTTGAGACTTAGCTTTGGCCTTAGCCGTAGCCGTGGTCTTGGCTAATGGCCATTAGACCTCTTGGTTTGCTTTTAGTTGTGACAAAAGTATAGTTATGAGACTATATTTACGGCAGTTTCTGTTTTTGAAAGATTTTGGCCTATGTATGCGTTTTCAAGGTCCGAGCTTCTTTGATATTGAAGGAAAACGTCGTTCCGGACAACTTTCGTGTTTTAACTTTTTTATGATTCGGACCAGAAGTATGACTTTCAACATGGCAGAACCCTTAACAGTTTCAAAATGGCAGTTTTGGCGTTTTGGTTTCGCTAACTTCTTTTGCCTATAACTTTTGACTCGTTTGTCCGTTTCGGGTGGTTCAAGTTGCTATGTTTACCTTTTTATCTTGTCTACCATATTATGTAAGTTAGAAAGTCCTTATGTTACTGTTTTTAATGGTCTAACATGTGTAGAATATGACTAGTTTACTAGTTTGTTACTTTTATGACAATATGTGAATTAAAACAAGTGATTGAGTATATGTACATCATGAATCAACATAGTAACTATATATATAGCATGAAATAGTTAGGATTATGAATAATAAAGATGAGATGATGGTGGTGATAAGTTGCTTACAACTTTTGGCTTTCAAAATAGAAAGGAGTAACTTAGTAAGGATAGGACTTTGATAGATCGGGTAAGGCTTTGTATTGAGCTAGCTTTCCACACCTTGGCACCCTTGCAAACTTGAAGAGTTGGTGATGAAGTACTAAGTGACTTGAGTGGATCTAAACTCAAGAAGATCACTTACTTGCTAGAGATTGGATGAAGTAGCTTGATCTTTGAACTTTCTTGCTTAAACTTGGAGTTTAAAGCTCAAATGATGGAAGATATGGATATTTTAGAGTATGAACGACCCAATTCAGTTTGTGGAGGTCTTTGGGATGAATATCACTTGCTATTTATAGGAGGGTAAGTTTGGTTAACCATATATTGGGTTAAATATTAACCATGGTTAGGTTTAGGACACTTGTAATGATCTTAATGAACCAAGGTTAGGATGATGCCACCAATATGATGAATCCCCCCCTAAGTTCTGTCATGGAAGAGATAAGATGACTTATGTGGTTAGTTTTGATCTTATCTTGGTTACGGAGTGAGTTTTGGTTCCGTTAATCGCTAACCGAAGCCATAAAACGTAAAACCGGGTATCGTAAAAATACGAATTTGTAGGAATGATGAAACTCATCATTATACTCCATATAAAAATATAAAATGGGTGATAAGTCTCATTGGGTGCAAAATGTCGCTTAAAGTCGAAATACGGGTCAAAAACGCGTAATTGCAGTTTATCGGAAAAGAACGAAATTTCGTGGAAACGACCGTGAATTTATTTAGAGTAGACTAAAATTAGTCTAAAAGTGATATGAGATGTCAAAATGTGGTTTTAGGTCATACGCGGGATAACTTAATGCTTATTTCTGAAGTTTAAAAGTTACGCGATTTATGCGAAATGTATAACGTACAAGGTTAATTCCTTTATGGTCAAAGGAGGAGGAAATATGTTTGACTTTTCCAAAATGTAAAAGTGCCAAAACATATTAGAAACACAGTGTAGGAATCGTTAAGTTTGAATGTAAGCGTAATTGTTTAAAACGTAAGTTTAGTTTTTCATTATAGGCTTATTTGGTAACATAAAATAAATTTTAAAATTCTCAAATTAATCATGAGTGATCTAAGAATTTATCGATGTTAGGAAAATTATCGAGTTGATTTTCGTTATGCGTGATGTTTAAACGGTGGACCGTCCAAAATGAAACTTTTATAACAATGTTTTCTTAATAACTTTTATGAAAATGATCTAACGATTGTCGAATTCTCAGGACATTGCTAAAATAATTTATCTTACGAGAATGTGAAATAAAAATTTTATGGATGAATAGTGAAAATGAATAGTAAATGTGAATAGTAAATTCTCGAAAATGAAAAGTAGCCTGAAAATGCGGGTGGTTACACATACTCGGAAACCCCTTTAAAACAAATTACGTAAAACTATAAGACAATAACAATCCACCACTGTGACCTCGATATGCCGTATCCACCTGAATGGATACGCCATATTGACCATTGGGATTGATACGCCGTATTACCCAGAAGGGATACTCAGTATCACCTTTCAAGTTCAATACGTCGTATTCAATAACTTGGATACGCCGTATTGAGATAACAGACTCAGAACACTTGCAGAAAACCTGCATAAACACAACACTCACCCACAAACCATTTCGACTCTATTGCAACACTATAACTTGTACCAACATCACCTTTTATCATATAACTATAATCATACATTCCATAACGCGTTACACGCCACTAGACCCGTTTTAACCCGAAATGGGTATAAATATGCGTTTATCCAAACACTCCTTTAAACATAACCTATACACTATAACCATCTCTATAACTACCCATTTGGCCATCCAATTTAGTATAACGACCATATATACACTTTGACACTTAACGACACATTACCAAACCTTAAAAGACCACCGGGGTATAACATTGACATTGAGCTCGGTATTCTACCTAGCTCCTACTTTCTTACCAAACCTTCTAACATCCGCACCTCTATATTTAGGCCATAATCCGAACATTACTTTCTTCACGCATAAACCTACAAAACATTGGTAAACTAAAATGTAAGCAATAACGCTTAGTAAGTAATTGGTTAGCACATGATTAATACATCTATCATCATAAATGCATCATTACACAATACTATAACACATATAAACACATAAGGTATTTACACATACCTTAATCCTTTCATAATCCAAAGCTAACTCTGTAACACTCATCTAATCAAATCCCTTGGTCCATCTACTTTTTAGGTAACTATATTAAGCCTTAACTCTAACATTAAGTAATCACATAATATAACAACTTTCATATTAAACACATAGTAACCGAATTACTTAACTTAGCATCCAAGCTAAGCTAATACCACAATCAACATCATATTCATCATCATCACCATCATCGCCTAGGTCAAGATCGTCATACATAAACACTTAATACAGAATTAAATATCTATAACTACTAGCATCCCTTTTAAAATACTTAGTCATCATATGATCATATGATGACCACCCCACAAAATACTAGGTTAACCCAATATAAATCTTCTCATAATTACTATAACCCATTAATTATCTTAAAACCATCATTTATCCATTTATCCCAAATTAGGGTTCAAAAACCCTAACTCTTAATTTACCAATTAACCACTATTTACTCATCATACCTTATGGGAAATCAAGCTAGGAACATATCCTATGAATTGAAACACTTAGCCATCACAAGCTCCATGCTTCCTTTCTTTATTTCTTAAATCGACACCCACAAGAACATACAAGATAAATGTGGAAATGTCTATAACCATCACATATAAAACCAACTACAAGGGCATTTTAGTCATTTTGTCCATTTTGGTCGATACGCCGTATCCATGATACTTCATCAATACGCCGTATTTCTATGTCCTATACGCCGTATTGGACTAGAAAAAGTCGGTTCTGCTTCCTTACAATCCGAAATGTCACATCACCTTGCTCCAATACGCCATATTGAAGCTCCTACACTTATATCTAATAACCTTTATCCTTATTTAGCCACATTTAGACCCGATAATGTCATCTAGGGTGCGGCCTATTTGTATCCGGGTGTAAAAATTATTCTTTTAGCATAAGGACAATCCTTCTTGAAAATGACTAGGTTTTACACACCTCCAACTAACAATTTTAGGCATTTTGTTGGAACCATCTTTAGAATTATGGAATTTCCTATTATTATTTTTATTCATTTTTTTTGGAACTGTTGTTGTTTTTTTCTTGTTCTTACCATCTTCAGCTATATTCATAAATGATGTTCCAACAATATCCTTAACCATCCTAAGAGTTTCCTTTATGCGGAAGTGGTTTCCAAGTTGCATGAGAGACAACTCATAATTAAGATTTAATATGTGTTTAAATTTCTTCCATGATGGTGGAAGTTTGTCTATGATACTAGACACCCAGATGGATCTTCAAATAGTGTTGTGTGTATTGTCCCATAATTCAAAGAAATTCCTAATATTGTTATAGGACTTGAATAAATAATTATGTAATTGTTAAAATTTTTCTTTGTGAGTATGTTGGAAATTGTGTAGTGAATGTATGGGTGATAAATGTTTATCGAGTGAAGATTCTTGGATTAAGTTGGCCTCGATTTCGTATCCTCGTAATTAGGGATTGAGGCTAACTTACGCCAAGAATCTTTACTCCATAAACCTTCATCACCCGTACATTCACCACACAATTTCCATCATACTTATAAAGCACACGCAACTATTCTCCCAAAACCCCTAATTTCAAATAGTTATATCCTTCAGGATACTTGGGTTGCAAAACATCACCATAAGTCTCATTTGCTAAACCAAGAGAAACTATCTTCCACAAACCCAACAAAAAGATTTTACTAGCCGCCCAGTGAAGAGCTCCATTTATAAGCTTTCCATCATCTAGCGGACTACCACAAGAAATGACTGATTTCCTTCCACTTTCCAATTTTATAGAATATATTTTAGTAGCCATTTTTACACTCAATTTTGGTTATAACAACTTTGTAATCATTAAACAGCTCATCATACCCAAAACCATAATAAACCTAGGATGAACTAGTTAGTTTAGAGCATGTCAACAAAGTATCTTTAGCTCTCTTGGTGACTCTGATACCACTTGTGAGGATCTAAACACTCTTGAGACTTGTGTTATAGATACTTTGAGGGTATACCAAGTAGTATGCGGAATCTACTACTTAGTACTTTAGAAGATTAATGTGTTTGATGTATATGAATGAATGGAACAGTGAACAATGAATTAACAAAACGCTTTAATATTATTGTTGATAATAATACGAGTGATCTCAGCTTATCACTAGGATTTACAACCTTGAAGCTTAACAAAAGATGCGTGTATAACTTCTAACCTAGGATCTTTTTTTATAACGCAAGGAGTCCTTTACAAGATATTTATCACTATATATTCGTATAAGATATACAATATCTATCCTATAAATACAAAATGCGTACATATCAATTTGGCAGTACAAACTATATGTACTAGCAAAGATTAAGTCGCTTAATCTTGCTAGTGTTATCTTTAGATCCGTTTGTATGCTTGGCAGTACTAAGTCCATTAGTACTGTTGCGTATAATTCCCAACAAGTTTTAAATAAACAAGGCATCCCCCCTCCCTTCAACAATGCATAATAATCCATTACAAGATCCGAATATCCTAACCTCGTGAGGTCGATGTTGTTGCAACGGATTTTCGAGCTCTAGCGTGTTATTATAGATTTATGAAACAAAAAATCATAATGCGGAAGTTGTTGAGATTGTTTCTTTGTTCATAAGTACTGAAATGAACCGATGTGCATAGTGAGTGGTGTTGGCACTAGATAATAAACTGTTATGTGTTTCAATGAAATCTTGGTCGGATATTAAAGGGCAAACATACATCGTTGTTGGGATACAAAGAACTGGAAAACTAGATCTGGAAAATTTTGAAGGAGAAGACAAACCTTTAAGGAAGAAGAAGATGCCTCAAAAAAAGTGAGAAATACAAAAATAGTAGAAAGTAAATGTATGTAGTATAGTGTCACTTGTGTGAGTGAGAAGGAAGTAATATATATCTAGTATATTGTTAGTTTGGTGGGTGAGAAGGAAGCAAATGCAAAAGCAAAAATAAAATAAAAGTTTATTACTTTTTTGAACTGGTGTTAGGTATGTGTATTTTTGAATGATAGTGATAACAAATTTAGTGTTGAAAGAGTCAGATGTACGTGTATTTGGGTTCTATCACATGCTAATGATCTTCACATACTAATGTACTTCCACTCTTATGGAGTCTCTTGCGGCACTTGTCACAAGAATAGATCTATCTTCCACCGGATAATATGTATCAAACCCAACAACAACCCTTACATTCATGACAAGTTGCCCCGAGTCAATTCACCAAGTAATTTCATCATCCTGCACAAAAAAAATTTTAGAAATACGTGATAAGTACATTTTAAAAGGAAATATAACATGGTAAAAAATCAAAACTTTTTGTGGACTTGGGTCCTTAGACCCTTGTCCCAATCCAAAAGTGCTTGCACCATTATTCTTTTTACCGTAAGGACAATTCTTCTTGAAAACGACTAGGTTTGACACACCTCCAACAAAAAATTTTAAGCAATTTGTTGGAACGATCTTGTAAGATATAACTTTTCACATGCACATCAAACCATAACACAAAGTAGCATATAGATGGAATTCTAGAGAGAGAAAGTTAGAGGTTTAGGGAACTTAGTGAGAGAAAGTGAAAGATATTATTATGAGCTCCAACTCTCTACCTTGGAAGGTAGAGTATTTATAGTCTTACACAACTCGCCACACTTTGGGGCGTGGATCGGGCATACAGGTGGGTAAAGACCCGTCTGTCCTCCACGGTGTTACTTAACTAAATTACTACTTAACTTAAAAGAACTACGACTACGAGCTTTCTAACGATTACATATACTTGAGGTGACCGACTCTTTAATACCGGGAATTTCTAATTCCTAACAATCTCCCCCTAAGGGAGGTCACCTCAATCATATACAAAAATTACATAGAATACAAATAGATAATACATTGATCTTGCATTCTTGATGTAGTCCTTTGCACCTAAGCTCGCAGTCATTGATTCTTCACATGCATGTTTGGTTACTTCAAGTGGAGGTCTTTTACTGATCCACGTGATAGTCATTTAGAGCCATCTTTTGAGATCATCAGCTATCAACAATCTCTGACACATCCTTTGTGGTGTTGGTATTATGTGATGTAGTGACTTTAGGACCGACATGCTCACATTCTGGATCATGAAATCTTCACATCAGAGTAGCGGAAGCTTTAGTTGATTCATGATATTGGCGCAGCAGTAGCGAAGCTTGGTGTGAAAATATCGAGTCATTGATGCACTAATCATGATTTCTTTGAAATGAATGCATTAAGTGAGCATGCGGCTATGGATTGACCGCTTCATTACGATCACCGCAAACGTCGGGTGTACCGCATACAACGATTAGCAATAAATCGCACGAAAGTGTCTTTGATCACTTCGTTGAATTGAGGTACACGCCCACGGTTCCCCGTTGATCAAGATAAATACCGCTCTGTGATCGGTAGAATTCCTAAGAATCTCCTTGACAGGTTTCGCAATTTGTTCTAGCTGTTCTCAAACCGAACATCTCAAAGAAGACAACACGGAGTGAGTGAACCAAATAATTTTAAGTCCACCGATTGATGAAAAAGATTTGAAACACAATCGTGTATTGCTCAATAGAAATTGTTTTTGCAATACAACGAAGGTTTTATTGAAAATCAATTATGAATCATAAAATACCTTTTGGTTTGAAAAATTAGTACACAATCGATGTGCTAAAGAAAAGGGTTTATGAAGCACAACGACCGGTTTTCAAAGGCATCCGTCAATCCATAACTCGAACCGAGATTGATTCAAGAGATTGAATCGCCCCATTGTTTCTGCTCGGTTGTCACATGGTTGATCTATATAATAGATCTCACATGCCACCTACCAGAGCTTGTTTGATGTTGGCATGAAGGCTTTCCATCTTCATTGTGAATATGTAAACACATCACTCGGATGTTCGGCAATACCACAAGGATAATGCGAGGACTCAAGATATAATCTCTTTCCACATTGTGTGAAACAGAGAGTCTTCATTGAAAGTGTCCTAATGAGATTTATTGATGATCTCGTGGCTCTAGACTCAATTTGTGCATATTTGGATCCCGTGTCGGAGACTAGGAGAGGGTCTCCTACTTCAATATCAACCATCTCTAAGAGACAGTAGATAGATTATGTCGGTTCCCGTGAGAATGAAACAAGTCCTTTTAAGAGGAACTTGAGTGGTTTGGAAAGTTGAAGTGCGCAGGCCACCGGGTCCATGACGTCTTGTCTTCAATACCGATGTTACCATCAAGAGTATATGAATTGAACCCGGTTTACGCCCTAAGGTTGAATAAATGGAGGGCTATTTGTTTTCACCCTTTTCTCATTCAATTCTTTTAATTCTTCAACCCTTCATTGCTTACCGAGACTTCATAGCTAGAACCTTGTTGGGTTTATTCCAAGACTAGCTCGTCTTAGTCCGCACTCTTCCCATATCTCATTTTCTCCTTTTATCATCATACCTAAGGACTTCTACACTAACTAGTGGATTGTCCTCGGTAGATCCTCCGGTTCTGGCGGATCATGGGAACACATACCTAACCTTATCATCCTTATATCACCGTACATAAAGTAAAGTTGGTCGGTCAATTTGGTATTGTTCATCTGCCATTGGATCCAATTGAAAACCATTTGAAAAATTAATTCAGATACTTGTGATATATTATCAAAGCTTTTTGTACCTGAATTGTTTTTGATATTTTTAGAACGAGAACTCCCCCTCAACATGTGCATCAAGTATTTGAAGATGTTTTGCACACGGAGGCAAGAGAAAGAATTAACTTCTTTTGATTGCCATTTTCTAAAAGATATCAACATCACTTCCTCAACGGATCAAGTGGGTATAGCATTTCCGGAAGGATGAGGTTTCCATAAATTTGCTCCCCTCAATATGTGCCTCGAGGTTTGAAAAGAGTTTTGCACATACTAGAAGGAACTTGCACATTGAGATAAGTTGATCACATTTCAAATCATAGGTTTAAGATAGATGCTCCCTCAACATGTGCATGGAAAATTTGAAATCGTTTGTCACATGTGGGCGTGATAGCATATACATCCTTATAAAACCATTTACCGAATTATCAGTTTAAATTCAATTTAAATCACACATTCTCCCCCGATCACAATTATCAAATCATTTGAGATTTGTGATCTCGTATAGATTTAAATTGATTTTGAAAGCTTTTTAAGTAGAATTGTGACTTGATTGTGAAAGCGTTTGAACTGATAAGGATCGGATTTTGAGACTTTAAACTCCATTGATAAAAACATGCATGTATATCTTTTGAAAACAATTTAATGCCAAATAACTTTTTAATTTAATTGAAATCATTCTCCCCCTCAATCAATGACGTAGGTTGTTGATTGAGAGATAGAGATTTTGACAAATAAGTCCAGATGATTATCAAAAATAGAGATCGAGTTATTTTTCAAAGCATTTGGTTTTCAGCAGATAAATGTTTATAGAATCAGAGCATGGAATTTTGAAAACAAGATAAACATGGCTCGTTCTTTCTTTTAAAACCGGTTATTGCCTAAAATGACAATAAACCATTTCTCTTTCTCCCAAAATATTTTTGATTTTTAATTTTTTTTTTTTTTTTTTTTTTTTTTTTTTTTTTTTAAGAATTCGAACAACATCTAAAGTCCCGTGTCATTCTTTGAATGACAGCACAAAGACCGTAGATATTATCGAACCGGAAGAAACATGACAAAAAAGACAATATTTTTTGAAGAATTTTCTAATTTTTCAAATTTTTATGGATTTTGAAAGTTTTATATTTTTCTATTTTGTTTTTCAGATATATATGTACAAGAGATAGATGAAGAAAGGCCTTTACTCCTCGTCTTCCTCCTGAAGACGTTTGAGAGTTTCTGGTTGAAGGCTTTTCAAACCAAGTCGTGGAAGAATAAACTCGAAACGTTCTCTTGGAAGAGCTTTGGTGAAGATGTCGCTAACCGATATTCGGACCTCACAAAATATAGTTCCACCACACCTTTTTCCACTGTTCCTCGATGAAATGATGTCGAATGTCGATATGCTTTGCTCTTGAGTGTTGAACGTTGTTGCATGAGAGAGCAATAGCACTTTATTATCACAAGACAGAGGGATTTTGTTGAATTCAAAGCCATAGTCGATAATCGAGATCTCATCCATAAGATTTGAGCACAACAAGATGACATGGCTATGTATTCACCTCTGTAGAGGAAATAGAAGTACTCATTTGCTTCTTTGAAGACCACTCACAAGCTTATCACCCAAAACCGAGCACCACCGACGTATTTTGACGTGTATCTTGACAACTCGCATGATCAAGATCTCGCATAGGCCGTTAGTGACATACCGGTGTCCTTCGGTACCATAGTCCCATATTGATGGTACCTTGGAGATACCGAAGACCCGCTTAATCGCTTCAAGGTGCTTTTTAGTAGGCTTAGCCGGTATCTAGCACACATGCCAACAGAGAACAAAATGTCCGGTCTACTAGCGTGAGATACATCGGGATCCAATCATACTTGATATTTGGTTTGGTCAATCATGATCCCCGAGAGGTCCTCATCTAGTTTGGTTCGGTCAATCATGGGGTGTCAACAGGTCACTTGAATCAAATCCAAATTTCTTTAAAATCTCTGTTGCATATTTAGATTGATTTATGAAAATGCCTCCGGACTTTGAGAAATTTGTAATCCCAAGAAAATGACATTTGTCCCATCATTGACATTTGAAACTTTGAACTCATTTCATTTGAAAACGATCACATTCCATTGGGTCATCGAGGAAAATATAATATCATCAACATAAATTTGAACATGAATCAAATGTTTTCCGACTTCGGTGAACAATGTAGGATCAATCGCTCCTTTGATGAATCCGGTTGATAGAAGAAACTTTGATGATGTATCATACCATGCCCTTGGAGCTTGCTTTAAACCGTAAAGAGCCTTCTTCAAACGATAAACGTGAGTAGGGTGCTCTTGATTCACAAATCCTTCAGTTGTCGACGAGACGACTTCTTTAAGATCTCCGTTTAGAAATGCCGTCTTTACATCCATCGATAAACTACCATGTTCTTACTAGCAAGATTAGCGTAAAGATTACGATTGCCTCGATTCGAGCAACTGGAGCAAAGATTCTTCAAAGTCTATACCTCCTCTTGACGATATCCTTTAGCAACTAATCGAGCCTTGTTCTTCAATACATCACCATGCTCATCAAGTTTTACTGAAGATCCATTTTAGAGCTATAATCATAGCACGCCTGGAGCGGTACTAACTCCCATACATCAAGACGATCAAACTCATGAATTTCATCTTGCATAGCATTGAACCAACTATCTTCATTCATAGCGGTTTAACATCTTTTGGTTCGATCTTTGATAGTACGGAGTTGAAGAAGCACCATAAGGCATCGGTTGCGAGTTGCTTCCGGGTTGATACAGACGAGAGGATTTCCAATGATGTTGTCTAATGGATGATCGTGAGTCCATTTTCTCGAGGTGTTCATGTGGCATTTGTTGAGGAACTGAAGTAGGTGAGTCGATGTCTCTCAAGAAGATGGTTCGATGATGATTCGAGAGTAGCAAATATGTTTTCAAATGGAGCATCTTGAGAGTAGCAAAGGGATTAAGTTCATCATTGATGCGTAAACATTTCCATGATGTACATTTGAAGAATGATGATTTGTTGTTGAGATCAAGGATCGCAGCAGTGCTTCTTGACTTACGATATTGAAACCGATGGATTGACATCATTCATCGGAATATGAGCATCCTCTTGTAGGGATCAAGACCTCATTAGTAGTAGACTCATACAGTTCATCAAACATTGGATCAAACAATTTCTTTACATCATCTTCGTAAGGAGGTACATATGGCGTTTCTTGAGAGGAGTTTGGAACAAGGATGAACCAATAGGACTGTTTGAAGTGCGGGTCCTGAGTGGAGTGTCCAGAGCCATTTGACCGGTCAGCTCATCAAACGTAACGTGAATTGTTTCCATGATATTTCGGGTTCTTTTGTTGTAGATTCGGTATCCCTTTTTGTTTGATGCATATCCTACAAATACTCCAATGTCAGCTTTGGCCCTAAGTTTGCCTAAGTCTTGACCCGCATTAGTTGGATAGCACAATGCACCAAACACACGAAGGAAAGATAGATTAGGTTTTCTGTTGTGGACAAGTTCATATGGAGTTTTTCCATGAATTGTGTGAATCAGGGAACGATTTTGTGTGTAGCATGCAGTGGCAATTGCTTCAGCCCAGAGAAACATTGGAACCTTTGAGTAGATCAAGATTGTTCTAGCGACTTCAACTAGAGTACGATTTCGTCTTTCAACTACACCGCTCGCTGAGGGGTTCGTGGAACACTTCTTTGATGGTCGATTCCAACGCTTTCATAAAATTCACTAAGTTGTTTGTTGACAAACTCGGCCCATTGTCTGCTCGATAATTACGACGGCTTTGTTTAGTCTAACTCGCATTTGTTTGATGAGTTTGATGATGATATCGGAGTTTCATCCTTTGTCCTTAAGAACTTGACCTGTGAATCTAGAATAATCATCAACCACAACTAACACGTATTTCTTCCCAAAGATATTCTCGCACCTCATTGGTCCACATAAATCCATATGAATCATATGAAGAACTTCGTGATGAGTTAGTAGGTTTGGGTTTATGGACATACTTCTTGCTTTTTCCCAATTGACATGTCGAACAAAGATGATCCTTTTCATACTTTAGTCTAGGTAAACCTACAACTAAGTCCTTTCTCGAAAGATCGTTGATGGTGCCAAGTTCAAGTGATTGAGACGACGATGCCATAACCATGACTTTGTTTTGAAGCCTTTGATAACAAGCGATTGGTGAAGCTCTCATCATGTCATCGATAGAGATAGTGTAAAGGTTTGAGCCACGAGTTCCTTTCAGCAGTTCCTTACCATTAAGATTTCTAACAAAGCGGTATGTTTTCAAGGCCACTTCTAGATCGTAATCACGAATTGACCAACAGAGAACAGATTATGACCTAAACCTTCCACATAATACACTCGGAGATGACACTATCACCAACAACATAATCTCCATAACCCATAATAGCACCGAAATGATCATTACCAAATCTAACGATCCCGATGAATTTGCTCACGGTTCATGAGCCGTGACCGGTCTCGGTCATATGCTTGGAACAACTGAGTCCAGTACCACGTAGCGATTTGAACGATGCGGTTGAACACGAGATAAGAATGGATAATCGGATAATTGGGATCCCCATGCAAGAATGGGTTCCATTTGGTTAGTAGAAACAGTTGGACCACCCACATCGTAAATAGAAGCATTCATAGCAGACGGTGAGGTAATGGAATCATTGTGAATAGATGCAATACTAGTGTCTCAGATAGCCCTATTTACTGATGTGACCACTT
>CM040244.1:256215204-256415204 GCA_022545495.1 Chrysanthemum lavandulifolium | reverse complement strand
TCTTTTTGCAACTTGTTAAACAAACTAAGATAAGCAAATTATTTAACTACAACTTTTATGAAAAGTACTAATAAGCTCGCTTTTTAAGCTTATTTATCCAACAAAGGAACTAGATAATGGAAATAAGCATAAAATTAAACTAAAAAGCTAATAAGCTACTCAATAAGCAAATGGAAACTAGGAATAAGCTAATTAACTTTAAATAAGCTAATATGTAAACCTAAAAGCAATTATAACTAGAGATAAGCATCGAACAAACTTCAAATAAGCACTTATATAAGCTCGTTTGCAGAGATGTGTTTTGAAAAAGGGTCCAAAAGAAACTGATGAATAAGCACTTAATAAGCTGATTATAAGTAAACTAATATTTTTCTAATTTAGTTAAGCAACAATATTTTAATATCCCAAAAGGATTTAAGCTAAATCTAAATATTGAATACACAATAAAATTCTAAATTTTATTCAAAAACTGACTTAAGAAATTTTGACTTTTTATAAAATGAACTAGTTTGACTTTTATGAACTTGTGATCTATCCTACTTATTAAATATGTTATATTAAGTTGAATTAAGACTAATCTAAGTCGAGTCTACTAATTATGCACCAATATGAAGGATTTATCCTCAGAAATCCTTGACGATTAACTGTCAAGGAATGGGATTGGCATTTGACTTTTATGCAAACAAGACTTGGTTTTTATGGTCGACCGAGTTGTCTAGAGCTAATGTAACATGGAACAACAATAAACAATGACACAAATGCACTCTAACAGCTTAACTAGGCTAATCCAAACAGTCCTTTAAGAGGTCATTTTAAAGCTTTTCAAAGGATTAAAGCGATTCAAACCATGAAATGGATCTACAAAGTTGAAATATGATTGTATGCACCGATTTGAGCCTAAATTACCATCGATAACATCCTTTTACCACAAAACACTAAGTTGCTAATTTTTATGTTAAAATGAAATATAAGGGTACTATGAAATATAATGAATAAATGGACTATTTTAATTAAGATATTAACTAATATATATCAAATTAACACAGAAAAACAAGATTGAGCATTTTATAATTACTAGAACAATTAATGCTAAATATGATAAATTGGCTTACAAATTTCTTTCCAGCCAAAGATTATGAACCAATGACTAATATCACTCCTAATGACTTCCCACAAAGCCTCTAAGCCAATAATCAATCCAAAGTTAGCTCGCATCACCAAATATCATGACCAAATCCATTTTGAGCTCTTCATTGACTTTTGTTGACTTTTCTTTGTTTTTCTAAATTAGAACACTAGAGTCTAATACAAACTTATGAAAAGCTATAACAAGCTTATCTGAGCTTATTGGAAGGATAAAAGAGCATTTGTAACTTATAATATGTATAATTGACTTAATACGAATTATCAAGAAACATGAAACTTGAAATCTTATTAAACTTGGAATAAGTACAATCTGTATGATATTTGACTTGAAACAAACTTAAATTTACATTGAAAGCTTAACTTTAAACTAAAACAAACATTTAAATAAGTTGTACACTAAAAAGTGGCCTAAAACATGCGACCCTCTTTATCTCTCATCTTTCTTTCTTCTTTATAGACATCCAAAAGCATCCCTCTCTCATCCGATCATTTCCCACCATCGATAGGTCAAAGTGATCACAACCTTGATTTTCACTTTTGGCGCCAAAATTCCTAAAGCGTATATTATGCATTTAATGCTTCTTGGTGTTTGTGGAGGTGGAGGGGTTGTTAACCATTTGGGGATAAGGTGGAAAGTTGGAAAGTGGTGGTGAGGTGGTAAAACCACCGGTTTTGGTTGCCAGGTGGGAGAGAAATGCTACAGTGCTAGGCGGTTTAATATTTAAACACTGGTTTTGGGTTTGGGCTTATATTGGGCTTGGTTAAACTGGGTTTTGGATTGTAATAATATAAAGGGTCCGTTTGGTATAATTTAAACACAAGGACCATAGTTGTAATTTGGTAAACTTGAGGACTGAACCTGTAACATTTCCAAAGCTCATACAAGGGTTAAACTTGCCAAGTTTCAATTACCAAAGAACCATAAATGCTAATTTCCAATTTTTATACGTCCAGGGGTAATTTATGTCATTTTTGAAACTTGAGGGACCAAACATGTAATTTTCCAAAAGTTTACTATAAGGACCAATTTTGTCATTTATGAATAGTACAAGGTTTATTTTTGATAAATTTCCATTTTTAAATTAACCAAGGACTATTTTTTACATTTTTCAAAGTTTAAGGACTAAAGTTGTCATTTTGTACATTTTAAACTTTAAAGGGTTTATTTTGAAAACTTTTGAATCTCATGGACCTTAAATGACATTTTACAAGTTTTTGAATTACTGTGGACTAGATTTGACAATTTTTGAAACTTGGGGACTAAAGCGCCAATTATGCAAACTTGATACGTTTTCATCCGATTTTGGTATTTTGCATTTAAAACATATAAAACACTTGTTTGTGATATTTTCATCATTTTGATGCATTTATGAGTGTTTTAGATGTTTTTGCGATCTAGATAATACAAAAATGACGAGTATTTAGACACTCATCAATCCCCATATTAAGCTATTGCTAGTCCCTAGCAATGATTTGAGAAAACTTAATGGATTTTATCTCTTTACCAAAAGCCATTACTCGAGTAGCCAATTGTTTTAGTTCAAGTAAGAACCTTGGTACAATGATAACCAAATGATTTTGAGCAAATCATAAGCTTTCAACGGGTTTGATTTGTCTTTACCGAAGCCGTTTGCTACGGACTAGCCAACTCTTATAAATTATCAATATTATCTTTGGTGAGTCGATTACCAATTATGGTTTTTCCATCGCCTTTACCACAAGCCATAAACTTGCGGGCTAGCCAACTTTTCACTAATTAAAGATATGGTGAGTTGAACACCATACAATTTGGGCAAATTGCAAGCCATAAACGGATTTGAGATATCTTTACCAAGAGCCGTTTGCTCTGGATTAGCCAATCCTTATGTGGGTTAGACATGGTGGATGATTACCATTTGTTGTGTTTAGTACATAGTACTTCCACTAAAAAAATTTTAAAATTTGGCCATTTTGGGGAAAAAGGGACTAAAAGGGTACATTTATGATCAAATTCGCGAATTTCCCCCCACACTTAGAAATGAATATTGTCCTCAATATTCAAAGTACCCTGTTATGCCGAAACTTAGAACGTAAAAAGATAACATTACTAGCTAAGTGTAGAAACACAACAATTATTCTCTTTTTAATATTTACAATTTTCATTCATTTTTAAGGTCTATATACAACATGTGGGGTATCTCCCCACACTGTGGTGGTACACATGGGTGAAAACCCATGTTTAACTCTTGTTTTTGATTACCGAGTCGCTAGCTTGACTCGACCCGAATTCATTTGTTCATGGGAAGTAAGTGGAAGAGACAATCTCCATTGGACTTTCGCTCAAGATGTTTGTATAAACATTCAAGTACGTGAAAGTTCCACACCGATGAGATATACATAGAACCGCTCAAAATGATAAATGAAAATGCCGGGTCAAAGATAATGTCTTCATTCTCGAAGGAGTGAAGAACGAGGATAAGCCACGGGATAGGTGAAGAAGAGAAAGAAAGTCATGATAATAATCTTGACTAACTCATCATCATCGTAAGGGAATTCATGATAGCATGAATTTCATCTTTTAAGCTCAATTGGTCTAGACATATCCGGGTGTGTCTAGATCAAAGTAGAAGTTATCATACTCCGGTAGAGATATGATATGAGTGAGTTCACAGGAGAACTCCTCAAAGGAGAATGATTCATATTCGTGATTGATTTGACCGAGTTCACCGGGAACTCCTCAAAAGTGAATGATTCATAATCGGGAGAGGATTATGAGAATGAGAAGTGGTAATACCACTAATCTTCTCTCCCATATGATCAAAATGGAACATTTGCAATTAGGAATAGAATCATTGAACAAAGTTCACTATCCTCAAAGGGGATAGGATATGAAGTAGGCTTTTCATTAAAAGCCTCGATTCTAGAAATGAGAAGATTAACATTAAATAATGTAAGACGAAGAGCTTCGTCTTGGATTATTTCTTCATCATTCTCTTCTCCTGTCGACAAGCTCGGAAGGTAATTCCCCACATAACTTATGTCTCCACAAGATAAAGAATAGTCCTCATCATAATCGAGAGAACATCTCAATATGATCATTTTAGAAGACAAGAGGAGGAGGATATCACACACATGATCAAGAATTTCGTGACTCTCTCTGGATTGGGACAAGGTCCTCAACACTAGACTTTATGAATTAGTCCGATTCCTTTTCGTGAACAGATCAAGATGCTCGTCCCCATGTTCGAGAGAGTGAGTGGGAGCTTTGGGTGTGATAGCGGTTGTTTGAGAATGAATCTCAATCATTGGGATATCCACCGATGAACTTGATGAATCTTCAAGTGTATCCTCATCATCATCGTCATCGAATGAAGCGAAATTGAGAGCTAGATCCGGTCTGCTTTTCTTGTGCAATTGATTCCTAATAGATTTTTCAAAAGCAATTTGGGAATTTATTTTAGCGACACGCTCTTGACTAGCAATTCTTCCATGGATTTCTCATGTGAATTTTGAATGACGGGACATTGTGGGAGTGGAGATTTGTCAAAACCGGAAGGTTGACATTGATAATCATCATGAGGACTGATCGGTGCAAAACCGTCAAGTTTTCTCACGTGAGCTGATCACTTGTGAATGATCAGCCGTAAGGAACTCAAAACAGATTACACACCAATGCAATTTAAGATCAGGAGAATACAGAGGATTCCCGGGTCGTTAAGTCCCACGGAGGTTGACTGGTGTTAAACACAATCAGATGATAGAATGATCACTAAGGATAGTGATCAGTAAGGATATCGATGGAAAATTACCTAAAGAAAAGATTTACAAATTAAAGCGACTTAAATGCAAATTAAATAGGATTAAAAAGTTAAAATCTATTAAATAAACGCTATCACTATTTTTACAATGATGTTTTTGTGTTTTTATAAAACTAAATAACTTAAATAAACTATCTTAACTAAAACGTAAACTCAAATTATCTAAAAACGTTACTTAAAACTAAAACGTACGTTATTTGCAAAAATTACGCTGGAGCGCAAGCAAAAACGTAAAATTTATGAAATAAAAAGCCTACGAGTGTGAAACTAATTTTCTTACGTACTATATGATAAAAGAAAATTTTAGAAAAAAGATTTATATTTTTTTGACTTTTATATTTTTTATTATGATTTAATTACTATAAAACACTAATTAATTGATTAAAATACTAAAACTAATTAGAAAAATCTCAACTTTTACGTAAAATACTTAATACTATTACTGATTTATTAAAATACAAAAGTGGAAAAACTAAACCGAATAAGCTACAAATAAGCTAAATAAGTCGTATAAGCTAAACCGGAAAAGAGTACTTATATATTAGATTGTGTAAGACTTGAATGAGACAAGTCCCAAGGCGTATGGTAAAGTGTGTGTGGTGAGCTAAGTGGCGTGGGTTCGAGTCAGCGGTGGCACTTTTTTAAACTATTTTATTTTTTGTTTTCTTTTGCAACTTATTAAACACAAGAAGATAAGTAATTTTACAACTAAAACTTTTTAAAGCGACTTATAACCACGTAAATAAGCTAAGATTTTGCACAGTGGCCTTTTTATGGAAATAAGCACAAGGACTTAAGCTAAAATGATTATAAGGCTACGAATTAAGCTAAAGATAAAATGAAATAAGCTAAGTAACTTAATATAAGCTAATTACATCAACTGAAAAAGCAAAATGTCTAAGAAATGAGCACAAAATAAGCATAAATAAGCAAAGCTAAACACTGTTACTTAGTACACTATGGTTTTCTACGTACTTTATAGGCTACTTTTAAGCTATGAGATAAGCTACAAATTGAAAATTAACAACTGAACAAGCAAGTTGACCAAGTGAGCTATCCAAAAACCCAATTTTCAAGGACTGGCTTTCACAAATAAGCTCTTGAGAAGCTTTTAGAAAACTGATGAATCACTGACCAACTGATGCACTTGGTAAAAATGGACAGATTTAATAAGCAATTGCAGGCCTAGCAATTAAGCCAGAGATGGAAAATAAGCTTTTGTATTCTTGAGTAAGCTAGGTGAGCTTCTCAAAAAACAAGTTTACACAGTTTGAAGCTAACTAATAAGCTCTATGAGAGCTTATGAAGTTGGGTACCAAACCTGTGCACAGAGCACTTTCTCAGACATGGTATCCAAATCAAGATGAAAAATAAGCACTCTACAAGCTAATAAAAAGAAAACTAGTATTTTTGTAATTTTCTTAAGCAACTGAGGTTTACTATCCTAGGAGTTTATGAGCTGAAGCTTAGTAATAAACACACAGTAAAAATCCAAGTTTTATTCAAAAATGGTTATTTTGAAAATTTGACTTTTTAACTACACTAACTATTTGACTTTTATGAGCTTAGGATTGATTTTATAGACTAAATATGTTAAAATAAGCTACAATAAGATGAGATTAAGCTAAATAAACAACTTTCAAACAAGCTTGTATGATTATGCAGTCTAAAAATCAACAGATAAAGTATGAGCTATGATCAAAAGCTTATTTTGACTTTTATGGTATGCAGGTTCAATTCAAAGACTCAAATGAGTAGACATGGACTAAGCAAACATGATCCAACACATAATGACCACTGAGTAGACCTTTAGTGCAGTTTAAGCAACAATCCAAACACTCCTTTTTACTACTGTTTTGCACACAAACAAGTTTAAACAATGGAACAACTTGATATTATAATCAAATTGACTTAATATCACTTAAATACTACTTATTTAACTGATTTTAACTACTTAAATTAACAAGGACAGATTATGCCGATTGAGATTTGGAAAATCACTTACAAATGAACTTTAGCCACAATGGCTTGTACAAATGTAACCAATGAACCCTTAATCGCTAACCTATCAAAACCAACCCATTGAGCTTAAAACCAACCCATTTTCATTTCGTATCACCCATCACCATATCGCATCACTTTTGCTCTTACTTTGACTTTTGTTGACCAACCAAGAGAATCGCTTGTACCGCTTAATAAACTCACTAAAAGCTATGAAGCTTCAATGAACTTATTTGGATTTAGAATTAAGCTTGTTGAAGCTTGGATAATGCGTTTGATTTTTAAAATTTAAACAAAGGAACCATGAAATTGAAAACTTAACATAAGCTTGAATTATCACTCAAAAACTTAGTACAATGATCTTTCAACTTAAGATTGATATATTAAAACTGGAAATTACAACTTTTAAGCTAAATTAAAACATTAATCTTAAAAACGAAATACATGAAAATTGAAAATTAACTAACTGCCTTCTACTCTGTCTTTCTCTCTCTTTATAGATTGAAAAGAATCCCCACATGCCTCGATCAATTCCACTTGCAATCTTGACCATCCATGCTCAAACAAATCCTAGCCATTTAAGCAGTTTGGCGCCAAATCTTGTATACGTGTCTTGAGATCATGGACCTCAATTTGGTACTCACATGGTGCTTAGTGGGCAAATTGGAACTATTTCGAGTGTAATGATGAGGTTTAGTGGTGATTTTATATAACGATGGAAATGGGTTGTCTTGGTGATAGAAGGGGTGCAGAGCATTAATTGTGGGAGGTCTAGAGGTGTAGATAAATTTGGTGAGGTAGGGGTGAGCTGTGGGAAGAAGAGGACGGTGGTGGCCATTTGGGAGAGTTGCAGAGAGTGAGGTGAAAGGAGGAGAAGGATACAGTGAGTGGGTGGCGGGTTCGCTTTTTGACTTATTTTGACCAAAGGGTCAAAAAGAGGTATTGGCAGGGGCTAAGGTAGGGAGGTCAAAATGGTGTAATAGTGGCGTGGGTCCAAAGTGATAGTGACAAGTCCAAAAGGGTTTTGACAAGTCTTTAGGCTTAATAAGACAAGGACTATAGTTGCAGTCGAAAACTTGAAGGACTATTCCTGCCATTTTTCCAATGTTACCATAAGGACCAAAACTGACAACTTTTAATAGTGCAAGGACTAAACTTGCCATTTTCCTATTTTCAAAGGACTATTTTTTGCCAATTTCCAAAGTTCAGGGACCTAAGTTGTAAATTTGTAATTTTAAGTTTCAAGGACCAATTTTGACAACTTAGGAATCCCTAGGGACTCAAAATGATATTTTCTTTATTTGGTTTTACCAGGACTGCTTTTGACAACTTTTCAAACTTGGGGACTAAAGCGCCAATTATGCAAACTTGATCGTTTTCACCGATTTTGATGTTTTTGCATTTAAAACATATAAAGCACTTGTTTGTGATATTTTTATCATTTTGAAGCATTTCGAGTGTTTTCGGATGTTTTAGCAGTTTAAATAAGATAAAAATGATGAGTATTTACACACTCATCAATCCCCACACTAAGATATTGCTAGTCCCTAGCAATGATTTGAAAAAATTAATGGATTTGAATCTCTTTACCAAAAGCCATTACTTCGGAGTAGCCAAATGTTTTAGTTCAAGTAAGAACTTTGGTACACCGATAACCAAGTGATTTTGAGCAAACCACCGACTTTCAACGGATTTGATTTGTCTTTACCGAAGCCGCTTGCTTCGGACTAGCCAACTCTTAGATAAAATATCTTTGGTGAGTCGATTACCAATTATGGTTTTCAAGCGCCTTTACCACAAGCCATAAACTTTGGGCTAGCCAACTCTTCACTTTTAAGGATATGGTGAATGAATACCATACAATTTTGGGCAAATTGCAAGCCGTCAACGGATTTGAGATATCTTTACCAAGAGCCGTTTGCTCTGGATTAGCCAATCCTTTTGTCTTATAGACATGGCGGATCGATAACCAAATGAGAAAGTGTAAAACACTTACTCCAAAAAAAAAATTTTGGCCAAAAACGGGAATTAAGCGGTATAATTACATGATAAAATTCGTGAGAATTCCACACTTAGAAATGAATATTGCCCTCAATATTCAAAGTACTTGGTTATGCCAAACATAGAACGAAAAGGAAATACTAAGGCCATTATTCAAAGAAGGGTTTTTTTTTTTTTTTTTTTTTTTTTTTTTGAAACATTCTTATATACACAACATGTGGGCAACCCTCCACACTAGGGTGGTACACACGGTGAAAACCCATGTAACATGCTATTGTTTTGATACCCGAGTCGCTAGCTTGACTCGATCCCGCATTCATTGGTTCATGGGAAAGTTTGAAGATCCGGACAATCACGGGAGGAATGTCCTCTCCAGTAATGCTTCAACCGATGACCATTCACTTTAAAGTCGGGACCATCGGGTTGAGATAACTCAATGGTACCATAAGGATAAACCTTAGTGATAGTAAATGGACCGCACCAACGGATTTAAGCTTTCCAGAAAATCTTCAATCTTGAATTAAAAGAAGGACTCGATCCCCAATGTTGAAAACGCGGTTTTGATCTTTGAGTCATGAATCTTCTTTGTCTTTTCTTTATAGATCAAAGAGTTCTCGTATGCTTGATCACGGAGTTCATTTAATTCATTCATTTGAACTTTCCGTGATCACCAGATCGAATATCAAAGTTGGCATGCTTCAAGGCCCAAGATGCCTTGTGCTCTAACTCAGCAGTAGATGACACGCCTTCCGTATACAAGCTTGTATGGAGTGCACCGATGGGTGTTTTGTAAGTCGACGGAAGGCCCAGAGTGCGCCATCTAGCTTATCCGACCAAGAGGCACGGTTTTCGCCAACCGTCCTCTCCGAATTCTTTTATCTCGGTTTGAAACTTCCACTGCCCACTTGTTTGGGGTGGTACGCAGAGAGACGGTGAGTTACACCATACCGCATGACTCTTTCAAACCGGTCATTGCAGAAATGCGTACCACGATCACCGATTATGGCTCGTGGAGTTCCAAACCTAGCAAATAAGGATTTTAAGAATTTCACTACAACTCGGCATCGTTGGTGGGTAAAGCCTTAGCTTCGACCCATTTTGACAGATAGTCAACGCCACGCAGTATGTACTTATTACCGCGAGAAGAAGGAATGGCCCCATAAAGTCAATGCCCGGATGTCAAAGATCTCACACTTGAATGGCGTTTGTGGCATTTCATTCCTTTGTGAGATATTCCGTGACGTTGACAAGCGTCACGAGCTTTTGACGAATTCATGGGCATCTTTATAGATCGTGGGCCAATAGAATCCGAATCAAACACCTTCTTGGCGGTGTAGTTGGGGCTATGATGTCCCCAAGAGGTCCAAAGATGGCAAGCCTTGAGAATGTCAATAGCTTCGACCATATACACATCGCTGATGACTTGATCATGTGATTTTAAACAAGAAAGGGTCGTCCCGAGTAATGTTTAACATCCTTGAAGAACTTGTTCTTCCGCTGGGACGACATCCCTTTCACTATGAAGTTACCCGCATGGTAATTTCATAAGTCAACAAACCATGGGGTAGTAGAGTCTCCATAAAAGAAACCGCATTGAGTGTCTCGAGAGGAAATGTTTCATTTATTTCCTTTTCTCGAACACATCTTGGTGAGGGTTCTCTAATCGACAGATGATCGCCACAAGGTTCTCGACTCCTTTTTATCACGATAATGATATCAAATTTCGGAGGAGGAGAACCCAACGGAGCAATCTCTTTGCATCTTGTTTTGCAAAGAGATATTTAAGAGCCGAGTGATCCGTGATACACTACGCATTTGGTCAAGATGAGGTATGGCGAAACTTCTCAAACGCATACACCACGACTAATAGTTCTTTTTACGTAGTGGTGTAATGGGTTTGAGCTTCATCATAGTCTTACTTGCGTAGTGTATAGGCTGAAAATGCTTTGTTTTGCGTTGCCCAAGACCGCACCGATAGCAAAATCACTTGCATCGCACATGAGCTCGAAGGGTAAATCCCATCGGGGCAACTAGAATGGGTGCTTCCGTAAGCCTTTTCTTTAGTGTTTCAAAAGCTTGACGCACTCAGAGAGAAGATAAAGGAGCTTCTTTTCAAGAAGATGGGTCATAGTCGAGCGATTTTGGAAAAATCTGTATGAATCTGCGATAAAACCCGGCATGACCAAGGAAACTCCTAATACCTTTGACGGTAGTGGGATGAGGCGCTTAGCAATAACATCAACCTTTGCTCTATCGACCTCAATCCGTTTTTGAAATCTTATGGCCAAGGACTATGCCTTCTTTGACCATAAAGTGGCTCTTCTCCCGTTTAGACATAGATTGGTGTCTTCACACCTTTTAACATTTTGTCTAAATGGGAGAGACAAGTCTCGAAATGAATCCCGATGACCGAGAAGTCATCCATAAACACCTCCATTGTTTCCCGATCATGTCGTGGAATATGGCCATCATACTGACGTTGAACGTGCCGGAGCGTTACATAAGCCAAAAGGCATACGTTTGTAGGCAAAAGTTCCGTATGGGCGGTGAATGTGGTCTTCTCTTGATCCCGTGGATCAATGGGGATCTCAGTAACACGAGAAACCATCAAGGAAACAATAGTATTCGCTCCTCGCTAATCTCTCGAGCATCCGTCCATGAAGGGTAGAGGAAAATGGTCTTTACGGGTGGCGTCATTCAACTTACGATAGTCAATACAGACACGCCATCCCGTAACCAATCGAGTTGGAATTAACTCGTTTTCTTCATTCGTGACAACAGTTATGCCACCCTTTTTGGAACACGATGAATCGGGCTAACCTAAGGACTATCTCGAGATAGGGTAAATCAATCTCGCATCAAGAAGTTTGATAACCTCTTGTTTGATAACATCATGGATTTTGGATTCACCCTTCTCGATGTTGAATATTTGGTTTGAAGTCATCCTCCATCAAGATTTTGTGAGTACAAAATTCGGGGTTGATACCTTAATGTCGGAGAGTTTCCAAGCAATTGCTTGCTTGTGTGACTTCAAGACCTTTATGAGAGCGATCTTTTCATCTTTACTCAAATCTCGAGCAATAATGACAGTAATTTATCATCGCCTTCAAGAAATGCATACTCAAGATGAGGTGGTAAGTCCTTAAGTTCGACTTCAGAAATTCTTCGCTTTTCTCAACCGACTTGACTTCCTTGTTATGAAGTTTGACGGGAGGAGAGGAGGAGAAGTGTCCCGATTTAACAACTTCTCAAGAGTAAGAATATCTCCTCCGGATTAATCTCATGGTGATTAATCTCTTCCGAATTGCATCACCGATGTGAGGGTTGATGAGTGATCATCTTTAAGCATTTTCTCAATGAGAAGTATGTCCCCTCGATGTCAATTGGAGCGTGATCAATTTCCCATGGAACAGAATCACTAGCCAAGTATGCTTCAATCTCTTCCAAGATGAAGTCGCCTCAAACGGAGTGAGAGAAGGAGTAGAATTGGCTATGATAGGTTGAGAAGATGTGGTGGGATTCCCACTCACGGAATTATGAGAATAACCTGAACTTCGAGAGTACTCTTCGAAGCAACATCAATGATATCAATTCGGTAACCACTCGTAATCATAGTTTGCGGAGTACCTCAAGTTTGATCAAGGTTAAAGGTGACTTCATTCCCAACACGTAATGTGATTTCTTGCTCAAATACATCAATGAGAGCACGGCCCGTTCTCGTGAATCCTCTTCCAACAATGAGAGGAACCCGTGGATCAAGATCGAAATCAACGACTACAAAGTCATTTGGAAAATGGAACTTTCCTACTTTTACAAATACGCCCTCGGCAATTCCAAGAGGACGGGATATTGTACGATCGCAAGCTCGAGAGTCATGCATGTAGGAGTAAGATCCGAAGAGAAAGTTTCTTCCATCTCGAATGAGGCATCGTGTTTATGCTTGCACCAAGATCGGCTAAGGCAAAGCATTCAACCATCCACGAAATACACAAGGTAAGAGGAACTTTCCAGGATCTCCAAGCTTCTCGGGAAGCTTCTTCAAGATAACTCGCAGAGCGTTCTCGCTCGATGGAGTTTTAGCCATTTCAAACGACTTTTCCTTATTGCTTAACATGTGTTTGAGAGTTGATGCAAACTTGGGCATCAACATGATAGCATCCGCGAAGCTTATGTCAAATGAAGTTCTTGGAAAATTTGAAAGAATTTTTCCATTTGATGACCGACTTTCTCGCGGAGCTTTTGCTCATGTAGACGTGATGGATAAGGAATCAAGATTTGGATTTTTCAATGGGAGCTACAGGAGGTTCAAAACAACTCTGGATTGGATTTTGGTTTCGGACAACCCGAGGACGGACATTGTTGGTACTTCCGTTATTAGTAGGAAGTTCCTTGTCCTTTGTCGCCTCGTGTTCACTTTCCACTACCTTCGGGAGAGAAGAAGAAGAGGTAGTAGGAATAGCTGGTCCATCATACGAAACACCACTTACGGTTGTGATCGCTTTGCATCGCCTCGGATTAGCGATCGTGTTGCTAGGTAAAGTACACGAGCCCGAGGGTCGATCATTTAAAGACTTCTTTAATTCGCCGATCCGACCGACCAACAACTGTTTGTCTCTCTTGAGTCTTCATGAATTGCCTTAAGAGCTCATCGATGTTGACACAGAGGAGGAGGAGGAACAATTGAGGTCGTATGTTACGGTTATAGCGAATTCCCTTGATTAGGTTCATATTCCCCGAAATTGATTCCTCGGTTGTAAGTGTTTTGATTAAGATTTCCTTGTTGTTGGAAACCTTGGTTGGGTCCGAATAGAAATTACCTTGGTTTTGATAACCTTGGTTCATTCTTTGTTGGTTCGATTCGGTTAGGATTCGGTTGAAACCGGGTGGTGCACGATAAGTGTTAGCACGGTAGTTTGGTTCATTATTAGGACGGTATTGATTACCTCCTTGATTTGAAGTACCGGCTATAGCATTAGCTTCAAATGGACTACCATCGTGGCGACACAGTTGTAGTATGCATGAGGACCACCACAAGTAACACAAACTTCAACTTTCTTCACTTCACCATATGATGGTGCTTGTGTGAAAGTGACTTTCTTTGGTTAGCAAGAACCAAAGCTCGAACAATATCCGTGAGTTTGTCAATCTTAGCATCGGTGCTAGATGTACTCACAGGAGATGAAGTAGAAGGTCCAAGATTAGGCGATTTCGATATGTCTTAGTGCGGAAAGGCGGACTGGGACTTGTTTTCAATGATTTGTAAGGCTTCTTTTGTGGTCTTGCTCAAGAAATTACCTCCAGCGGAGGCATTTAGAGAGTCTTGATTGGCCTGGTTCGGACCATTGTAGAAAGTATCCATTTGCATTAACTCGGTAAAACCATGATGCGACACTCATGAGCAAGTCTTTGTAACGATCCCATGCCTCCCGAATGATTCATCAAATCTCGAGAAAATTTCATTATCTCATTCTTAAGACTTGTAGTTCGGGATGGAGGATAGAATTCGTTCACAAACTTGGTGACAAGATCTTCCCATGTCTCAATGGAACGAGGGGTTGTTTCTCAAGCCAATTCCGGCTTGCCCTCAGAGAAAATGGGAATGAAGAAGCTTGATAGCTTCATGTGGGACATTCTTATACTTGATGGTAGATGCAATCTTGTTAAACCTTCGAATGTGTGCATGAGGATCATCCCGCCAAAACCATAGAATTGGCTTTGGGTTACCAGATTAAGTAACCGGTTTTGAGCTCAAAAGTATCGACCACGATGGTTGGGACAACAATGGCATCTCCGTAACCTCGATGGGTGCTGGAGAAGCTCATTCATCGGCTTATCTTCCGCCATTACGGTGGTGGTGGTGGTAGACGCCTCTCACGCGGTGAAGGAGCGAACGTCCTCACGCTCTCGAGGAATCTTTCCAAGTTCGACAATGGACTTGTAGAATCTGGAAGAACGAAAAGTGCGCATGCACTAAGTATAAAAATCGGCCAAAACAAATGAGGCAAAACACAAGTGAACTTAACCAATAATCCCAAATGAAATGGCTTTAAAAAGGTACACCAAATCACAAGTGACACAAAGGCAAGTTTTAAATCGATGTTCGGGAACTTATTATGGTCGCACCCCAGTTAGGTAGTGCACCGCCTTGATTTATGGTGGTTGATTTTATGTATATTAAGTATCACCGAAAAGACGAGGTATAGATCCGTTGATGGGTTTAAAACTTTTGGACAATATTTTTGGTATCGTCTCGTTTAACCAAATCGTATTTCTTTAAGAATCACCTTAAAAGAAACACAAGATAGAAAACGTTACGATTGTTTTGTTGTTTTATACTTTGTTTGGTGTTTTTAACACTTTAGGAAAAGTGTTAATGAACTTTTGATTTTTTTATAACTTTACAAAAACTGTTTACAAACCGTGGTATATGTGCAAGTACGGTCCGAAAATGCTTTAGAACACGCTACGACCTCCCGGCGTGGCGTAAAATTTGATCGGTGCAAAACCGTCAAGTTTTTTCACGTGAGTGATCACTTGTGAATGATCAGCCGTAAGGAACTCAAAACAGATTACACACCAATGCAATTTAAGATCAGGAGAATACTGAGGATTCCCGGGTCGTTAAGTCCCACGGAGGTTGACTGGTGTTAAACACAATCAGATGATAGAATGATCACTAAGGATAGTGATCAGTAAGGATATCGATGGAAAATTACCTAAAGAAAAGATTTACAAATTAAAGCGACTTAAATGCAAATTAAATAGGATTAAAAAGTTAAAATCTATTAAATAAACGCTATCACTATTTTTACAATGATGTTTTTGTGTTTTTATAAAACTAAATAACTTAAATAAACTATCTTAACTAAAACGTAAACTCAAATTATCTAAAAACGTTACTTAAAACTAAAACGTACGTTATTTGCAAAAATTACGCTGGAGCGCAAGCAAAAACGTAAAATTTATGAAATAAAAAGCCTACGAGTGTGAAACTAATTTTCTTACGTACTATATGATAAAAGAAAATTTTAGAAAAAAGATTTATATTTTTTTGACTTTTATATTTTTTATTATGATTTAATTACTATAAAACACTAATTAATTGATTAAAAATACTAAAACTAATTAGAAAAATCTCAACTTTTTACAGAAAATACTTAATACTATTACAGATTTATTAAAAATACAAAAGTGGAAAAAACTAAACTGAATAAGCTACAAATAAGCTAAATAAGTCGTATAAGCTAAACTGGAAAAGAGTACTTATATATTAGATTGTGTAAGACTTGAACGAGACAAGTCCCAAGGGCAGATGGTAAAGAGTGTGTGTGGTGAGCTAAGTGGCGTGGGTTCGAGTCCCAGCAGTGGCACTTTTTTTTAAACTATTTTATTTTTTTGTTTTTCTTTTTGCAACTTATTAAACACAAGAAGATAAGTAATTTTTACAACTAAAACTTTTTCTGAAAACAGCTTATAACCACAGAAATAAGCTAAGATTTTGCACAGTGGCCTTTTTATGGAAATAAGCACAAGGACTTAAGCTAAAATGATTATAAGGCTACGAATTAAGCTAAAGATAAAATGAAATAAGCTAAGTAACTTAATATAAGCTAATTACATCAATCGAAAAGCAAAATGTCTAAGAAATGAGCACAAAATAAGCATAAATAAGCAAAGCTAAACACTGTTACTTAGTACACTATGGTTTTCTAGGTACTTTATAGGCTACTTTTAAGCTATGAGATAAGCTACAAATTGAAAATTAACAACTGAACAAGCAAGTTGACCAAGTGAGCTATCCAAAAACCCAATTTTCAAGGACTGGCTTTCACAAATAAGCTCTTGAGAAGCTTTTAGAAAACTGATGAATCACTGACCAACTGATGCACTTGGTAAAAATGGACAGATTTAATAAGCAATTGCAGGCCTAGCAATTAAGCCAGAGATGGAAAATAAGCTTTTGTATTCTTGAGTAAGCTAGGTGAGCTTCTCAAAAAACAAGTTTACACAGTTTGAAGCTAACTAATAAGCTCTATGAGAGCTTATGAAGTTGGGTACCAAACCTGTGCACAGAGCACTTTCTCAGACATGGTATCCAAATCAAGATGAAAAATAAGCACTCTACAAGCTAATAAAAAGAAAACTAGTATTTTTGTAATTTTCTTAAGCAACCGAGGTTTACTATCCTAGGAGCTTATGAGCTGAAGCTTAGTAATAAACACACAGTAAAAATCCAAGTTTTATTCAAAAATGGGTATTTTGAAAATTTGACTTTTTAACTACACTAACTATTTGACTTTTATGAGCTTAGGATTGATTTTATAGACTAAATATGTTAAAATAAGCTACAATAAGATGAGATTAAGCTAAATAAACAACTTTCAAACAAGCTTGTATGATTATGCAGTCTAAAAATCAACAGATAAAGTATGAGCTATGATCAAAAGCTTATTTTGACTTTTATGGTATGCAGGTTCAATTCAAAGACTCAAATGAGTAGACATGGACTAAGCAAACATGATCCAACACATAATGACCACTGAGTAGACCTTTAGTGCAGTTTAAGCAACAATCCAAACACTCCTTTTTACTACTGTTTTGCACACAAACAAGTTTAAACAATGGAACAACTTGATATTATAATCAAATTGACTTAATATCACTTAAATACTACTTATTTAACTGATTTTAACTACTTAAATTAACAAGGACAGATTATGCTGATTGAGATTTGGAAAATCACTTACAAATGAACTTTAGCCACAATGGCTTGTACAAACAGAACCAATGAACCCAGAACTGCTAACCTATCAAAACCAACCCATTGAGCTTAAAACCAACCCATTTTCATTTCTGTATCACCCATCACCATATCTGCATCACTTTTTGCTCTTACTTTGACTTTTGTTGACCAACCAAGAGAACTGCTTGTACCTGCTTAATAAACTCACTAAAAGCTATAAGAAGCTTCAATGAACTTATTTGGATTTAGAATTAAGCTTGTTGAAGCTTGGATAATGCAGTTTGATTTTTAAAATTTAAACAGTGAACCATGAAATTGAAAACTTAACATAAGCTTGAATTATCACTCAAAAACTTAGTACAATGATCTTTCAACTTAAGATTGATATATTAAAACTGGAAATTACAACTTTTAAGCTAAATTAAAACATTAATCTTAAAAACGAAATACATGAAAATTGAAAATTAACTAACTGCCTTCCACTCTGTCTTTCTCTCTCTTTATAGATTGAAAAGAATCCCCACATGCCTCTGATCAATTCCCACTTGCAATCTTGACCATCCATGCTCTGAAACAAATCCTAGCCATTTAAACAGTTTTGGCGCCAAATCTTGTATACGTGTCTTGAGACTGTTGGACCTCAATTTGGTACTCACATGGTGCTTAGTGGGCAAATTGGAACTATTTCAGAGTGTAATGATGAGGTTTAGTGGTGATTTTATATAACGATGGAAATGGGTTGTCTTGGTGATAGAAGGGGTGCAGAGCATTAATTGTGGGGGTCTAGAGGTGTAGATAGGTTTGGTGAGGTAGGGGTGGTGTGGGGAAGAAGAGGACGGTGGTGGCCATTTGGGAGAGTTGCAGTGAGGTGAAAGGAGGAGAAGGATACACAGTAGTGGGTGGCGGGTTCTGCTTTTTGACTTATTTTGACCAAAGGGTCAAAAAGAGGTATTGGCAGGGGCTAAGGTAGGGAGGTCAAAATGGTGTAATAGTGGCAGGGGTCCAAAGTGATAGTGACAAGTCCAAAAGGGTTTTGACAAGTCTTTAGGCTTAATAAGACAAGGACTATAGTTGCAATTCTGAAAACTTGAAGGACTATTCCTGCCATTTTTCCAATGTTACCATAAGGACCAAAACTGACAACTTTTAATAGTGCAAGGACTAAACTTGCCATTTTCCTATTTTCAAAGGACTATTTTTTGCCAATTTCAAAGTTCGAGGGACCTAAGTTGTAAATTTGTAATTTTAAGTTTCAAGGACCAATTTTGACAACTTAGGAACTTTAGGGACTCAAAATGATATTTTCTTTATTTGGTTTTACCAGGACTGCTTTTGACAACTTTTCAAACTTGGGGACTAAAGCGCCAATTATGCAAACTTGATCGTTTTTCACCGATTTTGATGTTTTGCATTTAAAACATATAAAGCACTTGTTTGTGATATTTTTATCATTTTGAAGCATTTCGATGTTTCGGATGTTTTAGCAGCTTAAACAAGATAAAAATGATGAGTATTTACACACTCATCAAGGACCCCACAATATACACAAGAAAAAGCGGGAACATTATGAAATGTTGTTTACTCAACTCCTCGTTCTTTTCACCGATTCCGTAAGCTCTAGATAAGTGTCTTGTTGGGTTTGTTGAGGAGTTTGAGTCATTTGCACGCTGGAGGTTGGTCGTGATATGGATAGTCATAATTGTTACAAGGAAATGGATTCTGCTTGAAAATCGAGTGAAATGGGGACCTCCACAGCTTCTCATAAAGAAGCTGCTGAGCTGGATTGGTGAATCATATGTATATTGGTCATAACCAAAGTTCGAGCATCATAAAACTGCTCATAGACAATCGTGTTTCCGGATTGACATTCAAATCCTTGGTGAGGACCTCCACAAAATTCACAAAGAAGATTATGTTGATTATATGAAGATAAGTCAATGTGGTGGATAATTGGAAAATTTGAGGATCGTTAAATGAGTTCGGATTAGGATCATAATCAAATGAATTCCTCGAACCACAAAACAAACAACCCCGTTACGAATATCATTACCACACCGTACACACGTATAATAAACGACATGGTGAACCAAAAGAGGCTCACCACAACCGACACAAGGAATAAACGATTCTATTTGAGAGTTATGAGAAGGAATCGGTTCATTCAAAGAATCAACAAAACCAACATGGTGATCTCAATGACTATTAAGACTCGAAGAACATTTTGAAAAATCCGGAGGTGGGACAAGTGGTGTGCTCGAGAGCTAGCAATTTCCACCACTTCCGTTATGGACTCGGTTCGGTTCTTGAGAAACGTGAAGATTAGGCAAGTCATTCTTGCTAGTCACCGGTCTAAACTCGCATGTTTGCTTTTAACCGTAAATCGTGAAAGTTTAGGATCAATTTTAGACGGCTTAAGAGCAATTGAGGATTAGATCTTTGGATAACCGTAGGTTGGACGATTTAGCACCTCCATTATCGATGGACGCACGGTCCTTTGTCACCCGGTTTCTCGCTCCATTTCCCACGCAGAATCAATGGATCATCATGAACCACACGAATTCTTGACATTTGTGATAAAGTAGGAAGTTTTTCAACTCGCTCCGAATCGTCGTAGTCGAGAGATTCCATAAGAATAGAAGTTAGAATCAAATGGATGAGGGTAAAGGAATAAAGAATCAAAAAGGGTAAGAGGGTAAAGATGAATATTTTGGATTTTTGGATAAACATTTTGTAAAAACAAAGAATGAAAATATTTTTGGTGTTGTTAACACTTTAGGAAAAGTGTTAATGAACTTTTGATTTTGATAAACTGCTTACAAAAGGTGGTATATGTGCAAGAATGGATATGGAAATGCTTAAAACACGCTTACAGCCTCCCCGGCAGCAGCGCCAAAATTTGATTGGTGCAAAACCGTCAAGTTTAATCACTCAAGCTAGCCACTTGTGAATGGCCAACCGTAATAAACTTAAAACAGCTCAAACACCAAATGCAATTTAGATCAGAGGAATATAGTGGATTCCTGGGTCGTTAAGTCCCACGGAGGATGAATTGGTGCTAAACAACTTCAGATGATAGAATGATCACTAAGGATAGTGATCAGTAAGGATTTTGATGGATAATTACCTAAAGAAAAGATCTACAAATTACAGCGACTTAAATGCAAATTAAAAGAAATTAAAAAGTTAAAATATATTAAATAAACGCTATCACTATTTTTACAATGATGTTTTTGTGATTTTATAAAACAAAATATCTTAAATAAACTATTTTAACTAAAACGTAAACTCAAATTATCTAAAAACTTGATTTAAAATGAAAACGTAAGTTAAGTCTAAAAATTACGCGAGTCATAAGCAAAAACGTAAAATTTATGAAATAAAAGTCCTACAAGTGTAAAACAATTTTATTACGCACTATATGACAAAAGAAAATTTTAGAAAAAGATTTATATTTTTAGACTTTTATATTTTTATTATGAATTAAAAAGATTTTACACTAATTAAATGATTAAAATTACTAAAACTATTTAGAAAAATCTGAAACTTTTTTATAAAATACTTAATACTAATACCAAACTAAGAAAAATGAAAAGGATGAAAAAGCTGGTCTAAATAAGCTGGAAATAAGCTATAAGCTACGTGTAAGCTTAATGAGAAAAAGAGACTTAAGTATTAGATTGTATAGGATATAACCAAGACAAGACCCAAGGGCGCTGGCTATACAGGTACATGCTATCACTCTCATAAGGTGGGAGGTCTCAGGTTCGAGCCTGCCTCCCCACCTTTTTGCAAATCATTTTATTTTTTATTTTTTTTCTTTTTGCAACTTGTTAAACAAACTAAGATAAGCAAATTATTTAACTACAACTTTTTATGAAAAGTACTAATAAGCTCAGTTTTAAGCTTATTTATCCAACAGTGAACTAGATAATGGAAATAAGCATAAAATTAAACTAAAAAGCTAATAAGCTACTCAATAAGCAAATGGAAACTAGGAATAAGCTAATTAACTTTAAATAAGCTAATATGTAAACTGAAAAAGCAATTATAACTAGAGATAAGCACTGAACAAACTTCAAATAAGCACTTATATAACTGTTTGCACAGGACAGTTTTTAGAAAAAGGGTCCAAAAGAAACTGATGAATAAGCACTTAATAAGCTGATTATAAGTTAACTAATATTTTTATAATTTAGTTAAGCAACAATATTTTAATATCCCAAAAGGATTTAAGCTAAATCTAAATATTGAATACACAATAAAATTCTAAATTTTATTCAAAAATTGACTTAAGAAATTTTGACTTTTTATAAAATGAACTAGTTTGACTTTTATGAACTTGTGATCTATCCTACTTATTAAATATGTTATATTGTTGAATTAAGACTAATCTAAGTCGAGTCTACTAATTATGCACCAATATGAAGGATTTATCTCAGAAATCCTTGACGATTAATGTCAAGGAATGGATTTGGCATTTTGACTTTTATGCAAACAAGACTTGGTTTTTATGACTGCACTGAGTTGTCTAGAGCTAATGTAACATGGAACAACAATAAACAATGACACAAATGCACTCTAACAGGCTTAACTAGGCTAATCCAAACAGTCCTTTAAGAGGCTGTTTTAAAGCTTTTCAAAGGATTAAACTGATTCAAACCATGAAATGGATCTACAAAGTTGAAATATGATTGTATGCACTGATTTGAGCCTAAATTACCACTGATAACATCCTTTTACCACAAAACACTAAGTTGCTAATTTTTTATGTTAAAATGAAATATAAGGGTACTATGAAATATAATGAATAAATGGACTATTTTAATTAAGATACTAACTAATATATATCAAATTAACACAGAAAAACAAGATTGAGCATTTTATAATTACTAGAACAATTAATGCTAAATATGATAAATTGGCTTACAAATTTCTTTCCAGCCAAAGATTATGAACCAATGACTAATATCACTCCTAACAGCTTCCCACAAAGCCTCTAAGCCAATAATCAATCCAAAGTTAGCTCTGCATCACCAAATATCATGACCAAATCCATTTTGAGCTCTTCAGTTGACTTTTGTTGACTTTTCTTTGTTTTTCTAAATTAGAACACTAGAGTCTAATACAAACTCATGAAAAGCTATAACAAGCTTATCTGAGCTTATTGGAAGGATAAAAGAGCATTTGTAACTTATAATATGTATAATTGACTTAATACGAATTATCAAGAAACATGAAACTTGAAATCTTATTAAACTTGGAATAAGTACAATACAGAAGTGATATTTGACTTGAAACAAACTTAAATTTACACTGAAAGCTTAACTTTAAACTAAAACAAACATTTAAATAAGTTGTACACTAAAAAGTGGCCTAAAACATGCGACCCTCTTTATCTCTGTCTTCTTTTCTTCTTTATAGACATCCAAAAGCATCCCTCTCATCCGATCATTTCCACCATGGATAGGTCAAAGTGATCACAACCTTTGATTTTCACTTTTGGCGCCAAAAGTCCTAAAGCGATATTATGCATTTAATGCTTCTTGGTGTTTGTGGAGGTGGAGGGGTTGTTAACCACCTGGGGATAAGGTGGAAAGTTGGAAAGTGGTGGTGGTGGTAAAACCACCGGTTTTGGTTTGCAAAGCGTGAGAGAAATGCTACGGTGCTAGAAGCGGTTTAATATTTAAACACCGGTTTTGGGTTTGGGCTTATATTGGGCTTGGGTAAACTGGGTTTTGGATTGTAATAATATAAAGGGTCCGTTTGGTATAATTTAAACACAAGGACCATAGTTGTAATTTGGTAAACTTGAGGACTGAACCTGTAACATTTCCAAAGCTCATACAAGGGTTAAACTTGCCAAGTTTCAATTACCAAAGGACCATAAATGCTAATTTCCAATTTTTATACGTCCAGGGGTAATTTATGTCATTTTTGAAACTTGAGGGACCAAACATGTAATTTTCCAAAAGTTTACTATAAGGACCAATTTTGTCATTTATGAATAGTACAAGGTTTATTTTTGATAAATTTCCATTTTTAAATTAACCAAGGACTATTTTTGACATTTTTCAAAGTTTAAGGACTAAAGTTGTCATTTTGTACATTTTAAACTTTAAAGGGTTTATTTTGACAACTTTTGAATCTCATGGACCTTAAATGACATTTTACAAGTTTTTGAATTACAGGACTAGATTTGACAATTTTTGAAACTTGGGGACTAAAGCGCCAATTATGCAAACTTGATACGTTTTCATCCGATTTTGGTATTTTGCATTTAAAACATATAAAACACTTGTTTGTGATATTTTCATCATTTTGATGCATTTCTGAGTGTTTTCAGATGTTTTTGCAGTCTAGATAGTACAAAAATGATGAGTATTTAGACACTCATCAGTACTACATACCATTAGAACTGTGGAAGTGCAAGTTTCAACTGCTGTGTTGAATATCCGAATGAGTAAATGTTTTGTCATGTACTGTTTAAAGGTTTAAATAATTTGTTATTGTTTTAAGTTTTAACTTTAACCTAGCTAGCTTTCTACTTAGTAAGTAATTAGCTTGTATAAGGTGCTTTTAGATGTATGGTTCATTTGTCTATCATTCTTCAACCGTTCGACTTGGTACATTTGCATTTTGTTACATATCGCTCCAATAGATCTAGCCATAGTTAACATTTTTGAGATTATTTCATATTTGCATCTTCATCACACCACAATCAAATATTAAAAGTAGGAAAAAAAAAAACAGAAACACTTCATATATAAAAAATTCAAGAAGATAAGTAATATGGATCTAGTTATTTAGATCTGCAACTTTAAAGAAACACAAAGGTAAAACCGAAACCGATCTTGACTACCCGCTGCGATAAAAGGCACTTCTTAGAGCACTAGGTATGGTGTTATCCGATAACACGTTATTGGTATGCCACATCAGCGCCACCTCATCTCCATCCAACAACACACAAATAACTAAAACACCCTTCCCTCATAACACATCACTAACATGTTATTGGGTCCCACAAAATACCCCACTAAAAATACTCACTCACTCACAATACACAAAATAAAAAATAAGAAAAAACACAAAAGTTACCAATGGCTTGAGCCATTTCACTAACTCAAATTCATTTGGCTCAACTTTGGCATGTTGGCCGGTATGGTGGCTCACGAATGGCACGACGAATGGCATGTTAAATGGCTACCATACCTTGTGCTCTTAAAGATAATAACACACTATGTCACACGGAATTTAAAAGTACAAGACCGCAGTTATAGAGTGTTATTTAGCTTTAAGAATCGCCATTATCGCATTACTATAAGCACAAAATATGATCCAACATATGTTTTTTCGTGGGAAGGAATGTTCTTGAATATGAAACAAATTGCGATTAACGACATTTCTTATATAAAATAACACGCTATGTCAAATGGAATTTAAAAGTACAAGACCGCAATTATAGCATGTTATTTAACTTTAAGAATCGCCGTAACCGCACAAGTATTGTAACTTACAAAACCGTAACAGATATATATTTGTTGAGGGGAACATGAATGTCTTCAAACCCTACACATTGTCCTCGTATTTAAGGTGGTAGAAGTTACAGAAACAGTCCCTGAAGTATTGTCATAGTTGTAAGTTTAATCCATAAAATTTAAAATATATCCAAGACGTAATGTTATTGCTTTGTCTGTTCTTTATGGTCACGGTATCAAGTAAACGTAGATCGATTATCTTCAGCTTATATTCGACTAATTATTCTTAGGTTGTAATCTAGTAAAGAATTTTTATACACAACGGTGTTCTTCGACTCGAAAAATATAGGCTACGATGTGTAACTAAATTTACATTTGCTTGTTTTATTAATTATTTATGATTATGATTTAATATATAATTAGTGTCATTAGATCTATATACATTCTGTTGGATATTATAATATGGTCGTAAAATTTTAATTGAATATTGATTCACCCTATAATAAGGAGTATGATTGGGGTTGTTGTTAGTATTTATCAGCTTATATTGATGAACTAGCAAACTATTCATGAAACAAAACCATGTATCTATTAATTATTATGATTATCACAGGGATACAAAGTGAAAGAAACTAACTTCGATTCACAAATGAAAAGACACAACATTAATTTCTAACACAACATCTCCATTAAATATTCGCCATAATATCTTTCAAAAAAGTTCTTGTAGTTATGCTCAAACTATAACAAAATGACAAGACAAAGCTTTCTAACTAATTTTTATCTCCTTTTGCATTTTAGTATTGTTATTTTTACATGTCTATCAATTTAATTTTCTAAATTAGAGGACTTGTTGCCCATCCTATACAAAAATGATCCTCAACTAGGTTAGTTGATTGTGATTCATGTCTTGCTTAAAATATATAAAATAGATGTATATAGTTTATATTTGGTGACATATTTGGTTATCTTTAAAAACATGTTTCTTGTGCAGTCATACTCATCGTCAATTAATTATAATTCACAAACTTTTATTTTTATACTAATATTATTTAAAATCAGACATTCCTATAATTGTTTTGAATGTTATTAGAATATTGGACTAATCGACTATATATATATTCAAGAATTTGCACTGATGTGTTGAAATCCTCAATCAGATAATTAGATAATTTTACTTTGTTTTTAAGGCACAAATGAACAAAGCAATACACAAATATTTCTCATGTAAGCGAAAGTTATGTTATATTAACATAAGCGAAAGTTAGCTAAATTTTGATTAAAGACAGTTGGCGTGAAGAGTCATGACGTACTGTTGGTTGAAGTTGTGTCTTTTGGTGAGACAATCTAGCTACTTGGATAAAAAAATAGGTAATACTCGAATCGAAAAAATCATTTAGGTTTTGGACCGCTGCACCAAACAACGTGACCCTTGACCCAACACGAGGCGCTTCCCCTTGACTTTGCAAGGGGGTGCGACCCCTTAACTCACGTACTTTGTAGTGGAAACATCAAACTAACTACAATGAGTATGCACTCGCACTTTATGACTCGACCATGAGCTAAACGTAAATAAGTCAATGATCTCCAATAAATCACAACTATATACATAATTGATATCACTAAAACCACCAACAAATATACAAATATAAGAAAACAAACACATAACAAAGCATGGCTTAGTAAGTACGAATATTGACTAAGAAACATATTGTGAATGACGGTGTTTCTAAAACAAAAAAACACACATCGTCACATGGAGAGAACATATCCATAGTTATTGTGTGTTCTTTAGCTTTAAGAATCACCACAACCACATAAATGGTCCTTTAACTATTGACCAGATTGTAATTTTCTGAGATCGTAAACATGTGTTTTGCAATAGGAGAAGTTGCATATGGAAAGATAAATGAAACCCTAAGATAAACTTTGTTTATATAGACTTTAGTTTACATAAATGGTCCTTTAACTATTGACCAGATTGTAATTTTAGTCCATTTATTTAAAATAAAACATTTGTACAAGTAATGATTTTTTTTTTCTTTCTTTTTTGTCATTCAATTACACTAAAATGCATTGCTTAACTTCTACGAATATGGCTATAATTATTTTAGCTATATTAAATGCTTATACACATAAAGTGTCTATTTATTCTTTTATTTCATGCAACACTGTTTACTATTTTGGTGTAATATCAAATCATATAAATTGTTTGGTGAGTACTTAAATGTTTATGCAAATAATCTACGTCTTTATTATGTACACACTATTTTGTGTTAAACTAGGAGAAAAACGATCTAAATGTGTATAAGATACATTTATAATTCTTAGAGAAAAAGTTTCAAACGTAAAAAATCTTCACATTACATTATTACGCTGATCACATGCACTTCTCATTTTCGATTAGCGTATAACCTTTACTTGAGTGAGAGAAAAAAAAATGTGTGACAACACAAGTTGTTTCTTTAAATATAGTGTCATTTATTATTCTGATGAAGACATTTATTATTCAAACTAGCTCAGCTAAATTTATGAAGACATAACTTACTAATTAGAGACATTCTATTTATGTTTTGAACAAAAAAAAAATAAATAAAAAATATAGACCCACTAAGATATGTATTTCATTTACCAAACACAAGCAACTTTTTGTTTTTCGCTTTTGACAATATTCATTTCATAGATGTTTTTATGTATCACTTTTAGTTAACTCATTACGTGACGTGCTATATATTTCTTGTTAGCTAATTCATTGTATTAGAAAGAAAACCAACTAATTTGTTGTTGTACTCAACTTCTTTACAATTAAAAGTTTAAAACCATAAGATCGATCACACAAACATATACTCCGTAAAAAATAAAGGGAAAATTCTAAGAATGCATTTTTCGCTCAAGGTGTCATCACTTTTTAGGAAAAAAGTTTGGGTATTTCCAAAATAAACTTTGAGACTTGCGACTTTTCTACTTTTCATATAAGCTTGACAAGTGTCCTTCAAGTTTATGTACCCAATCATTTTTTCCGACTTTTACAACTATGATTTTCCAAATGATCGAATCTAGCGACCGCTTTTAGAATCTAGCGAAATTTGGTTTTGTCCTTTAGTTAAAAAGAGTCAAAGATACAAAAATGTTTTTTATACATTTAGTTCTTTCCCGAGGTTGAGCGACTTAAGCGTAAAACATAAGCGACTATTTTTCAGACATTAACAAGACCTAAAGTATCTTGTTTCAAAAGTAGTTTTACAACTTTTTTAAAATTTTACCTGTTTTCAAATTTTAACCCAAATACAAACACACACAACCAACACTACTACGGAAAAACACAATTGAAAATTGTGAAATCCTAAATCAATCCCTAATTATTCAAGAATTAAACTCGAAATGGTCGACATTCCCAAATATTTTGATGCTAAGGTAACTGCTCGCTCCAAGGTACACTTGTTTTCGGAAATTAAGTCTAAATTGTCAAGGAATCCAGATCGAATGAGGTCGCTCGAGCAACTGCTTTTGGGCCATGGTTAGATATTCGACCTAGGTAAAGGCAATCATATTGTTAATTTCGTTTTACAACACCGTGTAATTATCGACAAACTTCTTGATTCTTGTCCCCCCATTTTATACAAAATTGGGAACAATGTATTGAAATTCGGTCGGGAACAGTTTCTATTGATGACTGGATTTCGTTTTGGTCGTTTGCCTCCCCATGTACAAATTGATCGAAGTCCTTTTGCTTTGTGTGTCTTTCCTGAAAAACAATTAATAAGAAAGGTAACTATAAAAGGCAATGAGCTTTTAGATTTGTTTGGGAATGACACGGAATTTTCAAAGTTATCAGCTGAGGATGCTGTAAGGGTATGTCTTTTGCTAGTCGCTGAGATCGTGTTCATAGGTCGTGGACCTTGGTACATTGTTGACAAATCATTTGTTGCAATTAGTTGAGGATTTTGGGGCATGGAATGCATATCCTGGGGAGAGTTCTTGTTGACCCGCTTTTACAAAAATTTAGCCAATTTGGTACCCGGCATTACAATGCTCATCTGAAGAGAAATTGCAAAAACCCTTCTACAATTGCAACATATAATATTTCCGGCTTTTTCTTGGCTTTTAAGGTTAGATGTGTATACATTTATGAACATATCGCTTTTGTTTACTAGCGCTCATACAATGCATTTATAATTTTCGTTTATTTTAGATATGGATTCTTGAGAGTTATCCCACTAGCGCTCATGGTGGAACAAAGACCACAAAGATACCACGTTGTTTTGTTGGTCAAAGGGTAAAACATTTGCCAAACGCCATTATGCCCAACTTTTGGTCCTGTAAGCATTTCCATTTGTTTGTATTTGTCAAATAAGTTAGGACTTCGTTATATTTGTTTTAACTTTATAATTGTTTGTTTACTAGGGTTCTAATCCGCCTTGGATCTTCTTCCAACAAATGCGGAAATGTTACAACCATGGTTTGCACCAAGTAATGCATATTTGAGCCGGTTGGCTAGTCTACCGCCGATGATCCCACTAATGAGGTAAGTTGGCCTGCTTGTGCAAACCATGGTTGTATTCACGCTGACAATTGACCATTGCACATTCTGCTTCGATCTTGCTTTGTAGGTGCACGCGGGGTGGTGATAATCGATCTGAGATGTGGCGTTAGGTGATAAAGATGTGGCTATAGTCAATAATGATGTGGCAAGAATCGATAAAGGTCAAAGTTCCAATCACTTGACGATATTAACAATAGACTTGCATTTGTAGAGGTAGCTCTAAAGATACAACCCCGAGCCAATAAAGATACAACCCACCAAGCTAGACATTAATGTGGAGTCCTTGATGAAATTGAAAATAGACTTGCCGTTGTTGAGGAAGTTCTAAAGATACAACGTCCAAAGGTGAACATGGTAATGTATATTACAACTTATATTACAACTTCTTTTAAAAACTTGTTGGAGTTGACCTGATAATGTATACTTTGGGGGGTTGTTTTGTTAATTTGATGTATCCACTGCTAGCGTACATCAAACCCCTGCAAGTGGTTTTCAATCCACTGCTAGCAGGTTCCTGTTAATGTATCGCTGGGGGTGTTTCAGAATTTGATGTATCCATCGCTAGCGTCTATCAAACCCCTCGCTAGTGGTTTTCAATCCATCGCTAGCGTGTTCTCGTTAATCTATCACTGAGGGGTCGTTTTTGTAAATTTGATGTATCCACCGCTAGTGTCTATCAAACCACCGCTAGTGTCTATCAAACCATCGCTAGTGTCTATCAAACCATCGCTAGTGTCTATCAAACCATCGTGAATCCATCGCTAGCGTGTTTCTTTAGTAGTATAATTGATTGTATATTTTAAATATCGACTTCAACTCATACGCACGGCAAATCGGATGAGGCTTGTTCTCGACAAAGTCCCATTGATAATGAAAACCGGAATGGTAGTTCTAGTTTCTTTGATCTTCGCTCGTGATGTTCATTCGGTGATTATAATAAGGTTATGTTCCTTTTAGTAGTACTTTTTTTTTTCGCTTTTTGGTTACATACCTAAATCGGTTTGGTTAACTATGAATGGTGACAAATCGAGTTGTGTAAATGTCGAAACGAACAAGTCGGTCTTACTTATATAGACCCCGCCGCTTCCATCAACTATGTCGCACTCGTGGAATATTGTCTTCACGACGGACCATTGCCGTTAGATGATCACATTCCGCATCATGATCCCGCCATTTGAATTTACCTAATTTGAATGAAACGCTTTCAATCGGTTGTTGAAGTACGATATATAAATTCCACCGCACTATCTATACATGTTTGATATAGTTGGTCATCCATATAGATGTGTTATTGTTGTATAATTACAGGGAAACAGATGCGACTAGATGAACAGTGGAGCTAGAAGATGATTTCTCTGTTTATTGTCTTCACGACAAACAGTTGGGATAGATGAAGAAAACCTGCCGAAAACAATGAAGATGGTGAAACACCGAGTGAGGTGGTGGTAAGTGGTGATGATAAACCCGAGAGGCGGTTCAAGCACATGAAATATGTGCTCATGAAGGTGTGTTTAATGTTGATGGTAAGTCCAGAAGGTCGCTCACGGTAAGGAAGATGCCATTGTTCATTGCACCGCACGATCAACACTCTCATGATCATGAAGTACTTTTAAATGTCGATGATAAAACTATAGAGGTGTTCAAGTTAATGAAAATGTCATTGTTAATTGCAATGTTGTTGATGAACACTCATGATCGTGAGGCGATGTCACAAATGGCGTGGATGGGGGACGAAGCATACAATGTTGATGCCCACGTTAAAGAGAAAGAAACCGGGTTGAGTTACGGTTGCAAATCGATTGTCGACCAAGGCGGTAATAGACAAAATTGATAATGATGTGTGAAGGCAAGACAAAGATGATTCATACCTCGACGGACAAGCCAAGAAGCCTTTGCCTACGCCTTCCGAGGTACACTACATTATTCATTAAAGTTACCACATGTACTTCAAAAGTTTGATGTTATTTCAATGATGAATTTTTCTCAGACAAGATGTTTTCATGCGGGTAAAAGGAAGAGAAACGCAAGTAAGTTCGACGATCACGTTATAATGCCCTACCAAAAAGAAAACTAGAAAGGCCAAAGTTACCAAAGAGAGTGATGAGAAAGTTACCCAAGAGAGTACTCTGCTTTGAAAGAAGATGATGACTCAAAAGGACAAAGCGGTGGGCAAGTGTTTGCGGGAACCATACGTGAATCTCCTCCCACGACTCCACGATTGTCAAACGACGCTCCAAAAGACCGAGAAAAGATATTAATCCACCACCTGGTGAAGATAATCAGTTGGAATCATGGGTAGAGGTATAGAAGAACTACATTTACAAACAGACATCTTAAAGACATATACATTAATCTTGTTTTTAAAAAATTTCAGGATCTGTCACGTCCTGAAGGTTGCGATATCAACAAGATTACTAAACCAGCGTGTATGGATACCTTTATAAAAAAAATTGAAGTCATCGCATAGCTTTCCTTGGGGTCTTGGCGACATCGTTGTTCATCGAAAATTTTGGTTGGCTTTGTTGGGTTATGGAAGAGGCAATAAAAAAGGATGGCTAGGAGATGAGGTACCTAAAGATTTTTTTTGAATTAGTTTACCGGTATTTTGCTTATAAAATTTTTCTCGCAAGATCCGGATCTCGGGTTGATCTAATGTGGCGATTCGTGCCGGCAATGCCGATTGGGCCATGGCTGGACCATTTTCTCTTCCTCTATCCTTGAAGGGTCTATGCGTGCCTACTACGCCATCGGTCAACGCTATCCATTGCCATGGTCTAGTGTTGAGAAGGTTTGTATATAAAGACCATACTTTCTTCTATATATTTGGGTAAATATATGTACATGGTAAAATGTGATGAATTATGACAAGGATTATTTGATCACATTTAGGTATACTTTCCGTTAACGTGCCGAGTGCCACCGGTTTCTCGCCGAGTTGCAAATTGCACGGAGTTATAACAATTTATGACACACTAGGTACGCCGTAACCCGAGACGAGAGAAAAGAATTTAAAATGGAGGGTCACTTTTGAGAGAAAGCTACCACAAGATCTAAACTTGTGTAAAGTTCTTCAAGCTAAATCAATATCTGTTTCGATTATAAGATCACATTTCGAGTTGCGGATGATGTCCCTATACAAGCCAATGCATACGGTGATTGCGGAGTTTGGGTATGTATTTTTTGCACAGTGGGTAACAAATTAAGTATGAAGGTTGATGACCTCTTCAAGTTGCTTTGGCGACGAGAGCATATGGTGGAGTACTTTTGGAAGTATAAGATGTCTGTTCATACAAGTGATGAATAAAGATGCATTTCATCTATTTGGGTATGGCTTGTATGTGGTTTTAGACTTTGTTGTTCAACCAAATGTAACCGCAACTGGAGGTCCGTGAAGGGCATCAAAAGACAACTTCTTATGCATGTATGTGTAGCGCAACTTGGTATATTCCTAACACCCATGCATACCATCCAAATATACGTGTTGTGATACTGTTGATTTGCAACAAACATTTTGTGTTAATTGCTAAAACGTTTGTTTTTTACAAACATCCATTTGATTTGAAAAAACGACTACATACAATCTTATTGGTAAAAGACTATAACATACTTATTACATAACACTTATTGGTAAACAGATTACCATAACCAAACTACAGCATTGAAGAGAACAACCAAACTGAAAACCAACACAACTTTGTCATGAACTTGCACTCTTGACTTGATAAAAGTCAACTCATCCAACACTTTCATGATATCATTGTTTGAAACCTCAGTAACTTCATCCGAGACTGAACTCTTTCCCGTCTTCATTAAATGTTTCGAAACATGTTCATATTGTTGACTTTGACAACAGAGAATGCACTTGCCGCAAATGGCAGCTATCTGGTCTACCTTATGGTCATGTTTGTGCTGTGTCTAGAGTTGAAGGATGGTGACACTAGCGGTTGGGCTATGGATTGGTTTAACAAAACGTCACTAAAAATACATACGAAGCAAGGGTTTATCCTCTAAAAGATGTATCCTTGTGGCGTACTCGATGACTTGCAAATCAGAAACCTCCCGCTATGGATAAGCGACAACCGAAGACCCAAAGAAAAGAAACGATCCGATCACGGGGAAGAGCTGGAAGCAAAACCATGGCGGTGTGGAAAGGCGGGACACACAAGACGGTCATGTATCGAACCGCTGATGACAAGCAAGGCAAGTGTGTTTCTATATTTTATTTCAATGTGTATAATTTTTAATGTTATTATCGATATGGTTGTTTGAACTAATGCCACATGTCGAAACGTAAAGAAAGTCACAATCGTGCACCCTACAACTAATGAAGAAGCGTTGGAACAAGAACGACACGGTGGACGGAGGACGCGTGTAGAGGTCTAACAGGAGAAGCAAGTGGTCAATCAAACAATGATTTCGTATGGAAATGTGAATCATCTACTCCCGAAAACATCGTTCAGTAACAACATTCACCACAACTCGTGATGAAAATGTTGTTCATTTGGACGATTTATAGTACTTCAATTTGAACTTTAACACAATGGAAGCACAACTTATCATCATTTAGAATTTTCAATGTTTGTTACTTGAATAATAATAGCTACAGGAGTGGCTTGCTTTTATTGTTTTTATGTTACTTTGTGAGAATGTTATACAATAAACTGTTGAACATGTGCACATTTTTGTTCTTTTCTATAAAAACACAGAGAGTCGGGCATATAGTGTAACGTCAATGTATGCATGTGATCGCTTATTTACCTTTCAATGCATCTATTTAACAAAGAAACTTGCAAGTATATTTTCACACAACATCATTCCATAAATAAGTAAGCAAAACAATGTCGTCCGCTTAAATGTGATGAGATAAGAGCCGCTTCTAACACTAACAACTCGGACAGATATGATGATTTACTATCGACGTATCACGCAATCGAAGATGTTCAATTGGCAAGAAAGGTGAACATCCTAACTCAAGAATTGGCTAGACTTAATCGTGAAAGGGCGCCGTTATTCAAGAGATGGCAATCGTATGTAAGAAGGTGCCACAAAAAACTGTTGACTTTCTGAAGCAGATGAGCAGGCCTTAGTGAACACAAAGTGATGCAAATGAATATCTTGGCAGGAGAACTCGAGCTGAGTGCTCGAAACAAGAATTTCTTTATTCATAAGCTTGAGGGTACGTTGCCGCTATAAGCACTGTGCGATATGCGAAGTACTAACTGTTATGTCGTATGTGATATCCTAGTAACTAAGACTACTATATGCCCCAAGTAAGAATTTAGTGCTATAATGTATCTGATTTCCAAGTACTTAGTGTTATATCGTGCGTGCTTTCCTAGTAACATACTTTATTCAATAAAGTTTCCTAGTAAGTAGGAGTTTTACTCACATTTTATCTTGTGTTCAATAGTTGGATGGTCTTGAATCTTCTGTCTTTTCATCATATCCACAGATACCTATGGAATATATGGGATTCTAATTTAAAATGAGGTTGCGAAAATAACAAAATTGAACAATCGAAGACATTAAATTCACATTGTTAAAGTATCGTCGACCTTTACTACTAGCCTCATTCTAACATCGCAGATGGATTGAATCTTCTAGGATTGGTTTAATCACCACGGCGCGAGGTTCCTTGTAGGTCTCGCAATCTTCTCTATCTTTTAAACAATGGATCAATTATAGGATGTGTCTCCTTTGTTCCTCTTGAACGAGTTTAGCTTACAAAGATTTGTCTTGCCACATTCTTTGATAAAGGATAATCCTATCAACGAACATGAAAAACCTATCCTCTTTTTTGTTTTTACACCATGAACCTTGCAAGATGAGTACAATATCCATTCAACTACCTCACAATCATACCAATATTCAGCCTCAAGATCGTGTTCAAACATGCTCTTTATAGCAACCACACAAACTTAGCTAACTCTCCATTTGGACCTAACTTCCTATATCTCGAACTTCATTACTTTCCACAACTCGTCCAAATCACCCCTAGTCAAACAATCCAAGAATATCCCAAATGACCAATAAGTGGATTTGCATCCATCACCTCTTGTAATCTCAACTACTTTCTACCTCTATGTTTGACAATCGCCAATCGATAATAGGATGAACCGCTTTTAAAGGAATAGGATTAATAGGTTCAGATTAGGACTATTAGTCTACTTAAAATACTGTTTAGTTCTTTCTTTCTTTTTCAAATCTTCGTCCACCTTTTGTCTTTTATATCCGGATTGCTTCTTTAACCATTTCGCTTCTTTCTCGTAATTCATAGGAATGTGATCTTCATTAACCCTCATACACTTCTCGACTAAGCTCCTTCACCTCTGTTGAACATGTTCTTAGATCTACACCAAGATGTATGCCTGAATTCTTGATAATCTTCATGTATGTATTTCTCATATCGCTCTTTGTAGGAGGTTTCTTTCTTTTGACTTGCTTTTTATCTTTTTGAACTTCGTGAACCATTCATCCAAGATTCTTGCTTTTGATTATTAGAGAACATTTCCACACTTCACGAGTGTACTCAATCCCAATATTATTAGAAGCTTCATGATAGGCTTGTGAATCCTCCCAATCATCTATCCATCTCGATTAGCTTCCTCCTCTTCTAGCCTTTTCCTTTTATTTCGCTTTTTTCTAGCTTCCATTCTTACACCATATTCATAATCATAATCAATCGCTTGTGTATTCTTAAACTTTATATCGTGTTCAACAATACCTTTTCCTTTCCATTATCTGGTAGAGCCACCTTCTTGTTCAAAGGCTCACCAATAGTCAAACTTGTAGTCAAGGGTTTAGGTCCAGTTGGTTTAAGAAATATAGGAGCGGTGCAATGGTAGGTGTAAGGTTTGATGAACTTTGCTTAAATTTATCGCTGTAATCGGTGACCTCCTTCTCAACTTCTTTTGATTTAGGTAGTGAAAATGATGTAGTTGTGACAATTGTAGATGTGGTAGTAATAGCGGTGTGAGACTACTCTATTGTCTACTACACTTTTCAAACTAGCCGTGGGGTTAAGGTTACGCTAGCCATGGATGTCTCATGCAGCCCTCATTCTCTTTAACTTCTACATCACTTGGTGTCGTTACCTCGCTTGAAGTTGTAGTCTGTGGGTTCCGAGTATGTGTCCTGCACCACCTCATTCTCATTAACTTGTACATCGCTTGTTGTCGTTACTCAGATAGACAAGTTGTAGCAGATGGGTTCTCGAGTATGTGTCCCGCACCACCACCTTCTCTTTAACTTGTACATCACCTGGGGTTAAGGTTACAGAAACACTAGCATGGATGTCCTGCACCACCACCTCCTCTTTATCTTGTGCATCATTGGGAGCAATGGATGTGTCCTTGACCACCTCCTTCTCTTTAACTTGTACATCACCGTTAGTTAAGGTTACACAAACACTAACAGGGATGTGTCCCGCACCACCACCTCCTCTTTATCTTGTGCATAATGGGAGCAGTGGATGTGTCCTGCACCACCACCTCCTCTTTATCTTGTGCATCATTGGGAGCAGTGGATGTGTCTGCACCACCTCCTTCTCTTTAACTTGTACATCACCGTGAGGTTAAGGTTACAAACACTAGCATTGATGTGTCCCGCACCACCTCCTCCTCTTTATCTTGTGCATCGCTTGAGCAGTGGATGTGTCCCGCACCAATTCCTTCTCTTTAAGTTGTACATCGGTTGGTGGGTTACCTCAGTTGAAGTTGTAGCGGTGGGTTCCGAAAGACTATATGGATGTTTCCGCACCAAATCCTTCTCTATATCATCTAATACATTCTTCACGATCTCGAGTACGACTTCATTCCCATCTTTATCGACACCACATACTCCCTCCATGATCTACACTATCCACATCCTCATCCATACGCACAACTCTAGCGTGGGTTCCGAAGACTATCGATGGATGTGTCCCGCACCAAATCCTTCTCTATATCATCTAATACATTTGATGAGTGTCTAAATACTCATCATTTTGTACTATCTAGATCGCAAAATCATCTCGAAAACATTCAAACACATCAAAATGATAAAATATCACAAATCAGTGTTTTATGTGTTTTAAATGCAAAATATCAAAATCGATGAAAACGATCAAATTTGGAAAATTGCGCTTTAGTCCCCAACTTTCAAAAATTGTCAAAATAGTCCCCGAGTCAAAATTTCAAAAGAAAAGTCATCAAAGGTCCTTTTAAAATCATAACTTGTCAAATTTAGTCCTTTGGTGAAAAATGTTAAAAATTTGAGAAAATTACAAAATTGGTCCTTCAAGTTTAAGAATTGGCAGAAATGGCCCCCGAAAAATTGCAAAGTGGCAATTTTGGTCCCTATACTTTTTGAGAATGTCACTTTTAGTCCTTGGAGCAACTTTGATGAATTGGCAGAAAAGGTCCCTTAATTTTCAGATTTTACACTAATAGTCCTTGTATTTAAAACCCTTATCACCTATTTTGACTAGTCAATATCCCTTGGACCGCCTAACTTCTTCGACCCCGCCACAACCCAATTTGAACCCCCGCCAAGTCTAATACCGTCAACCACCCAAGTCAAACAAATCCCCTTTTGGCGCTTTTTTCTCTTCCCAACTGCCTCCTCGCTATCACTCCATCTCCCACACCTCCACCTCAATATATCACTCCCTTTGTCCCTCAACCTCAACACAACTCCAAGAAACATTTAATGATCCTTCCTCATCTCACTCAATCCTCCACCGTCAAATGCTATTTCCGCCAAAATAAGATCAATGGCCAAAATCTCCCAACCGATCCAATGGCTTAGATAATCGGTGGGATGTGATCAGAAACAAGTGGGAAGGTGCTTGGAGCTATAAAAGAGGAAGAAAGAAGGATGCAAAAGTAGTAGTTAGTTTTATTATTTTTTCCTTAATGTCGTTTTCTTTAATAAATGTTGTAGTTTAATCCAAATGTTATAATTTCAGTTTCCTTGTATCACATTCAAGTAAAAGAACCATTGTATTAAGCTTTTGAGTATTAATCTTAGTTTTCTTATAAAATATCAAGTTTATGGTTCACCTGCCTAATTTGCGTTTCAAAACTTTATGTTCAATCTTCTAAATAGCTCATGTTGTAGTCAAATAAGCTCATTTAAGCTTTTAGAGTCTTTGGTATGCCTTTGGAATCAGTTTAAGCAATTTAGTAAAAGTCAACAAAAGTCAACTGTTGATGCTCATTGGGTTTGTAATGAACAATGGTGATGCAGAGGTGATAATGGGTTGAAATAAGCATAGGTTAGGTTAGTCTTTGGTTTGGTTTAGCTTACAACACCGTTGGACATTTGTAAGTAACTTTCTCATTTTCCAATTTCTAGTCAAATTGCAATTTCGTTGATACTTGTATCTCGTGATCTAAGGTAGTTCTACCGTTAATATAGTTTTATTATGGTCATTTAAACTCGGTTTCATCATTGGCATTAGCAATATCGCTTGTTTTCTTCATTAAAATTTCATATCGCTTTAGCTAGGTGTTTGGATTGATGTTAAATCTGTCCTAGAGACCTAAGCAAGTGGTGAATTGTTGTTGTTTCATCTTACTTAGCTAAAGAGAACTCATCTCGGTCATTACATACACTGAATTGCTCACAAGTCAAAATTGCATTTTAACTGCTTTAAAACCTTTACTGTTGTGATTTGGCCAAATCCATCTCTTGTTTTATGTTTAAAAGTCATAACCAAAGTTTGCTATAGCTTCATTTAACCTTATAATGTCATTTCCAGTCCTTAAATCAAGAGCAAAGTTCATGAAAGTCAACTGTCCATTTTTTTTATCAAAAGTCAAATTGCAAAATCTGATTTGAGCCCATCTAAGAAGATTTTTCTTGGATTCATTTTTAAGTCTAAATCAGTGAGACTTGTCATTTTAGAAACTTCAGTTGGTGCTATTGCTTATCATCATTTTAGCATAATTTTACAATTTTCCTAAAGGCCTCAAATCACTCATCAATTTGGGCCTAGTTGCCTCGCTTCATCGTCTCGACTGAGACCGAGATTTTCTCGATTCTTGCACGGTGGTGCATGTGGCTCAAAAGAGCTTACCATGGTCCGATTTTGGTGCATAAGTAGTTGGCTAGGTCTAGTATAGAGTCACATTCTGCTTTTTCCTTTTTAGCTTATTTTAAAGCTTGTGCTTAAGCTTAAAGAGGCACCCTTTCGCTTGCTTTTAGCTTAAAATCTCATAAATTCAAGTCTGTGTAATTAGCTTATCAGAGGTTGCAGCTTGTTGATTCTTGTTGCATTTGAGTCCCTTTAGCATATTATAGCTTCTTGATCAGTGTGGTAGCTTTTGGTGAGCTTTTGGCTTATCAAATGCTTATTTCAAGAAGCACTTCCACTTCAGTTGCATATTCCTCCATATAAGCCCTTGTTTTTCTATTTTTCCTAGCTTCTAAATATAATTTTAGAGTTTTCCTTAAATTTTCAGATTTTTCTAAGGTGTTTTGCTATTTTTCTTGATTTAATTTAGTTTTAAGCATTTTAATTAGCTTTAAATACAAATAATTAAGAAAAGCTTCAAAAATAATTTTCATTTTTCTTAAGTTTAGATAAATATAAATAGCCTAAAAGTATTTTTCCATAATTTTCTTAGTTTAAAAAGTATTTTCTAGCATTTTAATTAGTTTTAAATAGTTTTAAATTAATAATAAATACATATAAAGTCTAAAAAATATATTTTCAGTTTTAAAATTAGTTTTTATCATATTTTAGATTTTTCTAAATCTTAAATTTATTTTTCTAGTCTTATTTCTATTTTCTTTTATTTTAGAGTATTATTAAATAGTTTAAATTAGTTTTTAATTAATAATAATTACATAAATAGTTTTAAAAATAATTTTCCTTTTCTATAAATTTTCTTTTATCATTAGGTGTGTAGAAATGTATTTTTCATATTTTTAGGATTTATATTGTATAAGTTTCACTTTTATTTTGTACGTTTGTGTAATTTTAATTTAAACGTAAGTTTTAGTTTCAAGTTTTAAACGCTCATCACTTTAAATATAGTGATAGCGTTTATTTAATATCTTTATCTTTTAATTTTCTTAATTTGCATTTAAGTCGCTTTATTTTATAAACTTTTCAAGAGTGTAATTATCTATCCAATTCCTTGTCGATCACTATCATTAGTGATCATTCTATCGTCTCGATCAAGTGTTTAACACACCATTGAGTCTCCGTGGGACTTAACGACCCGGAATCCACTATATTCCCCGATCTTCATTGCATTTGTGTTTGTTGTTTTAAGTCTCGTTAGACTTGACGGTTTCGCAGATCAAAATTTTGGCGCCACGGGAGGCTTTAGCGTGTGTTCTAAACCTTTTCGATCCATTCTTGCACATATACCATTTTTTGTAAAAAGTTTTTTTGTAAAGTTTTCAAAAAATCCAAAAAGTTCTTTAACACTTTTTCTGAAGTGTTATCATCGCCAAAAATATTTTCATTCTTTGTTCTTGCAAATGTTTTTCAAAAATCCAAAAATATCCATCCTTTATCCTCCAATCTGTTTAATTCTACATTTCTTTATCCTCAAACCTGTTTAATTCTTCATTCCTTATCTTCTTTAACCATTTGATTCTTCATCTCTTATCCCTCTTATCCGTTTAATTCTCTATGTCATGGTATTTGACATGTTCCTGGTGTGGAGGTCCATTTAACGGTGGAAATTGTCGGCGATGTACCAATGTGGGTTTCGAAGACAAGTTTGTCGGTAATCCCGATCCCATTTCAAATGAAACACCCGATTTTTCCTACCTACCTCCACACCTAATACGAATCCTACTCATGCGAGTTTTGTGGAATGATTCTCATCACGGTTTTGATTGTCCACCATGAGTCCCGCTTGTCTATGAGCCGTAACCATGTTACAATCGAACTTTGGTGAAAGTTATTCTCCCAATTATCTCTATTGTGAGAATTGCGGGGGTCCTCATGCGACTTTTGAATGTCACCGATGAATCAAAAATTTCAAAATTCCAATTCTCCGGTTTTGACAATTTCCAACCCCACAAGATTCCATCACCATCGACTTCCGAGCCTTCACAAGATCTCGATGATTACGAGAGTGTAATCTTCCTCAAAGTTCAAGAAATACGCATTCGAAAGAAACTACAAATGAAAAGAATGGTATGTAAGCTTCAGCAGATGAATATAAGAATCGATATGATGACGATGATGATGAGGATAGTATTCAAATGAAGGAATACTATGATTACGACGAGGAGAGTGTTACTCAATTGAACGATCTTATTTCTCAACTCCCCGCCTATTGCTATCACACCTATCTTACCTTTTATTGCTTCCAAAGACTCTCTCATAATGGGGACGAGCCTTCTAGCACTATTCCGAAATGGAATCGTCCGTGTTGAGAGCCTTGTTCCAACCCCAGTGAGTCCGAGGTTATCTCCCGTAATATGTGTGATGAGCCTCTTAATGATGATTCTTCTCCTCCTCTTGACATTCCATATGATCATGTCGAGATGTTCTCCGATTCGATAACGATTATACTCGCTTGACGATTCTTTATCCTATGGAGACATCGATTATGTCGAGGAGCTACCTTCCGAGCTAGTTAGCTTAGAGGAAGTGAGAAATTCGATGATCCGGAAATTGAGGACGAGATACTTCGTGAACAATTGTTCAATATAAATCTCCTCGCTTCTAAGATCGAATCATTTCTGCTAAGTCACTTCATCTCCTATCCCCGCTGTGGAGAGTGACTCTACATTGGACAAGCCCGAGCTTGAGGCTTTTTCCAATGATTCTCTTCATGAAGAGTTCTCCGTGAACTCTCTCATGACATATCTCCTCCGAATATGATCATTTCCATTTTGATCTTGAGGATGATATTGGCTCGGAGGAAGGTGTACTCTATCATAAGAGTTTGCTTATTGATGATGCTACCTTCACCCTTCCTCCCGATATGTCTACATTTGAGGATGAAGAATGGATCTTGATTGTTATCAACATCTTTCTTCCATTCCTCACATATGATGTGTCTTCTTCTTCTTCACTCCTTCGGAGTGAGGACACTATCTTTGACCCCGGCATTTTCATTTATCATCCGAGCCGGTCCATCTTTCTCTCAGATATCTCGTCGGTGTGGAACTTTCGCACTTCAAATGTTTGTCCAAACATCTTGAATAAAGTCCGATGGAGATTGTTTCTTCCACTTTGTTTCCCATGAACCAATGAATTCGGGTCGAGTCAAGCTAGCGACTTCAGTAATCAAAAAAATGAGTGAACATGGGTTTTCACCCGTGTGTACCACCCTAGTGTGGGGAGTTGCCCAGGATATATAAGTATATAAAAAAAAAAAAACTTTCTAAATAATGGCCGTAGTATTTCCCTTTACGTTCTTGGTTTCGCATAACCACCGGTACTTTGAATATTGAGGAAATATTCATTTCTAAGTGTGGGGAATTCTCACGAATTTTATTATATAATTATACCGATTCCCCGCTTTTGGCCAAAATTTTTTTGGAGTAAGTGTTTTACACTTTCTCATGTGGTTATCATCCGCCTTGTCTCAGAAGACAAAAGGATTAGCTAATCCAGAGCAAACGGCTCTTGGTAAAGATTCCTCAAACCGCTTATATGGCTTGCAATTTGCCCAAAATTGTATGGTTCTCAACTCACCATATCCTAAAAAGTGAAGAGTTGGCTAGCCCGCAAGTTTATGGCTTGTGGTAAAGGCGTGGAAAATCCATAATTGGTAATCACTCACCAAAGATAATCCCGATAATTTATCTAAGAGTTGGCTAGTCCGAGCAAACGGCTTCGTAAAGACACATCAAATCCGTTGAAAGTCGGTGGTTTGCTCAAAATCACATGGTTATCGATGTACCATGGTTCTTACTTGAACCGAAACATTTGGCTACTCGAAGTGATGGCTTTTGGTAAAGAGATTAAAATCCATTATGTTTTCTCAAATCATTGCTAGGGACTAGCAATATCTCGATGTGGGGATTGACGAGTGTCTAAATACTCATCATTTTGTACTATCTAGATCGCAAAATCATCCGAAACATTCGAAACACATCAAAATGATAAAAATATCACAAATCAGTGTTTAATGTGTTTTAAATGCAAAATATCAAAATCGATGAAAACGTATCAAATTTGCAAAATTGCGCTTTAGTCCCCAACTTTCAAAAATTGTCAAAATAGTCCCCGAGTCAAAATTTCAAAAGAAAAGTCATCAAAGGTCCTTTTAAAATCATAACTTGTCAAATTTAGTCCTTTGGTGAAAATGTTAAAATTTGAGAAAATTACAAAATTGGTCCTTCAAGTTTAAGAATTGGCAGAAATGGCCCCTGAAAATTGCAAAGTGGCAATTTTGGTCCCTATACTTTTTGAGAATGTCACTTTTAGTCCTTGGAGCAACTTTGATGAATTGGCAGAAAAGGTCCCTTAATTTTCAGATTTTACACTAATAGTCCTTGTATTTAAAACCCTTATCACCTATTTTGGACTAGTCAATATCCCTTTGGACCCTGCCTAACTTCTTTGACCCCTGCCACAACCCAATTTGAACCCCCTGCCAAGTCTAATACCCTGGTCAACCACCCAAGTCAAACAAATCCCCTTTTGGCGCGTTTTTCTTCTCTTCCCCAACTGCTCCCTGCTATCACTCCATCTCCCACACCTCCACCTCAATATATCACTCCCCTTTGTCCCCTCAACCTCAACACAACTCCAAGAAACATTTAATGATCCTTCCCTCATCTCACTCAATCCCTCCACCTGTCAAAATGCTATTTCCCGCCAAAATAAGATCAATGGCCAAAATCTCCCCAACTGATCCAATGGCTTAGATAACTGGTGGGATGTGATCAGAAACAAGTGGGAAGGTGCTTGGAGCTATAAAAGAGGAAGAAAGAAGGATGCAAAAGTAGTAGTTAGTTTTATTATTTTTTCCTTAATGTCGTTTTCTTTAATAAATGTTGTAGTTTAATCCAAATGTTATAATTTCAGTTTCCTTGTATCACATTCAAGTAAAAGAACCATTGTATTAAGCTTTTGAGTATTAATCTTAGTTTTCTTATAAAATATCAAGTTTATGGTTCACTGTCTAATTTGCAGTTTCAAAACTTTATGTTCAATCTTCTAAATAGCTCATGTTGTAGTCAAATAAGCTCATTTAAGCTTTTTAGAGTCTTTGGTATGCCTTTGGAATCGTTTAAGCAATTTAGTAAAAAGTCAACAAAAGTCAACTGTTGATGCTCATTGGGTTCGTAATGAACAATGGTGATGCAGAGGTGATAATGGGTTGAAATAAGCATAGGTTAGGTTAGTCTTTGGTTTGGTTTAGCTTACAACACCGCTGACATTTGTAAGTAACTTTCTCATTTTCCAATTTCTAGTCAAATTGCAATTTCGTTGATACTTGTATCCGTGATCTAAGGTAGTTCTACCGTTAATATAGTTTTATTATGGTCATTTAAACTCGGTTTCATCATTGGCATTAGCAATATCGCTTGTTTTCTTCATTAAAATTTCATATCGCTTTAGCTAGGGTGTTTGGATTGATTAAATCATCCTAGAGACCCAAGCAAGGTGAATTGTTGTTGTTTCAGGTCTTACTTAGCTAAAGAGAACTCATCTCACCATTACATACACTGAATTGCTCACAAGTCAAAATTGCATTTTAACCGCTTTAAAACCTTTATTGTTGTGATTTGGCCAAATCCATCTTTTGTTTTATGTTTAAAAGTCATAACCAAAGTTTGCTATAGCTTCATTTAACCTTATAATGTCATTTCCAGTCCTTAAATCAAGAGAAAAGTTCATGAAAGTCAACTGTCCATTTTTTTTTATCAAAAGTCAAATTGCAAAATCTGATTTGAGCCCATCTAAGAAGATTTTTCTTGGATTCATTTTTAAGTCTAAATCAGTGAGACTTGTCATTTTAGAAACTTCAGTTGGTGCTATTGCTTATCATCATTTTAGCATAATTTTACAATTTTCCTAAAGGCCTCAAATCAGCTCATCAATTTGGGCCTAGTTGCCCTGCTCACTGTCTCAGTTGAGACTGAGATTTTCTCAGTTCTTGCAGCTGGTGCACAGGGCTCAAAAGAGCTTACCATGGTCTGATTTTTGGTGCATAAGTAGTTGGCTAGGTCTAGTATAGAGTCACATTCATGTTTTTCCTTTTTAGCTTATTTTAAAGCTTGTGCTTAAGCTTAAAGAGGGCACCCCTTTCACTGTTTTAGCTTAAAATATCATAAATTCAAGTCTGTGTAATTAGCTTATCAGAGGTTGCAGCTTGTTGATTCTTGTTGCATTTGAGTCCTTTTAGCATATTATAGCTTCTTGATCAGTGTGGTAGCTTTTGGTGAGCTTTTGGCTTATCAAATGCTTATTTCAAGAAGCACTTCCACTTCAGTTGCATATTCCTCCATATAAGCCCTTGTTTTTCTATTTTTCCTAGCTTCTAAATATAATTTTAGAGTTTTCCTTAAATTTTCAGATTTTTCTAAGGTGTTTTGCTATTTTTCTTGATTTAATTTAGTTTTTAAGCATTTTTAATTAGCTTTAAATACAAATAATTAAGAAAAGCTTCAAAAAAATAATTTTTCATTTTCTTAAGTTTAGATAAATATAAATAGCCTAAAAGTATTTTTCCATAATTTTCTTAGTTTAAAAGTATTTTCTAGCATTTTAATTAGTTTTAAATAGTTTTAAATTAATAATAAATACATATAAAGTCTAAAAAAATATTTTCAGTTTTAAAATTAGTTTTATCATATTTTAGATTTTTCTAAATCTTAAATTTATTTTTCTAGTCTTATTTCTATTTTCTTTTATTTTAGAGTATTATTAAATAGTTTAAATTAGTTTTTAATTAATAATAATTACATAAATAGTTTTAAAAATAATTTTCCTTTTCTATAAATTTTCTTTTATCATTAGGTGTGTAGAAATGTATTTTTCATATTTTTAGGATTTATATTGTATAAGTTTCACTTTTTATTTTGTACGTTTGCGTAATTTTAATTTAAACGTAAGTTTTTAGTTTCAAGTTTTAAACGTTCATCACTTTATTTATAGTGATAGCGTTTATTTAATATCTTTTATCTTTTTAATTTTCTTAATTTGCATTTAAGTCGCTTTATTTTATAAACTTTTCAAGAGTGTAATTATCTATCCAATTCCTTCGTCGATCACTATCATTAGTGATCATTCTATCGTCGATCAAGTGTTTAACACACCATTGAGTCTCCGTGGACTTAACGACCGGAATCCACTATATTCCCCGATCTTCATTGCATTTGTGTTTAAGCTGTTTTAAGTCTGTTAGACTTGACGGTTTCGCACAGATCAACATTCTTCACGATCTCGAGTATGACTTCATTCCCATCTTTATCGGACACCACATACTCCCTCCATGATCTACACTATCCACATCCTCATCCATACGCACAACCGCAGCGGCGTCCCCGAATCAAATCCTTCACCGTCCCTGTGTTTTTGGTCCTCCAAACCACATCTTGAGAGGATGTCACTTTCTTAGTATGTTTCCTAACTCTTCTAACAACACTACGCCCATGTCTCCTAACTCCTCTAACAACACTACGCCCATGTCCCCTAACTTTTTCCATCACAAACATCCCGTGCTTCAATTCTCCGATCGTATTCTCCATTTTGTACATTTAACCGTCAATTCATTTAATCGCTCACGATTTTCATCCCTAACTCGACTCGTGTTAACCGGTCGCTCATTCAAAAGGCATCATGTTGATGTTCATCATTATACGTCCATTCATGTTGATGTTCCAAGATACCTTCCTCGCCTCGACACGTGTTAACCGGTGCGCGTGGTGAACTTATCATAGCATCAAGGTTGGTTTCATGGTTACATCGGACTAATAGTGGGTGGAACTACGGTGTCGATGGTTCGAGTTCATCAATTGGGGTTCATTTACATCATCAAACTCACGAATGATGTGTAAATTAATCATATGCGGAACAATGGAACATTTGGGATTGTTAAATTAGGATTTTGTTTCCTCATATGAGTAAAACCTTATGATGCATATAATGCACCTCATACTTTGTATTATGTTCAATGTGTTCGCTATTTGGCTACCCACAATAAGTTGAACAAACCTAGGATACAAGTAATATTTACCTTTCTTCCTAATATTCGCAAAACCCTTCAAAAATCATGCTAGACCAATTGAATTCCCTCCTTCGATAGACAAATTAAAGCGCTTGCAATTTTGGAGGAAATTCATTAAACCCAGTGGTCTTACTACTCGGACACATCGCAAGGTGTGAATTAAAACTTCCATTCGGGAGAAAACATACATTTCAAAAATTTTACCCCTCTCCCTTCTTGTATAACCTAATCTTTCTAAACCTAAAATATATCATTATCGGAAAGATTAACTAGTCCATTAGCATAATTGAGTTTCAACGTACTCTAATGACTTCCTCATCCACCAAAATCTCATTATCATCCACCACAGCCCTAAACACCTCAAATCCATCTTGCTCTCGTATCTCGCCTTTACCCCAAAAATCATGTATATAGTCTTTGAGAATTGTGGGTGCTACAAGGTTAATGCAAACCGAATTTTATCAGGTTGATAAAATCAATCATCTCATGAAAACCATCCGATTGATTATTTTTTAAGTAAGTAACTAGGTTATGGGTGTTGGAATCTGCGATGGCATTGTGAGTTGGTATGGAAAAAGATGGATTTTGAAATTACCGTTTGGATTGGTTAGGGTTTATGTGGAGCGTCAATTGAAGTGATTTGAAGATCAATTACTTCAACCGGCAAGTGATTTGGGGAAAAATAAGTTTGCATCAAATTTACAAAACACACCCTTGAAGTATGCATTACCATGAAATTGCTAGAAGAGATTTCAAACCACTAGAAGTGGTTTGATAAAGTATAGCAAAGGATACATCATATTTACAAAACATCCCCCAAGTATATATTATCGGAAAAACCGGCAAAGGCATTGACAACCAAAGGCGTGGTTTGATAGACAATAGCAGGGTTTCATAGACGCTAGCGGTGGATACCTAAAATTTACAAAACAGCCCCCAAGTGGTACATTAAGAGGAAGTCGCTAGCAAAATGGGTTGAAAACAACTAGTGGGTTTCATAGACGCTAGCAATGGATACATCAAATTTACAAAACAGCCCCCAAGTATACATTATCGTCAAGTACAAGAAAGATGGAAAATCACGTGTTTATATTTACGACTTACAATTTTTAAAATAATTTGTAATATCGTGTCTGCTTTTGTGATTTTTAAAATAATTTGTAATATACGATTTTTAAAATAATTTGCAACGTGTCAAATAACCAAACACTTAATGAAACCAAAGTCAACCACTTAATTTACTCCTCAACAACTTATAACCAAACACTTAACTTCTATTTAAGAACCTATAACTCGAGATACTACCCATATCACACATACCCCAATTATTAACCTCAACCGCTTTCACCTCAACTTCTTCATCTTCATCTTCATCACCGCACCACCACTACATCATAGCGCCGCCCACCACCACTACATCACCGAAAGCGGTATCGCTTACTACTTTTATAAATACTCTTGACCGACCGTAAAAGCTTCATGGGTTTTGTTAGATAGTTGTAATCTTAGTCGGGTATCTCTTGTTTATTAGGTATTGTTATATAGTATGTTATATGCAATTGATTAGTTGTAGGAATATATGATTTGCTTTATACTTGCTTCAAATTGATTAGGTGTCACGGGTTCCAACCGAGACCAAGCCGTGACAAAGCAATGATGCCAAAAGGTAAGATATGTCGTTTGTATTTTAATAGCTTAGGGTTTTATAACGAGAACTATCCAAGTATCGTGTTTCAAAAGACCCTTTAAACCACTAAGCTCGAGTGGGTCATTTTACAATTAGTTCGAGTAGGATGGTGGTTTTTGTGACATAAACCAAGTTATTGGCGGTGTTGGGGTCCAACCCTTTTTCATGTAATAGAACTTTAACAAGGATATTGAGATCATGTTCGCTCATATGCTTGTGATACAAAGATTTGATCGTGTTTGCGGACGACTATTTGAACAGTGTATATGGTTGAGGTTCTTGAAAACAAAGAATCTTTGTTAGTGGGTATGCTTACAGTGCTATTATACCATTGCCCAACACCATTTCATTCTCCTTTTACAATGATCTTCCCAAAACTCACCAACAATTCTCTCCTATATTATCAAACAACAATATTGAAGTCAAACACCATGACACGTGGCTTCTCCGATGGTATCTGACGAGGAGGTACACGGTTTCTTGGTCCAAGAGATACCGGAAAGTGTAAAGCCATTTATTGTTACAAGTATGTACAAGTTACCCGATGAAGAGGTTGAATCATGAAGTGTAGAAAGGTGGTGCAAAAGGGTTTAGCTTGCTTTGAGATTGTTTAAGCGAGTGTGTTTTTAGTGGTGTCTTTTTGGTGACAAAGTCCATGTTTCCGTGTGGTATGAGATCATAGATGATAACAAGATAGATGAAATGGTTGGTAATGATATATAATGGTGGGGAGCGATATGAGTGTTTTGAGGGTGCCTCATTAACTCCACTTCACTCGCCATCACTATCATTACAAAACCATGTCATCTATTTCTTATAATCTCGACATCTCTTTGTTACACGTAAACATGGAGTTTCTACAAAAATAGACACTAAAACACACACAAGCACAATTATGAACTCTATACGCATGGCTAAACCACTTTGCACTACCTTTCTACCCTTCAAGATTCAACTCTCATCATCGTAACCATTACAAACCGTAATAAGAAACGTGTTGTACACTTTCCCGTATCTATCGGACCAAGAAACCGTGTACTCGTCGCCGTGAACCATCAAAGAAGCCACGTGTCATACACGCACACTACAATTTTGTTGGTTCATAATATAGAGAATTGTTGGTTTGTTTTGGGGTGATCATTGTAAAAGGATAAGGAAATGGTGTCGGGCAATGGTATAATATAACTAAGCGACACACTAACATCATTCCTTTGTTTTCGGGACCCTTCAACCATATACACACTGCTCAAATAGTCGATGCAAACACGATAAAATTTCGTGTATCACGGGCATATGAACACAACATAATCTCATTATCCTTGTTAAAGTGCTATTACACATGAAAGGGTGGACCCCAACACCGCCAAGAACTTGGTTTATGTCTCAAAACCCACCATCCTACCCTCCTACCCTAATTGTTAAAATGACCCACCGAGCTTAATGGTTTAAAGGGTCTTTTGATACCGATGGTTGGATAGTTCTCATTACTTAAAACCCTAAGCTATTTAAAATACGCAGTTAAGCTTTGGTCAAACTCAAGAAGCGAGGAGATAGCGAAGTCTCGACAAAGACCCGGTTAACACGAGTTCGCCCTATGTGTTATTATATGTTTGTAGAGAATAACTTGGTTAGGATTACCGCTAAATGGATTATAGGTATAGTTTTTGAACATTTTTTATATGTAGCTTATGTACGTTTTTGGACCATTGGTGATTTTGGAAACACATTTTATGTTATCGATTTATGCTTATATAAGAAATTATGTTTAGCGAACTTGTGTTGTTGTGACAAAACAAAAACGTATATGATGATAACTTCTAAACTATATACAAATATCAATTAACAGTCAAAACATATATGATGATAACTTCTAAACAGTATACATTTTTTTCCTTGTAAATAATATACGGTTTACACTTCTATTTTAAAACTACTATAATTCCACTCTATTTAACAACTCCTATCACAACTACCAACACATTTTGTGGTTATCACTCTATATTTCCACACTCTATTTTTAATCCTCTCTAAAAAAAAAAAAAACATCTCAACCAACAACAACAATGTCCAACCCCCGTCTTCCCCTCTTGGATCAACTATCCCGTACAGCAAACTCTCGATCTGTCAAGGCTATGATGATTGTGGAATATTGGGGAGAAGTTAGGATACTGCTGGGATGAATTAGATCTGCATAGAAGATTGACGAGTTAACCGCCGTGTACAACGTAGGGATGTGCTTATTGGAGAGTCGTTGGTTGTGGGTCCAACTAACTTCGCTCACAAGGCCTGCTCGGCACATGAGAAGGATGCAAATTGAAGATAGGGCTGAGATTGTAAGGAAGGACCTCCATCTTAGAAAGGCGTGCTCGCTTTCTTCTTTGTTATCCTTCATTGAACATCTTGAGTCAATGGTCCTTTGAATTTGTGAAGCCTTCATGTTAGGGTTTATGTTTTGTTTAGGTTAGTTATGGTGGGTTATGTGTGTACTAGTTAAGTGTAACTACTTTTGTTTATGACGTTGTCAATCTTAGTCTAATTTGTATTTGTGTTCCCAAAACCTTCTATCCACACACACATCGTCACACCAAGGAAACTTGCAGTTAAGTGGTCCTATTTGTCCAAGAAATTCATCAAATTCATTTGTAAAATGAACTCGTTTGTGACATTGGTGCAGTGCAAGATCCTAGTATATGAAACGATTAAACTTATAATCATTTGTCATTAACAAGATATATTTTAAAAGGTTGTCAAGAAGTATTTTCATACCTCAACCCAAGGCGTGACAAATTTAAGTTTTTCACTCATATCCGGATCGTAAGCTAGAGCATCGTCTTTTCTTTTCAAAGATATGCATTGGTCCAATAATACGAATTAGCTTCACCCAACGTTGTTCACTCCTCTTGAAACCGCAAAACGCGCTCATCGGCTTTCATATGATCCGAGTTCATGATTGCTTCTCCCTTTTCTTTCGCTCATTTTCATACCGCAACCTCTTTTCCTCTTCCCTCATTATCAACTTGTCCTCTTCCATCCTTAACCTCTTACGTTTTTGAATCAATCACGCTCTTTTAACCGCACACTTTCTAATTCTTCATGTCGCAACCTTAATTCTTCTTGGATAATAAATTGCCGCGCTTATAAATAACCTATCGTTATGATATGTTATGGTACGGAAAGAGTTTTACACTTGTTTCGATTTTGTACATTACCTTTGCAAGATCATCATCGGAAAATTCATCTAGCCATACCGATGAACTAGTATCAATGCTTGATCGACTTGACTCAAACAAGTCAAGAAAATCATGATTAAGCTCATCACAAAACTGCACTAAGATGCCAGATCATTACTTAACTCCAATTTCTCCTAAGAATGAAAATAAGTATTTATAAAAGGATATATACGAAAGATAATGGATAATTGAAGGTCGTTTTTGTAAATTTAGTGTATCCATCGCTAGAGTATATGAAACCACCGCTAGAGGTTTTCAATCCACCGCTAGCGTGTTCCCGATAATACTTGAAGGGTCGTTTTGTAAATTTCGTGTATCCATCGCTAGAGTATATGAAACCACCGCTAGTGGTTTTCAATCCATCGCTAGCGCCTCGATAATACTTGAAGGGTCGCTTTTGTAAATTTCGTATCCACTGCTAGAGTATATGAAACCACCGCTAGTGGTTTTCAATCCATCGCTAGCGCCTTCGATAATACTTGAAGGCGCTTTGTAAATTTCGTGTATCCATCGCTAGAGTATATGAAACCACCGCTAGAGGTTTTCAATCCACCGCTAGCGTGTTCCTAATAATACTTGAAGGGTTGTTTTGTAAATTTCGTATCCATTGCTAGAGTATATGAAAGCACCGCTAGTGGTTTTCAATCCATCGCTAGCGCTCGATAATGTCAAAGTATATATACGATAAAAAAGAAGAAGGATATATTACCCCATTTCTTTCTCGAGCAAGAACACGAAAAAGGGACGATATTATTATCAGATTCGTGTGATTATTGATGGGTATATGAGTTTGAACAAATTCTTAAATAACTCGAATAATTGTCTCAAGTTTGAACAAACGCTTATTTAACTCAGTAATAACACGATCCCGTGTTATGCCGATCTCTATTATACCGCTCTCACCTGCGTATAATAGGTAAATGTTTTTTCGCCTTGCCACGTTTGCGTCTGCGCCATCTTCTTCAACCACTCGTCGTGAGATGTGTTGTTTTCAGCGGTGGAGTTCTAGGTATGTAATCATGGAAAATGCCGTAAACTTTATATACCAATCGATCTCCTCTCGCCTATTGTCGGTGTCGGTTCTTTAACGAGATTCAATCCTTAAAAAAAATAATAATGTTCAATAAAAGATTGCATTAATGTAGAAAAAAAGATTGCATTAATAAGAAAATTTTATATATTACTTTTACCTTTCCAAAAGAAACTTATAATCGATCTTTTGAAGGGTGTATTCTTTGACCACGCTACTCCTCTTGGCATAATATCGTGAACTTTATTCCACCATAGAATGCTTCTTTCAAAAGACTCCAGATCCAAATCTATACGGATTTTGGAATTTCAATAAAAATAATAGCATAAAATATTGATACACAAATGAATCCAGTTTATATTGATATATAAAATATTAACCTTGAAAGCCCAAACGAATCCCGACAAGGTATAGGTTGGAACAAACTTGTGGTCTTTGTTAATACCTTGAAGGAAATCCCACTTGTGTTTATCTCGCAACATCCAAAATTTCATCATACAAATGCCTCCAAATATGCTCTCCCATGGAAAGGCATCCCAATCATCTAGGTTTTCAACTAATCGCATGAGAGAAATATCAACTTCCGAACCAATAATCGCCCATGAAGATAACCTCCAAAGCTAACAATAGTCAAAGACGATCGCATCTTCGCACGCATATGATACCAAATGCCTCTTCATCCTCAATTAGGCCAAGAATATCTAAGTTTGTAATTTTGAACCCGAATGTTTTGGGAAAACCCTTGACATAAAATTGAGGTGTCCAGATCCATATTTTTCAAAACTTACTTTTCCAAAATTAAAACCAAAGTGATAAGCGAAAACTCGGACGACCGAAATGAAGGGACGGTCATCAATATAATATACAATCGGCATATCATAATGGTTTTCATTCGGATAACATTGTTTTGTAAAACATAATCTATCATATGTGCTTCGTGGTCAAAATAAGAAAGGTCCAACCATTTACCGAAACAAGTTTCCTAAACAACTTCCTTCGATTATTATCCAACTTGGATTTTATTAAAGAAAAGTAGTTTGGTTTACTTCGATGATGATTTTCACTCATATTCCTACAAATGAAAAATAAAATAAATAAATAAATAAATAAATAAAATAAAATAAAAATACTCTACTTAATAACATATAAGGGAGTAACAAACCGCATTCAATCATCCAAGCTCGACACTACAATTTTGTAACAAATGCCAAGTATACTTTCAAAAGGTAGAACAACAAAGAATCACATCTCGGACACGGATAAATTACAAACCCAAACACAATTTTGTAACCTTTTGCTAACTTAAATAAACAAAATTGTTGTTGCAAAACTACTATTAAACATGATTAATTTCAAATAAATAAGGGAAAAACAAATATACTAACAATTTATATATATCAACATAAAAAACATACCCGAATACGAAACATTTTTTTGCAGGATTTTGAGAAGGCGATGGTTCTTGACTTGTAGGAGTAATTTTGTAATGGGGTGTAATGTATGTGTTATTCTAATTCATTGGTTAGGAAAGATATGTGATAAGTAAAAAGTATTTTTACCGTGGTGTAAAAATTGGGAAAAAGTACAAAACTACTATTTGGCCAAAACCGCTAAAATTAATTCGCTTAAGTCGCCGACATTGGGAAGGAGCAAAGGAATAAAATATTACTTTTTAAAGTTTGACTTTTTCTCGAAAATATCAAAAAAAATCGCGCGAATCTTAAAAAGTCGCTAGATATTAGTCGACTACATACCGTTAGTTTGTCTTTTATACATGTTGTTCCAAGTTTTATCCAAATTCTATATTTAAAAAATTGTTTTAACCAAACTCTTATATGTGGCCTAGTCGTAATACATCCGTTAATTTGTCTTTTATACGACATATCGTTCCAAGTTTTATCAATCTAGCTAGTACGTAGAACAGTGGAAGTGCAAGTTTCAATTGCTGTGTTGATCATATCTGAGTGAGTAAATGTTTTTGTCCTGTTTAAAGTTTTGTCGTCCTTTTACGTCTTAACTTTTAGCCTAGATTTCTACTTGTATTATCTGGGGTGCTTTTTAGAGCTGTGTTCGAGGGTGTGCGAGGTGTACTACCACACAGAGGAGGCTCCCATTTCATAAACAACGCTTTTCACACGTACTATATATTAGAAAGAATTCATTTGGCACTTTTTCTCTACAAGGGTAGTTGGGTGCTTTGAATGGGTGTAAATGTGCATTAGACTTGAATGTAAAGAGCTCATGATTTTTGTTTATGAGTGACTGAGTTGGTATGATAATAAGTTAAAGCTTTTAGTATTAATTTATTACTATTGTTATTATTTTTTTTATTGAACAAAAGTTGAAAAAAACTTTAGAAGCCTCAAAATATATCTCTTATATATATTTTAAGGCCACAAATTTACTTTCAATTTCAAATTGTTAACGATAAATGAAATTATGTTCTAAATATTTGTTAAACACATTTTAAAGTGGTCAAGAGTGACGAGGAGCTCATTAAAATTAAAATTTGGATGGTTACAATTAATATTTATCTTTATGTTTGTACATCATATTTTTTTTTGCACAGGGCCTTCGCTAAATGTACCACTTATTAATCGGTGCTTTTAGATGTATATATGGTTCATTTATCTATTATTGTTTCAACCGTTCGACTTAGCACATTTGTATTTTGTTTCATATCGCTCCAATACACATCTACATTTTGCATATTGTCTTGCACACAAAGATGGAGCCAGGAATTTGTATTGAAGGGGGCTCAATCTTTTTTACAAATTGTAACATACAATTCTTTGTTTTAGAAGCTAGGTAGTAATACACAATTACACTATGGATTTCTATCTGCTTATTCACCAAGAAAAAAAAGATAAATATAAAATTAAATATAAATGATAAATAATGTACAAACTTTTTCATAGTTTCCGACCAAAAACAACAATCGAAAAACTGCTTTTCACCATTAAAGGTGCGCTAGTTGGGGGTGGCCGAGAACCCTCCAGCCCCTTACTGGTTGTATCCGCTTGCGCATATAATTTAGTTTTGTCATAAAAATGCATTACGAAATCATACGAGAATTTTCTGTGTAAAGTATCAAGAACATGCATGTCTCAATTTGTCATAAAAATGCATATAATTTAGTTAATTTGTATGGATTTATCAATGTGGTTATGCATTTATGTAAGTGTAGTTGACACCTACAAGTACAACTGTTACGTATTATTCTTCATATAAAAAGTTGTTTTAGCCAAATTCTTATGTAGCCCAGGTGTACTACATACCATTAGAACTGTGGAAGTGCAAGTTTCAATTGCTGTGTTGAATATCCGAATGAGTAAATGTTTTGTCCTGTACTCTTTGTCTGTTTAAGGGTCCGTTGTTTTAAGTTTTAACTTTTAACCTAGCTTTCTACTTAGTAATAAAGCTAGCTTGTATAAGGTGCTTTTAGATGTATGGTTCATTTGTCTATCATTGTTCAACCGTTCGACTTGGTACATTTGCATTTTGTTACCTATCGCTCCAATAGTATCAAGAACATGCATGTCTCATTTGCATCTTCATTACACCACAATCAAATGTTAAAAGTAGGGAAAAAAACTTTATAAATTTACTTAGTATATAAAAAAATCAAGAAGATAAGTTATATGGATCCAATTATTTAGATCTGCAGCTTTAAAGAAACACAAAGGTAAAACCGAGAACGATCTTGACTACCCGCTGCGATAAAAGGAAATTCTTAAAGATAATAACACTCTATGTCACACGGAATTTAAAAGTACAAGACCGCAGTTATAGAGTGTTATTTAGCTTTAAGAATCACCATTATCGCATTACTATAAGCACAAAATATGATCCAACATATGTTTTTTGTGGAAAGGACTTGAATATGAAACAAATTGCGATTAACGACATTTCTTAAAGAAAATAACACGCTATGTCGACGGAATTTAAAAGTACAAGACCATGATTCTAAAGATGTTATTTAACTTTAAGAATCGCCGTAACCACACAACTATTGTAACTTACAAAACCGTAACAGATATATATTATTTGTTGAGGGGAGCATGAACGTCTTCAAACCCTAGACATTGTCCTGTATTTAAGGTGGTAGAAGTTACAGAAACAGTCCCTGAGGTATTGTCAGAGTTGTAAGTTTAATCCATCAATTTAAAATATATCCAAGACGTAATGTTATTGCTTTGTCTGTTCTTTATGGTCACGGTATCAAGTAAACGTAGATCGATTATTTTCAGCTTATATTCGACTAATTATTCTTAGGTTGTAATCTAGTAAAGAATTTTTTATACACAATGGTGTTCTTCTGACTCCAAAAATATAGGATACTTGCATATCATGTGTAACTAAATTTACAATGCTTGTTTATTAATTATTTATGATTATGATTTCATGTACAAGCAATTATGATTTCATGTATGTGTAACTAAATTTACATGTACAAGTAATTACGGAGTATAAATTTATGGTGGAGCTCTCGTGAATAGAGCACGTACAAACTTTTAAGGACCGCAATTGAACTATATTCCGTGCAAAGCTCCTTTAATGGTTTTTCTTCATGAGTGCAGATTCTATATTCATTGCTACATCATGGTATCTATCGTGTATGTTTGTGGACACGCGCTTCTTTGCAATTGTGTGTCTAAATGATTACCAGTCGGGTACTTCTTTTTGTTGCTGCTTTCCAGTTATCTTGCTACTAATCTACTATGTGAGTTCGTTTCCTATTAATTAGTCAATAACGTACCATTGCTACTTGATTATATATTCTCGTGTTGATCTTGTTGTATATGTTGGTACAACAATATGATGAATGTATTCAACAATCATAAAGGTTTTAACATGTTTTATGGTGGTTCTAGAGAAATATAAACACGTTCACTTTGAGCGTTAGTTTGTGTTTCTGATTTTTACATGTTTTATTGTTTATACATGTATTTAATTTAATTTAATTCAATTTATACATGTATATGGGTAGTTGGAGTGAAATAAGTTATTCTATCTGTTTCTGCTAGTCATAAAGCATTTCAAAGAAAAGAAAAGCAAAAGTTAAAAACTCTAACGTAAGTTACTCCATTGTGAAAGAAATTAACTTCGATTCACAAACGATAAGACCACAACGTTCTACGTAATTAATTTCCAACACGATATGCATTAAATATTCAACTATAAATTTGATCTTTGTAGTCATGCTCAGCAAACTATAACCAAATGACAAGACACAACCTTTCAAAAAAGATCTTTGTATCTCGCTTTGCCTTTAGTATTTTTACTTAAAAAATCTATCAATTTTATACCGCTGTTATTTATATGGGAATATATATTAGTACAATTTTGTGTAGTCAACTCTATATAATTTTGTGTTATAATTTGTGGGTTCTAAGTCATTTTATGGGTCTATGAGTCATTTTTGTGCATCTCTAAATATTTTTTAGTGTAATTTTAATTGAAGATAGTGGCCAAGATATCCCCTATTTATAATAAGATTGTTTAGTTATTTATTGATATCATAACAAATTATTTGATGAGTAATACTGAGGGTGGTGGCATTCATGATCTCATACCTCACCCATACCTCACCACTCATTAATAATATCATTCCACCTCATCTCATACCTCACATATACCTCACCATACTTTTCTAGTGGCAACCATGATTCCATACATCACTTAATTTTATTTTTTTATTTTTTATATTCATAATTATATTAAACAATTTAATAAAAACATAATATTTCACTAATAATAAAAAAAATTACATGATATTAAAAAAAAATTACATGATATTAAAAAAAAATTACATAATACTTTAAAAAAAATAACATATCTAAAAATTAGACGACCATCCATATTTCTCCGCGTACTCACGTTTTTTGGCAATAGTGATCTCTCGCATTGTCAGATCAGTTATGTGATCATGCGGTTGGTTATAGAACTTCATCGCCCGCATGAATGCCTTTTCTTCAATATTACGGATTTGTGCCGCCAACAACTTTTCGGCCAGTTCATCCTTTGCAAGCTTTTTCTCCATTATCGTTTCCAATATTTGTGTTTTCCTTACCGTGTAGTTGTCGAAGCTCGCAACATCACTTTCGTTTGTCGAGTCGGTATCGGTCTTCTTGCCTTTTCTTTTCCGTGTAGGATTTGTGTCGTCATTCAAATCCGGAATAACAGTCTCAACATTTTCATTGCTTCCGCCTCGTAGTAGCCAGATTCCGACGACTTTCTTTGTTTTTCGAAATTAGCCGAAGATGCTTGACCCACACATGGTTGTTCCGACCATTTGTCTTCACGCCTAACAATTTCCCATGCTTCAATATGAGTAAAATCCTTGCCCTTTGTTTTCTTATCATAATCGGCCAAGGCATTCTTCATGATGTCAACATCGCTACACCCACTCTCACGAAGACGTTTCTACAATTAACACAAGTATATAAATTAATACAAGTATATAAATTAAGACAAGTATATAGAGTTTAAAAATTACTTGTTGGATGCATAGCCCGTTAAAGACACCCATTGCGGTATTCATATTTTGCCACTTTGTGTTCAAGCTATGGTGACTTCGAGTAGTATCTTTCACATTTTTCTTGAAATGCTCTAGAATTCTTTTCCAAAAACCATCTCTACTTTGTTCATTCCCGATTTTTCGACATGTGGAAATATGAACCCACGCTTTTGCCAAAGCCACTTCTTCGTTTGTCGTCCAATTTTTTTTTCTCCGCTTTAGTCGATAGTTTTTTTTCGGACTTCTTGAACATCTTCATCATTTTGAGAATCGCCTAATACATAGTATAACAAAATAAATTATAACAAATAAAATTATAACAAATAAAATTATAACAAGTAATAATATAACAAATCAATTATAACAAATAAAATTATAACAAATAAAATTATAACAAGTAATCATATAACAAATAAATTATAACGAATACATAAAAAAAAAACAAGTATACCGATTGGATTTTCTTGTTGCGTTTCGGGAACATACTCAACGTCATCATCCTCGTAATCATATAGCGGTAGTTCTCGTTCGACACTTGGTTCACGCCGCGAAGGACCTTCACGGTAGTCATTGAACGGGTCGAAATCACTAGTCATCGACATCATGTATTGGCTTGGATTCATCGGTGGAGGTTGGGGATAATATTGGTGTTGATGTGATGGTAGGTTCATCGGTGGAGGTTGAGGATAATAGTGAGCGGGTTGAGGACTCATTTGGGGATAGTAGGGAGGTGGTTGTGATTGAACTTGCGGACGAACGGGTTGTGATCGAGAGCTTTTTCCACGACCTTTGGATGAGATTGAAACACTTTTTGCTTTCTTATCATCCATCTTTTTAAAAGAATGATAGTTGGAAGAAGAAGATGAGAATAAAATGTGATTTGAAAATGTTGATTAAAGTGTGTATATATATAGGGGATTTTTTTTTTTTTTTTTTAAATCACCTAACGGCTATATTTTAAGCCGTTGCCAACGGCTATATGTTGCTCACCTTCTCCATGCCAATGCGGCAATCTATGCCGATTGCTTCCCAAACCGCACCATACCTCACCACTGGCAACGGCGTTGAATATCCCACAAGTTTCACCACTGGCAACGGTGTTGAATATTCAATAGAATAGATTAAAGATTAAGGGAGAGGGTTGGATGTTCATTTGAAATCTAACATTCCACAAGTTTCTCTTTCTAGAATATCTCACTTTCTCTCTCTAAATCATCTAATCATATGCCCCATTTGTGTGTGCTAGTGTGTTTGTGAAATCCAATATGTTACAGTGTTGCCGCACGGTATGAGCCCATACCGAGCTATACCGTGCACCATTGCCACTACCCTGATTGTTTATGAATAAAACTTTACATAAAAAGTCAGGTGAGGTGCTTGAATTATTAAAGAACAAATATCACATGTTAAGCAAGAGAAGAAGGAAAAAGAAAAAGAAAAAGAAAAAGAAAAACACATAAAGAAAAAGAAAAAGAAAGACAATTATGTGTGTGTCTGTAAAAAATCTTTTTTTAGTTAACTATCTACACATTTTTAAAAAAAAAATCAAAATTATCATTACATTTCATATCACACACCAATTTCTTTTTCCGTATATGGTATTGAATAAAACTACTGACCATGTGAAGAAATCAACTAGAAGAAGAACGAAACGTCCAGGATTTTTGTGGATTTCAGTCGGTCGAAGTTTGTTTTCTCGCATTTTGAAACCTTTGTGATGTTTGCGAGTCAACGTAATTGTTACTTTTCTTCTCCATCAAGCTGATCGATCTCCACCGAGTTTGACTCATCTATCGTTTAACAAAAGAAAATTTTCATCTAAATTATGGCATATCACATTCAGTTTGGAGTTTATGCATCGGAATTAAGATACTAATATAAAAGTGATAATATAATTATCGACTAGTATTTTCAAATAACCACTCAGGAGTGCTCTAGCTGCAAAAAAAATTGTCGCTATCACACTCAAATTAACATAAACTGTTGGAAATGTATATAATTTACAAATACGTAAATGTCCGGATTCGAACTCGTGACCATGGGATTGCACACATTAGCGAATGAGAATTAAAGTTAAATAATTAATGTTAGTGTTTACGATTAATTATTGCACATTAAGTTCGTCTAACGATCGTTAAGTATTTAACGGAAAATAACTAACGACCGTTAAATATAAAGAGAAGGACTTGTAGTGTAAAATATTAATATGGAAAAGATTCGGGTAACCCTTGGGGCTTTAGAGTGGCCGGCCATAGGGGGGCTTCACAAGCCCAAACCCTAACTTGTTCCCAAAGATTTGTATCCACTATAGAGGCTAGGGTTTAGGGTTTCTCATTACTTTGTGCATTGAATTAACCCTAGATCTCTCCCTCTTCCTCTCTTGCTCTTGTTCGGCCGAACCCCCCTCCATAGGGTGTTTTGGTTTTGTTTTTTCATAAAAAAAGGACTTGTGTTAGATCTAGCAATCGCTTGATTCGTTGGTTAATTCGTGTGTACAAAACTGTGGTAGTAAGACACTATTCTTACACCTAATTGGTTTGAGTTGTAAAACAGTGAGGACAACTCTTTAAACCACTTCTTCTCGCTTTTGTTCAAGAGATCCGACATTCGCAAGAGGTATGTTATGCTTTTAATTCGATTAATTATTTATTTGTTATGATCTTAAGTCTTCCGTTGTATACTGTGGTGTCTACATGTTTTATTGTTATTCATGTATCTTAAATTCAACGGTGGTATCGAGCCGTGTTTAACAAGTAATTAATTATCAAACACATAAATAAAATAAACATGATTGTGTTATTATTTGTATGCGAGATCTAGGGTTTGCAAAACCTAAACCCTAATTTATTGGGGCAAGCGGTGCCCTAATTAGGGTTTTGTAAACTTAAGTTTTAATTGGATTAGAAACCCTAGGATGCATGCAATTTTATGTGTATTGTGAATCGCTTTTAATTGCATTAATTGTTAAGTGTAACTTATGTCCATGATAATTACATGCATGTTTTATCATGGATCTGCTTTTATTGTATGTCTTTCTTGATTAAATGATATACACTAAATATTATGATAGATCTAAAATTGGGGAAGACCTCAATCATTATTAATTTAATCAATTATGTGCTATGTGGTATGTGTTTAATTTTGACTTACGCAATCAATGAATCGATCCATGTGGCTCACCTTGAACATTATGTCAAACGGGTGAAAGTCTTAATTAAACATATGTATATTGACAGATCTTGAATTGATTATTAATAGGATTTATCAAAAGGTTTGCATGTGGCTATTTGATATGCATGACTTATTTTTTTTTTGTTATGCATTCATTGTTTATATGTTTATTTTTTAAATACTTGCTTGTTTGTTATGTGTAACAAGGGTATTTTCATAAGAAAAATAAACTGACCTAAACAATGGTGAAACATGTAATTTTTAAGCATAGTAATCATAATCGTTTAATTCATTGATTTTCATGCACAACATAGCTAGAACGGCTCACCCATTATTGACAAACTTTGTGTGTCTTAATGGAGCTACCAAGTATTCCTATGAATGTGCATAAAATCTTAAGGTTGAATTACTTTAATTTCTACGCGCCACTTTTGTGGTAATTATCCGAATAACTTGGGTCTTTTGACTCATGCAGTAGTAGGATATAGTGGTAATTAAAGGTAATTCTTTAATTGGTTATCCAATACCTCAATTAAAGTTTGATGATGAAAAGCTTATACATTAAAACAAGATATATAAATGTTTTAATAAAACCTATGTTACAAAGATGAATGCATGACATCTTTGTACATATTTGATTTGACATAAAAAAGTATTACACTTTAATTTAAGTTATATGCCATCCAGCGAAACGGAAACACCTAAGATTACCTTTTATTTTCGTGAGAACGTGACTTAGATCGTAATCATAGGGTAAAATGTCCACGTGTCGTGAGAACGGGCATGGACGATTTTGCAGTTTCTTAAGTTGGACAACTTAATTGAGTTAGGCGGTGAGAACTGGCAACTCAAGGCATAAGATGGGATAAAACATGTTTACATGGCAATTGAAATTGGCTATATGTAAATCCCATAAATCTAGGAATTGCAATTGAAATTGGCAATTGAGCAAAAGCTCTACCACTTTGTATAAGGTTCATTAATAGCCGATCAACTGACGTGATGAGATTATGACAATTTGGATCTTAGTTTTCAATAATAATTAATTGGTTATATGAATATGAACCTTGTGTATTTAATTGTTTATTGAAAAGGAAAATTATCAAAATACTAATTATGGTTTTTTGAACTTTTTCTGTAGATGGCTCATCAACCTGAAAACACTATGAGCTTAATGAGTTTCGCTTTCAAAGATATGATTGGAAGAGACAAGTCGACCGCCCTAATTTCAATGATTGGCATCGTGCACTTAGGATCATCCTTCGTGTGGCCAAAAGACTTGATATTTTGACTACACCTCTGCCTGATGCTCCTCTCGACATGGCAACTGCTCTTGAACAAGAGGCATATCGTGTTGAATATGAGAAGCACAATGATGTGGCGTGTCTAATGCTTTCGGGGATGTCTGCTCAATTGCAAAAACAATTTGAGCACTATCCACCTATGAGCATGCTAGATGAACTCAAACGTATGTTTGAGAAGCCACCTGCAGCTGAACTATATGAATTGATTGAAAAGGTTCATAGTCGCAAGCGGTGAGGTTGGCAACTGTCTCCCGACCACGCCCTTGAGATGAAACATCACTTGGACCAATTGGAGAAGCTCTACCGTGGTTACTTGAATGATGTATGTGTCGGCCTCATCAATCACTCCCTTAATCAGAACGATTTGGTGATTTTGTCCAAAATTTTAACATGCATTGCACGGGAAGACAAGTGAATGAGTTACATGCAATGCTTGTAGACTTCGAGAAGAGAGTGTTAAAGAAGGCTCCTACACCGCTTGTACTAGCAATACACGGTGGTAGGGTGAATAAGCCAAAGCCGCAAGTAGATAAGAAAGGAAAGGAAAAGGAAAGGGAAACAAGTTGTCATCCCACCACTCCTAAGAAGATGATAAGGTTTTAAATGTACCTTTTGAGGGTCGTTTAAGCCCTTATTTGATCACTTTGTATCCGTTATTATGATAAGGTTTTAAATGTACCTTTTGAGGGTCGTTTAAGCCCTTATTTGATCACTTTTGTATCCGTTATTACTTAATATCATTCCTTTTCACTTTTAGGTCTCTTGAAGGCAAATTGTCAGTAATGGCACTTATTTGGACCAAAAGGCGCGGATATCTGAAGAAAATGGCCAAAGTCAAGAATCGAGACACTCAAGTCAGCTGAAATACAAGGTGATGCTTAATCATGACGCCGTCGGAGCATTTTGTGACGACACGAAGCCAAATTTCTTATTTTCAAGTGACGGTGTCGCTTTAAAAGAGTAGGCCGTCGCAACTCGGATGACCTAGATTTGATCCAGACGGCGTCGAGAGAAGGGGACGGCGTCACAAGCATAAGGTGACGCCGCCACAAGACTAACGTAGCCAAGACGAAACCCTAATGACGGCGACCGACGGCGCCACAAATCATAAGGTGACGCCGTCGCGATTGTAATATTATATATAGAATCCGAATTTTTCGCTTTTAGTGTGTAGTCTTTTGGAGTAAAACCTAAACCGAACCAAGGCTGTCTTGTACAAGATTTTAGGGTTCCAAACCCTATCTTACATCAAGATAAGTGTTTTACTTCATTAATTCAATTATGTCTTCAATTATTTGTGTGTATGCTTGCATGTTCTCCATGTCCGGATAATTTACTTGTGTGTTTTCTTAGGGAATATGAAACTTAATTATTAAATATTGATTGGTTGTCTCTTATCTTAATTGATTAATGATCTAGTAATGCGATAGGTCATTCGTTGTGTAATTAATGCTTGATTAATCTTTGTGAACCTTGGGCTATAGCACTTAGAGCGGTTGTAGGCTAAACTATCCAAAGAGTGCCTTAGAGTTAGAGTTTATAATCCCTAGAGGGTTTTGTAGATGAGACCCTTTGGTAAGTTCAAAGAGTTAGAGATAAACGATACCCTACGACTTTAGACACACAACGCGATTAAGAATAAGGACGTGACAATTCAACCATCAATAGGAGATAATTAAGGAGTAATAAAACCTAAGTGAACACATCTTTAAACTATCATATGAGCACACAATAATTAGACATAGACTACATACACCTTAGATTAGATAATTAGATAAGTAGAGTAATCGGTAGAAATACCAACCCCAAATCCAAACCCCGAGATTCATACCTTTCTATTTCCTAAAAACATAAAAGATAAAAATAATCTTCCTCAACCCCAACCTTAGCGTAGTAACTTCTCACTAGCATTCCTATTCCCCAGAGAACGATATCAATACCGTGGCTTACCCTAATACTACACTACAACGATTAGGTTCATCGCCTAGGGTGTTATAAAACTTGCTCGATTTAAAAGGAAGTTCCTTTGACCACGAACGACACGTGTAGCGTTATCAAGTTTTTGGCCGCTGCGGGAATAGAATAGCTAGTTAGTAGTCCACCTCATTTAGGTTTCTTTGCTTGATTCCTATCAAGTAAAATTTTCTCAATTTTTAGCTTTCTCGTAGTCTATCCCCCTTCTTCGTGACCTTTGTTCGTAAACCCATCACTTTTAATCATGGAAGGTGATAACCAACCACCATTCATCAACCTACCACCAAATGACCCGCCAAGAGCCCGTACTCTTGGTGAATACTCGAGACCAAGCCACCTAGGCTATAGGAACACCATTGAGCTTCCCGACCAAGCCCAAACTACGGCCCTGCGATCCGACACCATCCGGTTGGTGCAAAACGGATGTGCATTCCATGGACTTCGCTCAAGATCCTAATAAGCATCTAAGGGATTTCCTTAAAATTGTCGATTCCATCGACCTTGATGCTACTACTCGGGAGACCACGCTGCGTCTCTTCCAATTCTCTCTACGGGACCAAGCTAGTAATTGGCTTGAGCGACTTCCACGGCTCCATCTCAAGTTAGGATGATCTCACCTCTAGCTTCCTTGCTCAATTTTTCCCACCGGGGAGAACCACTAAACTTAGGAATGACATCTTGATGTTCCAACAACGTCAAGGTGAATCTCTCTACGAAGCATGGACTCGATTCAAGGAATTACTTCATAAAGTCCCTCATCACGGCATTGATCTTTGGCTTCAAGTCCAAATCTTTTATGATCATGTCAACTTCCCCACAAAGTGATCCATTGACCAAGCGGCCGGTGGAAAACTTAGTGATCTCACCGCGGAAGAATCATGGGGTATAATAGAGGACCTTGCTCTCTATGACAATGAAAGTTGGAATGACCCCCGTGAGCTGCCCAAAACCGTTAAGGCAATCTCCTTGCCTCCCATTGACTTGCAATCTTCCGACCGTAGGATGATCGAACTTGAAGATCAAGTTAAATTCCTAATGAGTTCCTACGAAAATCCTAAGTCTTCACATCAAGTGAATAAAATCACTCTTCCTTGTGAGTTATGTAGTGGTCCCCATGACACTCGTGATTGCACAAGACTCCCCGAACAAGCTTTTGCGGATTACGCCTCCATGCGTACCGACGGAACAGGAGAGAAGTGTTACACTTTCAAGCCCGAACAAAACAACTTAGGAAACTCTTACAACCCCTCATGGAGAAATCACCACAACCTTAAGTGGAACCAAAACTCAAGCACGCCCCAAAGCTCATCTAGTCCACCTAATAGGTTCAATTCTCTAAACACCGGGAACCCCGCTAATCTTGAGGCAATTGCATCTAGATTCATGTCATCTCAAGAAACTCGATTGACTAAGCTTGAAGCCGATTTTAAGCAAAGACAAGGCGAGATGACAAACAAGCTTGATGCTTTCTTAAAAGCCTTTAATGAACGAGAAATTAGAGCACTTCCAAGTGACACTATAAAGAACCCAAAAGTGAATTCGATTTTGTCGACTTCATATTCTTGTTCACCATGGGAGAGTGCACATCCATGCCCCTCACACCCAACGGTTCACTCGGTAAATGCTATCAAAAAGGGGTCCAAGCCATCCAAAATGAGGTACCAAGGCCCTGCACCATTGGTAGAACCTACTCTTGAGAAACCATTCAACCAAGAACCCAACCCTAGTCTAGAGGAGGAGTACAAGGAACTCCATCAAGAAAAACCGGTTCTTGAAGTCTTAGCTCATGCACCTTATTATAATGCTTTAAAAGAAAAATATGAGTTAGAACTTAAACTTGGAAAACATGGGTCCGCTTTTGTGTGAAATAATCTACCTAAAAAGTTAGACGATCCTGGGCTATTTACTCTTCCATGTAGGCTTGGAACTTCCAAACCTCTCGATGCTCTAGCCGACTTAGGATCATGCATCAATCTTGTTCCGTTGTCCCTCCATAGAAGCCTTAACTTAGGTAAGATAGAACCAACGGAAACCATCTTAGGTCTAGCGGACGGTAGTGTTGCATATCCGGTGGGGATAATTAAAGACATGGTAGTACATGTAGCAGAGTTGACTCTTTTGGCCGACTTTCATGTGCTAGACATTAATAAGGACCCGACATGCCCATTACTAGTAGGAAGAGGATTCTTAGCTACCGCTAGTGCTATCATCGATTGTAAGATGTCCAAGATAGTGGTAGGAGAGGAAGTGCTAGATCAATCTACGATGTCAAAAGCATACATACTACAAAGAAGAGGAAATCCCACATGAGATTAGGTTGGATAGCGCCTCTAGATATGGACCTTGGATAGATAAGAACCTCATAGGTCCCTAACGACCTTTCTACTTAGATGAAGCCTTTGCTAGTAATGCAACTTTCCATGAAAAAGAGATGGCTAGGGACATGGAAGTGAACCCATTCGAGGACGCCTTGGTATTTAGGAAGATGACCGAGTTCCTAGGAAGTTTGCCCGTCAACCTTGTCATGAATAGGTGGAAATTTGAAAAGCCTAAACAAAAGTGGGATTGGAATAGACCACCTAGTGATGGTAATGGAGAGTGGCACATTAGGATAACAATCTACGATCCCGATGGAGAGAAGTTTGAAAAGGCATGTCGAACCGAACGTACTACTAGGAACCTAAATGATAATTTTGATCCTTATGACATTGTTAAGGATAAGCTTACTTATATCGGCACGTAAAGGCACGACTACGAGTCTAGCTACAAGACTCTTAAATAAATAAAAGCGCTTCGTGGGAGGCAACCCATGCTTAATTGTTTGCTTGTTTATGTCATATATCTTTTATTGATTACTTATTCTCATGTTTAAATTTGTAAAATGCTTTATTTCATTTTAACCTCGCCTTAATTGCATATAAAGGTATTTTACATAAAGGATAAGTGTAGAGAGGATTACACACGTTTTCAAAGAAACGTAAACATGAGAATAGCAATTAATTAAAAGATATATATGTGTGTTTGTTCGAGTCAAATGCTTGTATCGAGTCATAATGGATGTTTTGCGTAAATTTTCCGATTCTAAAGATGTAAATTTTTCGTAATTTTTTCGTAAAATCGCAGACCGCTTTTTGTCAGATAACCGACGGCGTCAGATCGCAACTCGATGGCGTCGGGAAGGAGTAAAACAACAGATTACTTTTTTCTTGTTTTCCGAGCTACTTATAAATTTTGGAATTTTTCGTGTCTTAATTTTCCGTAAATTTCAGTAAACATCCATTCCACAAGCATTATATCCTAGTTTAGTAGAGTCTTATATATATTATTACCGCCAATTTTACGTGAAGGTTTCGTTTGTTTTCTTCGAATGTGCGTGTTTTATTTATCAAGAAAAAGAAACAAAAGATTGGAAGGAGCTTTTCACGCATACATTTTTCTTGGAAAGGATTTAACCACCACTTTACACGGATCCTACCGAGCTAATCGGGGAGTACTAGTTTCTTTCTTTTAATTACCTTCCATGATCATAACTTTGATATTTCGGGAACATTGGGGACAATGTTCGGTTTAAGTGTAGGGAGGAAAATAAACGGAACTTAGAAACTATGCTTATCCTTGATTATTTGCTTTGTCCAATTGTATTTGTGTAATAAACCATGAGAAAATGTCGGTTAAGGTAATTTTGGCACCAAATTTAAAATTTTCATGACATATAGGAGTGGGCCATTAGTCTTAACAAAAGCGTCTCACGGATAGGAAGTTGCATGACTAGCACAAAACCCTTTACCACCTAAATTCCACCTAAAATGCGAGGATCGCCCTTAGATTAGTAGGAATTAAAGCATTCATCTTTAATGCTTAGAGTGTGAACCGGTAGTATAATAGATTCTAGAACTTGTTTTGTGATGCATCCCGAGATCGCTAGTAAGACTACACTTGTGTAGTTAGGAATAACTAAATGATAAGAGGCATTAGGATAACCCTTGTTTGATACCGTAATATAATTACTTCTTCCACATCGGTTGAGTAATTCCCCACACCTTTGCGTTGTACTCATCTTTAGTACACGATACCCTAGTTAACCCTCGAGCCTATCCTTTTGCGGTTCTCGTGATGTTTCGGTTTTTCCGAATATCAATGAAGAGCATTGTTTACACCCCACCCCAAATGTACACCCAAATCGCCTTAGCCTACCTTGTATGCACTCACTTTTAGTGCATTATTGTTATCACCCTAAACCCTTAGTTCAATTATCTAGTTGCTTGCATGAGTTGCTAAGTCGAGTCATATCCTTTGTACACAGTTTTGGGACGATTGGGACTCATGGGAAAAAGTTAAAGTTTATGAAATGACTAGAAGGGAACGTTAAATTCCCTTATTTACGTAATAACGTACCCCAAGTGTTTTGATCTTTTCAATTCGGGTCAAATTAGTGTTAGAGTAATAAAAACTCAAGTGTAGGGATGTGCTTATAAATCCCTATCATTTTGATGTTACCGTAGAGGATGGTAGAGTAAAAGTGTATAAAAAAAAATACGGGCTACCATCCTACATCTATCCTTTAAATTTATGTTTATTTGTTTCAGTTATCTAGAGTTTAGAGTGTCGAGTCTTGGCTTGGCTTAGCAACGCCATTCTTCGTATGCTTGTAACATAGAGATTTTTGACTTGCCACCATTAAATAGCCTATCTCACCAAACCCTTTGTTTCCCTACCGTAAGCCTAACGTTACAACCCTTTAAAGACCTCTTTGATAGTATTTCCTAGGTGCTTACGCCAAAGCGATGGAGGTTTGATCTATTCTCAAGCCTATGGTAATCTATGTACTAGGACCGGTTAATGAGTGTTTATCTTCCATTTCCAACTTGTTATATTTCATATACACCGAGAGATGTGAGTATCCAAACACCCCATGTGAGGTGCTAGTATGTAATTTCCGTGCTTGTTATGACTTTTATGGGCTTATATGTGTTGTGGATTGTTTTAAACCAATGCTTCATGACCCTAACTTATAAATTAATTGGCTAAAAGCACATTTGCTTGAGGACAAGCAAATACCAAGTGTAGGGATATTTGATAAGGTTTTAAAATGTACCTTTTGAGGGTCGTTTAAGCCCTTATTTGATCACTTTGTATCCGTTATTACTTAATATCGTTCCTTTTCACTTTTAGGTCTCTTGAAGGCAAATTGTTGGAATGGCACTTATTTGGACGAAAAGGCGGATATATGAAGAAAATGGCCAAAGTCAAGAATCGAGACACTCAAGTCTTTGAAATACAAGGGACGGCGTCAGTGTTAATCTATGACGCCGTCGGATCACTTTTGTGACGGACAAGAGCCAAATTACTTATTTTCAAGTGACGGTGTCGCTTTAAAAGAGTAGGTCGTCGCAACTCATGACGGCCTAGATTTGATCCAGACGCGCCGAGACTGAAGGGACAACATCACAAGCATAAGGTGACACCGTCACAAGACTAACATGGCCAAGACGAAACCCTAATGACGGCGACCGACGGCGCCACAAATCATAAGGTGACGCCGTCGCGATTGTAATCTTATATATAGAATCCGAATTTTTCGGTTTTAGTGTGTAGTCTTTTGGAGTAAAACCTAAACCGAACCAAGGCTATCTTGTACAAGATTTTAGGGTTCCAAACCCTATCTTACATCAAGATAAGTGTTTTACTTCATTAATTCAATTATGTCTTCAATTACTTGTGTGTATGCTTGCATGTTCTCCATGTCCGGCTAATTTACTTGTGTGTTTGCTTAGGAATATGAAACTTAATTATTGAATATTGATTGGTTGTCTCTTATCTTAATTGTTAATGATCTAGTAATGCGATAGGTCATTCGTTGTGTAGTTAATGCTTGATTAATCTTTGTGAACCTTAGACTATAACACCTAGAGTAGTTGTAGGCTAAACCATCCAAAGAGTACCTTAGAGTTAGAGTTTATAATTCCTAGAGATTTTGTAGACGAGACCCTTTGGTAGTTTCAAAGAGTTAAGGACAAACGCATACCCTACGACTTTAGACACACAACGCGATTAAGAATAAGGACGTGACAATTCAACCATCAATAGGAGATAATTAAGGAGTAATAAAACCTAAGTGAACACATCTTTAAACCATCATACGAGCACACAATAATTAGACATAGACTACATACACCTTAGATTAGATAATTAGATAAGTAGAGTAATCGGTAGAAATACCAACCCCCAAATCCAAACCCCGAGATTCGTACCTTTCCTTTTCTTAAAAACATAAAAGATAAAAAATAATCTTCCTCAACCCCAACCTTAGCGTAGTAACTTTTCACTAGCATTCCTATTCCCCAGAGAACGATATCAATACCGTGGCTTACCCTAATACTACACTACAACGATTAGGTTCATCGCCTAGGTGTTATAAAACTTGCTCGAAGAAAAGGAAGTTCCTTTGACCCCGAACGACGCGTGTAGCATTATTAAGCCCTTATTACTACTTAATTTCGTTCCTTTTCACTTTTAGGTCTCTTGAAGGCAAATTTCGGAATGACACTTATTTGGATGAAAAGGCGCGAATATATGAAGAAAATGGCCAAAGTCAAGAATCGAGACACTCATCGAAATTGAAGGGGAAGGCATCGCTTAATCATGCGACACCGTCGCATACATCTTGAGACAACTCGTAGAGAAAATTGCTTAATTTACAAGTGACGGTGTCGTTTAAAAGAGTAGGTCGTCGCAACTCGACGGCCTAGATTTGGATCCAACGGCGCCGAGGTTGAAGGGACGGCGCGCCACGAGCATAAGGTGACGCCGTCACAGAGTTGACATGGCCAAGACGAAACCCTAATGACGGCGACGACCGCGGCCACAAATTATAAGGTGACGCCGTCGCATTTTGTAATCTTATATATAGAATCCGAATTTTTCGTTTGAGGAGGTAGTTTTTTGGAGTAAAACCTAAACCGAACCAAGGCTGTCTTGTATAGTATTTTAGGGTTCCATACCCTATCTTACATCAAGATAAGTGTTTTACTTCATTAATTCAATTATGTCTTCAATTGTTTGTGTGTATGCTTGCATGTTCTCCATGTCCGGCTAATTTACTTGTGTGTTTGCTTAGGAATATGAAACTTAATTATTGAATATTGATTGGTTGTCTCTTATCTTAATTGTTAATGATCTAGTATTGCGATAGGTCATTCGTTGTGTAATTAATGCTTGATTAATCTTTGTTGAACCTTAGCTTATAGTTACTTAGAATTGTAGGCTAAACTATCCAAAGATAACCTTAGAGTTAAGTTTATGAATCCTAGAGATTTTGTAGTCATTAACCTTTGGTAAGTTCAAAGAGTTAGGGATAAACGATACCCTACGACCTTAGACACACAACGCGATTAAGAATAAGGACGTGACAATTCAACCATCAATAGGAGATAATTAAGGAGTAATAAAACCTAAGTAAACACATCTTTAAACATCATACGAGCACACAATAATTAGACATAGACTACATACACCTTAGATTAGATAATTAGATAAAGTAGAGTAATCGGTAGAAATACCAACCCCAAATCCAAACCCCGAGATTCGTACCTTTCCATTTCCTAAAAACATAAAAAGATAAAAATAATCTTCCTCAACCCCAACCTTAGCGTAGTAACTTCTCACTAGCATTCCTATTCCCCAGAGAACGATATCAATACCCGTGGCTTACCCTAATACTACACTACAACGATTAGGTTCACCGCCTAGGTGTTGAAAACTTGCTCAACGAAAAGGAAGTTCCTTTGACCCCGAACGACGCATTGTAGCATTATCAAGTTTTTGGCACCGCAGGGGAATAGAATAGCTAGTTAGATTTCCACCTCGCTTAGGTTTCTTTGCTTGATTCCTATCAAGTAAGCTTTTTCTCAATTTTAGCTTCCTCGTAGTCTATCCCCTTCTTTGTGTTTGTGTTCAGTAAAACCCTTTTCATTTGTCGCTATGGCAAGTGAAGTTGCATTTGAATCATTAACAAATGAGGAACAATTGAATTTCGCAAGATTGGATTGCTTTTTATTGTTCTAATGAATTTGTGAGTGATCTTAGAGATATCCAAAAGGAGACGGTGTAAGGTTGGATGGATTTGATAAATTTTGTGCTTGTGTGGCTTCTATTCAACAATCATTGTTAGAATCAACTCCTTTTAGTGAGACCATCCGGAAAAAATTTGAGAAAAGCCTCCTAAGCATAAACCATCGCTTGTCACAACTGAGGAAATGGATAAGGAGGATTTATCCAACCTTAGGCATCATGATAAAAAGACCTAGTTTTTAAGAACATGGAACCTAAACCCGAACAAGATTGTGAGATGGTTATAGTTGAACCGCCTAGTTTCATGTGGGATAGATTTCAAAACATATGACACGCATGAGGAATCCTTTAGGCAAATAGAACATAGTGATCAAATTTTGAGAATGATTCTTATGAATCGGACCAAGAATTTGAAATGGCTAAAGAAGGATTTGAGATACTTAGGAGTGTATTTGGGTTAGATCATACTAAAACACATGATGAACATTTAGGAGATCTAGATATAATGGAGAATGAGGTGGAAACTCCAAGCCCACAAGCCCTACCATCAATTGAGGAACACACATCGCCTATAACTTACCCTAAGAAGTAGAAGAGACTATAGGAACTCCGATTGATATAGAACCTTTGGACCAAACACACTAGAGAATGTAGGTTTAGATGCTTGTTGTCATGACCTCTCTTAGTCCTAGGGAAGTTCCTAATTTTGATGAACCGAGCCTCAACCAAAACCTTACCCAATTTTCCATCTTTAGATGTGAATCTTGAATTGAATTAGGCCCCAATCCACCCATCAAAATAAATAGTCCGGTAGTTGCTTGATAAAGGTGGTAGACTCTAGGCCATGTAGAGTGGAAGCTAATATAGGAGTAACCCATGACCTTACACACTTATATCACCCATTCATGGTTGATAACAAGAAACATTATGGGTTTAAACCGGGTTTATTAGGTCAAGATGGATCCTTAACTAAGAATCTTTTGAAGTTGATAAGATGATCCATTTTAGAGAGAGATTTGATTCACCCGCTACACCAATAGAATTAGGTAAGGTTATAATGAATGGAGCACACCTTTGAGCATATAAATCACTCATCACCTCTCCTCACGTAGCAAATTTCCACCCTAAGGGTGTGTATCGCTACTATCACCCGCACTTAAACTTAAGTGTAGGAAAACCTCCCTTTATCCATTAAATAAGGGTAGAGTCAAGCTCGTGACTCGAACAAAAACAAGCGCTTCTTGGGAGGCAACCCATGTGTATTTGTTTTTCATTTTTATTTATGTGTCATATATCTTTTATTATTACTTATTCTCATGTTTGAATTTGTAAAATGCTTTATTTTGTCTTTAACCTCGCCTTAATTACATATAAAGGTATTTTACATAAGGGATAAGTGTAGGAGGATTACACACGTTTTCAAAAGAAACGTAAACATGAGAATTACAATTATTTAAAAGATATATATGTGTTTGTTCGAGTCAAATGCTTGTATCGAGTCATAATGGATGTTTTGCATGAAATTTTCCGATTCTAAAGATGTAAATTTTCCGTAATTTTTCCGTAAAATCGCAGACCGGTTTTGTCAGGATAACTGACGGCGTCAGATCGCAACTCGACGGTGTTAGGAAGGAGTAAAACAACAGATTACTTTTTCTTGTTTTCGAGCTACTTATAAATTTTGGAATTTTTGTGTCTTAATTTTCCATAAAATTGTAAACATCCATTCCACAAGCATTATATCCTAGTTTAAGTAGAGTCTTATATATATTATTACCGCCGATTTTACGTGAAGGTTTCGTTTGTTTTCTTCAAGTGTGCGGTTTTATTTATCAAGAAGAAGATACAAAAGATTGGAAGGAGCTTTTCACGCATACATTCTTCTTGAGAAAGGATTTAACCACTACTTTACACGGATCCTACCGAGCTAATCGGGGAGTACTAGTTTTTTCGCTTTTAATTACCTTCCATTATCATAACTTTGATATTCGGGGAACATTGGGGACAATGTTCGGTTTAAGTGTAGGGAGGAAAATAAAACGGAACTTTGAAACTATGCTTATCCTTGATTATTTGCTTTGTCCAATTGTATTTGTGTAATAAACCATGAGAAAATATCGGTTAGGGTAATTTTGGCACCAAATTTAAAATTTTCATGACATATAGGAGTGGGCCATTAGTCTTAATAAAGCGCCTCACGGATAGGAAGTTATATGACTAGCACAAAACCCTTTACCACTTAAATTCCACCCAAAATGTGAGGATCGCCTTAGATTAGTAGGAATTAAAGCATTCATCTTTAATGCTTAGAGTGTGAACCGGTAGTATAATAGATTCTAGAACTTGTTTTGTGATGCATCCCGAGATCGCTAGTAAGACTACACTTGTGTAGTTAGGAATAACTAAATGATAAGAGGCATTAGGATAACCCTTGTTTGATACCCGTAATATAATTACTTCTTCCACATCGGTTGAGTAATTCCCCCACACCTTTGCGTTGTACTCATCTTTAGTACACGATACCCTAGTTAACCCTCGAGCCTATCCTTTTCGCGGTTCTCGTGATGTTTCGTTTTTCCGAATATCAATGAAGAGCATTGTTTACACCCCACCCCAAATGTACACCCAAATCGCCTTAGCCTACCTTGTATGCACTCACTTTAGTGCATTATTGTTATCACCCTAAACCCTTAGTTCAATTATCTAGTTGCTTGCATAAGTTGCTAAGTCGAGTCATATCCTTTGTACACGCTTTGGGACGATTGGGACTCATGGGAAAAGTTAAAGTTTATGAAATGACTGGAAGGAACGTTAAATTCAAATTTCCTTTATTTGCGTAATAATGTACTCCAAGTGTTTTGATCTTTTCAATTCGGGTCAAATTAGTGTTAGAGTAATAAAACTCAAGTGTAGGGATGTGCCTATAAATCCCTATCATTTTGATGTTACCGTAGAGGATGGTAGAGTAAAAGTGTATGAAAAAAAAATAAAAAAATAAAAAAAAAAAGAAAAAAAGAATGTTAAAAAAAAAAAAAAAAACATATGGGCTACCATCCTACATCTATCTTTAAATTTATGTTTGTTTGTTTCAAGTTATCTAGAGTTTAGAGTGTCGAGTCTTGGCTTAGCTTACGCCATTCTTCGTATGCTTGTAACATAGAGATTTTTGACTTGCCACCACTAAATAGCCTATCCCACCAAACCCTTTGTTTCCCTACCGTAAGCCTAACGTTACAACCCTTTAAAGACCTCTTTGATAGTATTTCCTAGGTGCTTACGCCAAAGCGATGGAGGTTTGATCTATTCTCAAGCCTATGGTAATCTATGTACTAGGACCGGTTAATGAGTGTTTATCTTCCATTTCCAACTTGTTATATTTCATATACACCCGAGAGATGCGAGTATCCAAACACCCCATGTGAGGTGCTAGTATGTAATTTCCGTGCTTGTTATGACTTTTGTGGGGCTTATATGTGTTGTGGATTGTTTTAAACCAATGCTTCATGACCCCTAACTTATAAATTAATTGGCTAAAAGCACATTTGCTTGAGGACAAGCAAATACCAAGTGTAGGGATATTTGATAAGGTTTTAAATGTACCTTTTGAGGGTCGTTTAAGCCCTTATTTGATCACTTTTGTATCCGTTATTACTTAATATCGTTCCTTTTCACTTTTAGGTCTCTTGAAGGCAAATTGTTGGAATGGCACTTATTTGGACAAAAAGGCGTGAATATATGAAGAAAATGGCCAAAGTCAAGAATCGAGACACTCAAGTCAATTGAAATACAAGGGACGCGCCATCGCTAAATGTGACGCCCGTCGCATCACTTTTGTGACAACTCGTAGCCAAATTGCTTATTTACAAGGGACGATGTCGGGGCTTTAAAAGAGTAGGTCGTCGCAACTCGCACGACCTAGATTTGATCCAGACGGCGTCCGAGATGAAGGGACGGCGTCACAAGCATAAGGTGACGCCGTCACAAGACTAACGTGGCCAAGACGAAACCCTAATGACGGCGACCGACGGCGTCACAAATCATAAGGTGCGCCGTCGCGATTGTAATCTTATATATAGAATCCGAATTTTTCGTTTTAGTGTGTAGTCTTTTGGAGTAAAACCTAAACCGAACCAAGGCTGTCTTGTACGGTATTTTAGGGTTCCAAACCCTATCTTACATCAAGATAAGTGTTTTACTTCATTAATTCAATTATGTCTTCAATTACTTGTGTGTATGCTTGCATGTTCTCCATGTCCCGCTAATTTACTTGTGTGTTTGCTTAGGAATATGAAACTTAATTATTGAATATTGATTGGTTGTCTCTTATCTTGATTGTTAATGATCTAGTAATGCGATAGGTCATTCGTTGTGTAGTTAATGCTTGATTAATCTTTGTGAACCTTAGACTATAACACCTAGAGTAGTTGTAGGCTAAACCATCCAAAGAGTACCTTAGAGTTAGAGTTTATAATTCCTAGAGATTTTGTAGACGAGACCCTTTGGTAGTTTCAAAGACTTAGGGACAAACGCATACCCTATGACTTTAGACACACACTGCAATTAAGAATAAGGATGTGACAATTCAACCATCAATAGGAGATAATTATGGAGTAATAAAACCTAAGTGAACACATCTTTAAACCATCATACGAGCACACAATAATTAGACATAGACTACATACACCTTAGATTAGATAATTAGATAAGTAGAGTAATCGGTAGAAATACCAACCCTCAAATCCAAACCCCGAGATTCGTACCTTTCCATTTCCTAAAAAAACATAAAAAGATAAAAATAATCTTCCTCAACCCCAACCTTAGCGTAGTAACTTCTCACTAGCATTCCTATTCCCCAGAGAACGATATCAATACCGTGGCTTACCCTAATACTACACTACAACGATTAGGTTCACCGCCTAGGGTGTTATAAAACTTGCTCGACGAAAAGGAAGTTCCTTTGACCCCGAACGACGCGTGTAGCGTTATCGAAGAACCACGCAAAGAAAAGGAGAATCCTAAGAAGGATTTAACTTGCCACCCTGCGCAACTCACTGTGCCACTGGGCGGAACTATCGGTTTATACGAATGAGTGCCTTGAATAAAAATAAGATGGTGCCTAGCTCATCGGTATTTTTATGTTTGAATTATTTTCTTTTCCTCATAAGCAAAATTCACGGATATATGATACGGGTTGTGGTACTCACATCTATAATACATCGCAGGACTTAGAGGAGTAAGGAAGGCGACTGTGGAGAGAGATACTTGTACGTTGGCCATGGAAAGCGTGCGGTTGTCGAAGCCATAGGGACTTTTGATTTAGTGTTGCCTTGTGCTTAATTTTGGAACTAAATAATTGTCATTTGCACCTCCATTGTTAGGGGTGTTATTTGAGTTTCTTTGTTAAAAGATATTGGTTTTGTGCACACTTTTACCATTTATGGAATTTCAGTTTCTTTAAATAATGTTTTTTACTTTAATGCAATTCCTATGCTTGGTGTGTTTGAAATTGATATGAATGGTTGTGTATCAAATGAAAATAATTCGTTGTATAGCATTAGCAATAAGAAGAGCAAGTTGAACTATGACTCTTCTTATCTTTGGCATTGTCGCCTTGCCCATATAGGCAAGAAACACATGGAAAAGCTGCAACACGATGGGATTTTACAAACGGTCAATGATGAATCATTTGACAAATGCGAGTCTTGCATAGCTGGGAAGATGACAAGGAAACCTTTTTCACCACAAGTGGAAAGGGCTTCTGATCTACTTGGATTGATACACACTGATGTGTGTGGTCCACTTAGACATGTGTCAAAACGTGGTGCTTCCTACTTCTTAACCTTTACGGATGATTTCGGTCGTTATGGTTATGTTTATTTACTAAAACATAAACATGAAGTCTTTGAAACATTTAAGGTTTTCAAAAGTGAAGTAGAATTACAACTCGGTAAGAAGATTAAAGCTCTTCGATCCGATAGAGGTGGTGAGTATATAAGTCAAGAGTTCAAAGATTACTTAATGAGTGTGGAATTATCCAAGAACTCACATCTCCTTATAATCCACAACAAAATGGTGTATCTGAAAGGAGAAATCGTACTTTACTTGACATGGTACGATGAATGTTTGAACTTACGACTCTTCCTTTTACTTTTGGGATTATGCCCTTGAAACTACTATTCGCATTTTGAATATGGTTCCAACGAAGAAGGTTGTTAACACTCCATATGAAATATGGACGAGAAAAACTCCCAACTTTTCTTACTTAAAGGTGCAGGGATGTGAGGCGTTTGTTAAACGTGACTCACCGGATAAGCTCCAACCAGATCGTTAAGTGTATCTTTGTAGGATACCCTAAGGAAACTATGGGTTACTACTTTTACTACCAGTGAGAACAAAGTCATAGTGGCTAGGTATGGATATTTCCTTGAAAGGAATCTCATATCTCAAGAACTCGGTGGGAGAGTATATGATCCGGAATATGATCAAGAAGATACAACACCTTCGAAAATACTAGCCAACTTCAAGAAGAGCACGAAAGCTTAGGCGCTCCTCCCAAGTTGTTCCCATTCGTAGGTCCGAAAGGACTATACGTGCACCGACCATCTATGTCTTAACGTAGAGGTGGAGGAAAATATAGTTGGGGATCTTAATGAACCTACCAACTATAAGGCGCCATGGTCGATCCCGAAAAGGATAAATGGCGATTGCTATGAATGGGAAATGCAATCCATGAAAGATAATGATGTCGGATTGAAGTTGACCTTCCTCCCAATGCTAAAGTCGTTGGAAGTAAGTGGATCTTCAAAAGAAAACCGACATGGATGGCAATGTACACACCTACAAGGCTTGTCGGTAGCTAAAGGTTTTACTCAAACCTATGGCATTGATTATGAGGAGACATTCTCTCCTATAGCGGACATAAGAGCTATTAGGATTCTCATAGCTATAGACGCACACTATGACTATGAGATTTGGCAAATGGATGTCAAAACGCTTTTCGAATGGCCGTCTAGATGAAGACATCTATATGGCACAGTAGGAGGGTTTGTGAATCCATTATTTCCTAACCGTGTATGCAAGCTTAAGAGGTCCATTTATGGACTGAAGCAAGCATCAAGGCAATGGAATAAAAGATTCGATGGAGAAATCGAAAGTTTTGGATTTACTCAGAATCTTGATGAGCCGTGTGTATATCAAAAAGCTAGTGGGAGTCATGTTACTTTCCTTATTCTGTATGTCGATGACATATTAATCATGGGAAATCATATACCAAGTCTAAATGAGGTGAAAGCCTATCTTGGTAAATGTTTTTCGATGAAAGACTTAGGGGAAGCAGCATACATACTCGAAATCAAGATCTACAGGGATAGATCAAGGCGGCTAATTGGTTTAAGCAAAAGTGCTTACATTGACAAAATATTGAAGAGATTCAATATGCAAAATTCCAAGAAGGGATTTTTGCCAATGCAAGTAAATCATGGTTTGAGCAGCCTAGGTCGTGCTTCAACACCTACAAAGGTGGCGCGTATGAAGAAAGTTCCTTATGCTTGGTGTGGGATCTATCATGTATGCGATGACGATGCACAAGGCTCGATGTGGCGTTTGCTCAAAACTTGACCAATCGGTATCAACAAAATCCGGGTGAAATTCACTAGACTATTGTTAAACATATTCTCAAGTACCTTAGGGCTACAAGAGATATGTTCATAGTGTATGGGAAATCCAAAGAAGCTATGCATTACATGTGTTATTGCGATGCATCCGGAAGTGTGACAAAGATGATATGAAGTCTCGGATGGGTTACATATTTGTCATCAATGGAGGTATTGTGGATTGGAAGAGTAAGAAAGACAACACTTGCGATGTCTCTTTCTGAAAGTGAGTACATAGCGGCGCCCGAGGCGCCATGGAAGCTGTTTGGATAAGGAATTTTTTCGAGGCTTGGTGTTATGCCGTCGATTGAAAATCCTATTAAAGTATATTGTGACAATTCACGCAATAACTTTTGCCCAAGAACACGAGTCATGAAGGGCACCAGACACTATCCTAGACAATATCACTATGTTCGAGAACAAGTCAAGATAGGTGAAATTGAGTTGCTCAAAGTTTACACAGATGATAACCTAGCAGATCCTTTAACGAAGGCCTTACCTGGTGAAAAGCTTAATCTTTGGACTTCGTTTAGCTAGTAGTTTCATGCCCATCTGTGACTAAGTATTTTAGATAAAAGGATATTGTAAATATTATTATTGAAATGAAATAAAGTATTCTTTTATGTTTATTATTCATTTATTATGATGTTATCCTATATTTGCATGTTTAAATCCTTGAATAACTTAAGTTATTCTAAATAGTCCGTTGTCAATCAATAACATGGGAATGATATTGAATTAAGACAAATCTGAGTATTAGTTAGAGTATACTTGAAAGTATATTGATGCGTAGCATGGCTAATTTCAGATAATATTCAATGAATTGAGTATAGGACTTATCCCACCCGCATGATAATACTTTATGGATCTTTGTCATTAAGTATATCATGGATATTTATCCTCTGACTTGAGATACTAGAGATATGTCATGGATGTAGTGTATTTTTGTGAAACAATCTAACGCTATACGTAACTGGTAGTTATAAGGGTTTTTTCAGAAGTGTTGCGAAATTTATGATTTCTGCTTGTAGTCAAAACGAGATTTGTTTCATTCAAATTTATTTTGAAGTATAATCTTCTTGGGCCCTCGTAGGGTTGTTAAGAAGTTTGCATGGCCATGCCCAAGGTCTTCGGAATATGTTCGGAAGAATTGGTAATCTTGATCTATCACATAAAGCGAGAAATGAATAGTTAATTAAGAAATGAGTGAGATCCATATTCTTATTAACATGGTATTAGAAACAAAAGGATGAATATGATGATGAATCATCGAAACTTGGTTTTTCTCCAGAAAACCATACACGAGTTGTACCGGGGGCATTGGCATGTTGCTAGACGCTAACCAATGCCATTTCACGTTTTGTAAACATATCCAAGTGGGAGCTGTTGGAAATGTATATAATTTACAAATACGTAAATGTCCGGATTCGAACTCGTGACCATGGGATTGCACACATTAGCGAATGAGAATTAAAGTTAAATAATTAATGTTAATGTTTACGACTAATTATTGCACATTAAGTCCGTCTAACGATCGTTAAGTATTTAACAGAAAATAACTAACGACCGTTAAATATAAAGAGAAGGACTTGTAGTGTAAAATCTTAATATGGAAAAGATTCGGGTAACCCTTGGGGCTTAGAGTGGCCGGCCATAGGGGGGCTTCATAAGCCCAAACCCTAACTTGTTCCCAAATATTTGTATCCACTATATATACAGAGGCTAGGGTTTAGGGTTTCTCATTACTTTGTGCATTTAATTAACCCTAGATCTCTCCCTCTTCCTCTCTTGCTCTTGTTCGGCCGAAACCCCCCCCCCCTCCATAGGGTGTTTTGGTTTTGTTTTTTCATAAAACAAGGACTTGTGTTAGATCTAGAAATCGCTTGATTCGTTGGTTAATTCGTGTGTACAAAATTGTGGTAGTAAGACACTATTCTTACACCTAATTGGTTTGAGTTGTAAAGCAGTGAGGACAACTCTTTAAATCACTTCTTCTGCTTTTGTTCAAGAGATCGACATTCGCAAGAGGTATGTTACACTTTTAATTCAGTTAATTATTTATTTATTATGATCTTAAGTCTTCCGCTGTGTACTCTGTGGTGTCTACATGTTTTATTGTTATTCATGTATCTTAAATTCAACATAAACATCTCATTATTATCGGAAACCAAAAAAATATACGGTCTCTTGATATTCAACACGTGCCGGGACATAAGGTTCTTCATAAACCCCGCTACATACACAACAGTATAACACTAAATAAAGTCATTGTTTTTCCAGAACTAAATTCAGTTATAACATTTTCATGTCCAAGAATTGGTTTGGTTGACTCGTTGCCCATACGAAGAATAAATACATCTTCCACCAAATGATATGTATCAAACCAACAATGACCCTTACATCTGACAAGTTGGCCTGGAGTCGATTTTTCAAGCAATTTCATCATCCTACGCAAAACAACTTTCAGAAGTATGTGATACTTAAATTTTACAAGAAAATAAACCATGGTAAAAAATCAGACCTTTTTGTGGACTTGGGTTTTTAGACCCTTGCCCCGATCAAAAAGTGCTTCCACCATTATTCTTCTTACTATAAGGACAATCTTTCTTGAAAATTACTAGGTTTGCCACACCTCCAACAAGCAATTTTAGGCATTTTGTTGGAACCATCTTCAAAATTATGGAATTTCCTTTTCTTTCTTTTGGAATCCTTAATTTTTTCGTGATTATTACCATCTTCAGCTATATTCACAAAAGATGTTCAACAATAGCCTTACCAAGATGGATTCCTTCCATGATGGTGGAAGTTTGTTTATGATATAGGACACCTAGATAGATCTTCAAACCATGTTGTGTATATTGTTCCATTACATGCCTTGAATCAATAATTCTTTAATTATTAAAATTGTGCTTTTTGAGTATGTAGAAATTGTGTGGTGAATGTATCGATGATGAAGAGTATCGAGTGAGGATTCTTGGACTAAGTTGGCATCGATTTCGTATCCTTGTAATTGGGGATGGAGGCCAACATAGTCCAAGAATCTTCACTCCATAAACCTTCTAGCCAAGAATCTTCACTCCATAAACCTTCATTACCCATACATTCACCACACAATTTTCATCATACTTACAAAGCACATACGACTATTCTACCGAACCCCTAATTTCAAATAGTTATATCCTTCAGGATACTTGGGTTGCAAAACTTCACCACAAGTATCGTTTTCCAAATCAAGAGAAACTATATTCCACAAACCCGACTAAAAGATTTTACCAGCCACCCAGTGAAGAGCTCCATTTATAAGCTTACTACATCTAGCGGACGAGCACAAGAAATGACTGATTTCCTTCCATTTTTCAGTTTTTTAATGAATATACTAATTTTAGCATCCATTTTTAGACTAAAATTTTATTATAATAACTTTATACTCATTAAACAACTTATCATACCCAAAACCAAAATAAACCAGGGATGAACTAGTTAGTTGAGAGCATGGAAACAAATTCGGTCTCCTAGTAGTCGGGTTGTATATAAACACAACTTCTTTTTCCCCCTCCTCGACAATGCATAATAATCCATTGCAAGGCCCGACTATCCTAACCTCATGAGGTCGAGGTTGTAGCAACAAATTTTCGAGCTCTAACGCGTTATTAAAGATTTATGAACAAAAATCATAAAGTGAACAATTGTTGAGATTGTTTCTTTGTTCATGAGTACGAAAATGAACCGATATGCTTAGTGAGTGTTGTCAATTACTAGATACTAAAATGTAATGTGTTTCAATGACATGTTGGTCGGATATTAAAAGGCAATTTACATCATTTGTTGGGATATAAAGAGCTCGAAAACTAGACCTGGGAAAATTTGATGGAGAAGATAAGCTTTTAAAAATAAGAAGATGCATCTAGAAAAGTGAGAAATAACAAAAAAGCACAAAGTAAATGTATGTAGTATAGTGTCACTTGGTTGGGTAAGAAGGAAGTAATGTATGTAATATAGTGTCATTTGGGTAAGTGGGAAGAATGTAAAAGCAAAGTCAAAGTTAATTACTTTTTTGAACTGATATTGGGTATATGTGTATTTTTGAATGACGGTGATAATAACTTTAGTGTTGAAAGAGTCAGATGTACGTGTATTTGGGTTCTATCACAGGGTGATGATCTTCACATACTAATGTATTTCCATTCTTATGGAGTCTCTTGCGACACTTGTCGCAAGAATAGATCCATCTTCAACCGGATGATATGTATCAAACCAACAACGACCCATACATCCGTGACAAGTTTTCCCCGAGTCAATTCACCAAGCAATTGCACCATCCTGCACAGGACAAAGTTTAGAAATACGTGATACATAAATTTAATAGGAAATATAATATGGTAAAAAATGAGAGCTTTTTGTGGACTTGGGTCCTTAGACCCTTGTCCTAATCCAAAGAGGCTTGCACCATTATTCTTTATACCATATGGACAATCCTTCTTGAAAATGACTAGGTTTGACACACCTCCAACTAACAATTTTAGGAATTTTGTTGGAACCATCTTTAAAATTATGGAATTTCCTCTTCTTGTTTTTGGAATCCTTGTTGTTTTTTCTTGTTCTTACCATCTTCGACTATATTCAAAGAAGATGTTCACTCAATATCTTTACACATCCTAAGAGTTTCCTTTATGTGGAAGTGGTTCCAAGTTGCACGAAAGACAAATCATAATTATGAATAAATATGTGTTTGAACACCTTCCATGATTGTGGAAGTTTGTCTATGATACTAGACACCAAATGGATCTTCAAACCGTGTTGTGTGCATTGTCTCGTAATTCGAAAGAATCCCTGATAATCTTCCAATACATGCCTTGAATCAATAATTCTGTAATTATTAAAATTGTGCTTTTGGAGTACGTTAGAAATTGTGTGGTGAATGTATGGGTGATGAAGGTTTATTGAATGAAGATTCTTGGACAAAGTTGGCCTCGATTTCGTATCCTCATAACTAGGGATGGAGGCCAACTTAGTCCAAGAATCTTCCCTCTATAAACCTTCATCACCCATACATTCATCACAGAATTTCCATCATACTTACAAAGCACACACGACTATTTTCGAGGATACTTGGGTTGCAAAACTTCACCATAAATATCATTTGCTAAATCAAGAGAAACTATCTTCCACAAACCTGACAAAAAGATTTTACCAGCCGCCTAGTGAAGAGCGCCATTTATAAGCTTACCATCATCTAACGGACGAGCACAAGAAAGGACTCAATTCCTTCTACTTTCTAGTTTTTAATGAATATACTACTTTTAGCAGCCATTTTTAGACCGAATTTTGGTTATAACAACTTTATAATCATGAAACAACTCATCATACCCAAAACCATAATAAACCGGGGAAGAACCAGTTAGTTGAGAGCATGGGAACAAATTGGATCTCCTAGTAATCGGGTTGTAAATAACACATATTTTTTCCTTCCTCGACAATGATAATAATCCATTACAAGTCTCGTCTATCCTAACCTCGTGAGGTCGAGGTTGTAGCAACGGATTTTCGAGCTCTAATGCGTTATCAAAGATTAATGAGCAAAACATCATAAAGTGGACAACTGTCGCGATTGTTCCTTTGTTCATGAGTACTGCAAATGAACCGATGTGCATATGAGTGTTGCTGGTACTAGATACTAAACTGTAATGTGTTTCGAATGAAATGTTGGTCGGATATTATAGGTCAAACTTACATCGTTTGTTGGGATATAAAGAACTCGAAAACTAGACCTGTAAAAGTTTGAAGGAGAAGATAAACCTTCAAGGAAGAAGAAGATACATCGAGGAAAGTGAGAAATAGCAAAAATAGTACAAACTAAATGTATGTAGTATAGTATCACTTGGGTGGGCGTAGAAGAAAGTAATGTATGTAGTATAATGTCGGTTGGGTAGGAGGAAGGAAGTAAATGCAAAATCAAAGTTTATTACTTTTTTAAACTTGTGTTAGGTACATGTGTATTTTTGAATGACAATGATAATAGATTAAGTGTGTATTTAGGTTCTATTGCAAGCTGATGATCTTCACATACTAATGTATTTCCACTCTTAAGGATTCCTTGCGACACTTGTCGCAAGAATAAATCCATCTTCTACCGGATGATATGTATCAAACCATCAACCCTTACATCCACGAAAAGTTTCCCTGGATGATATGATATGTATCTACCAGACGAGCACAAGAAATGATTGATTTCCTTCCAATTTCCAGTTTTTAAAGAATATATTAATTTTAGCAGCCATTTTTAGACAGAATTTTGGTTATAAAAACTTTATAAACATTAAACAACTCATCATACCCAAAACCATAATAAACCGGGGTTGAAGCAGTTAATTGAGAGCATGGCAACAAATTTGGTCTCCTAGTAGTCGGCTTGTAAATAAACAAAACATCTTTTTCCCCTCATCGACAAGGCATAATAATCCATTACAAGACCCGACTATCTTAACCTTTTGAGGTCAAGGTTGTAGCTTAACCTTTTGAGTTCGAGGTTTTTAGAGTTTTAACGCCTTATTAAAGATTTATGAGCAAAACATCATAAAGTGAGCAATTTGTTGAGATTGGTTCTTTGTTCATGAGTACTAAAATTGAACCGATGTGCATAGTGAGTGTTGTTGGTACTAGATATTAAATTTTAATGTGTTTCAATGAAATGTTAGATATTAAAGGGAAATTTACATCGTTTGTTGGGATATAAAGAACTAGAAAACTAGACTTGGAAAATTTTTAAGGAGAAGATAAACCTTTAAAGAAGAAGAAGATGCATTGACAAAAGTGAGAAATATCAAAATTAGTACAAAGTAAATGTGTGTAGTATAGTGTCACTTGGGTGGGTGAGAAGGAAGTAATGTATGTAGTATAGTGTCAATTGGGTGGGTGAGAAGGTAGTAAAAGCGAAAGCAAAGTTTATTACTTTTTTGGACTTGTGTTAGGTATGTGTGTATTTTTTGTGACAGTGATAATAAATATATTGTTGAAAGAGTCAGATGTATGTGTATTTGGGTTCTATCACATGCTGATGATCTTCACATACAAATGTATCTCCACTCTTATGGATTCTCTTGCGACACTTTTCGAAAGAATAGATCCATCTTCTACTAGATGATATGTATCAAACCAACAACGACCCTTACAAGTTACATCCATGACAAGTTGCCCCCGAGCCAATTCCTCCAAAAATTACATCATCCTGCACATAACAAAGCTTAGAAATATGTGATACATAAATTTTAAGAGGAAATATAATACGGTAAAAAATCAGACCTTCTTGTGGACTTGGGTCCTTAGACCCTTGTCCAGATCCGAAAGTTCTTGCACCATTATTGTTACACCCCGTGCCCGATTTGACCGGAATTTAAAACTTTTGACGCAAAAACGACTTGACAATACATGTCCCACTATAACTCATATACAAATGACAAGTTTCTATAACAATTAACACTTTAAGGACTCATACTGAGACGATACTGAAATCCCTTTAAAACAAATTACGTAAAACTATAAGACAATAACAATTTAAAGCATTTAAACATGTATATGGTATACCATTCATCTGTTACATTGAGATAATTACTACTTCACTTTTACCAATCTATGCAATAGCTAATTCATGTATCATTCATTGCTGATACATTTGTTTAATATCTTACAGTTACACCTTTCAACAATACATTTTACCCTAGCATTTAAATCCTCTTCATACGTGCATCTTCATATATCATTAATGTTCACATACGAACAAGTCTTACTCAATCCTATAACCCTCACTAGGTCATTATTCTTTCAAGTACAATACATACAAATCATTCCCCAAACCACAATTAATGCAATCTAAGTCAATCTTGATCTTCTATGCATTATACTATAACATATTTCTTACTTCCAACATTAATCACAATGTCACCGTACCAATAAACACATTCTAGTAACTTCATCTACGATTCATAACTTTTAAGACCTCAATCCCCATAATTAAAACTTTAGACTACGCAATACAAGAACTATCATTCTCTTACATAGCACTTAGCATAATATAATCCATCATAGAATTATATCACACTTACGCTAACACTATAAATCACATACACACTTATCAACTCGAATACATATACATGTTGTGCATTCCATCTCATAATTTAAACAATCTATAAACCACGTCTAACTCATTACTACTAAATCCACATCGCAATGTTCACATTACATCTTAGTTATAGCCTAATCCATTTTCCGCATTACTTAAACTTATGTTCAATGCGTCTACGAGTGGTTTAAGTCTAGGAAACCTAAAGTGGAAACCTAATTCACTTAAACTGAAGCTCTTATACCAAGTTGTTACACCCCTTGCCCGATTTGACCGGAATTTAAAACTTTTGACACAAAAATGACTTGACAATACATGTCCCTCTATAACTCATATACAAATGACAAGTTTCTATAACAATTAACACTTTAAAGACTCATACGAGACACATACCGTAATAATGCGTTACATGCCACTAGTCCCGCTTTTAACCGAAATGGGTATAAATATGCTTATCCAAACACTCCTTTAAACATAACCTATACACTATAACCATCTCTATAACTACCCATTTGGCCATCCAATTTAGTATAACGACCATATATACACTTTGGCACTTAACGACATTACCAAACCTTAAAAGATCACGGGTATAACATTGACATTAAGCTCGGTATTCTACCTAGCTCCTACTTTCTTACCAAACCTTCTAACATCCGCACCTCTATATTTAGGCCATAATCCGAACATTACTTTCTTCACGCATAAACCTACAAAACATTGGTAAACTAAAATGTAAGCAATAACGCTTAGTAAGTAATTGGTTAGCACATGATTAATACATCCATCATCATAAATGCATCATTACACAATACTATAACACATATAAACACATAAGGCATTTACACATACCTTAATCCTTTCATAATCCAAAGCTAACTCTGTAACACTCATCTAATCAAATCCCTTGGTCCATCTACTTTTTAGGTAACTATATTAAGCCTTAACTCTAACATTAAGTAATCACATAATATAACAACTTTCATATTAAACACATAGTAACCGAATTACTTAACTTAGCATCCAAGCTAAGCTAATACCACAATCAACATCATATTCATCATCATCACCATCATCTCCTAGGTCAAGATCGTCATACATAAACACTTAATACAGAATTAAATATCTATAACTACTAGCATCCCTTTTAAAATACTTAGTCATCATATGATCATATGATGACCACCCCACAAAATACTAGGTTAACCGAATATAAATCATCTCATAATTACTATAACCCATTAATTATCTTAAAACCATCATTTATCCATTTATCCCAAATTAGGGTTCAAAAACCCTAACTCTTAATTTACCAATTAACCACTATTTACTCATCATACCTTATGGGAAATCAAGCTAGGAACATATCCTATGAATTGAAACACTTAGCCATCACAAGCTCCATGCTTCCTTTCTTTCTTTCTTAAATCGACACCCACAAGAACATACAAGATAAATGTGGAAATGTCTATAACCATCACATATAAAACCAGCTACAAGGGCATTTTAGTCATTTTGTCCATTTTGGTCGATACGCCGTATCCATGATACTTCATCAATACGCCATATTTCTATGTCCTATACGTCATATTGGAATAGAAAAAGTTGGTTCTGCTTCCTTACAATCCGAAATGTCATATCACCTTGCTCCAATACGCCATATTGAAGCTCCTACACTTATATCTAATAACCTTTATCCTTATTTAGCCACATTTATACCCGATAATGTCATCTAGGGTGCGGCCTATTTGTATCCGGGTGTAAAAATTATTCTTTTAGCATAAGGACAATCCTTCTTGAAAATGACTAGGTTTTACACACCTCCAACTAACAATTTTAGGCATTTTGTTGGAACCATCTTTAGAATTATGGAATTTCCTATTATTATTTTTATTCATTTTTTTTTGGAACTGTTGTTGTTTTTTTCTTGTTCTTACCATCTTTAGCTATATTCATAAATGATGTTCCAACAATATCCTTAACCATCCTAAGAGTTTCCTTTATGCGGAAGTGGTTTCCAAGTTGCATGAGAGACTGTAGGATATTTGATTTCACAAACACTCTAAACCATGATCAAAGTAGGCGTATAAGTATGTTAGAGAGAGAAAGTTCTAGTGAGAGAAAGGAAGAGAGTTGGGAACTATAGTGAGGGAAAGAAAATATTATTATCACTCCAACTCTCTACCTTGGAAGGTAGAGAGTATTTATAGTCTTACATAAACGCCACACAACCGGGTCGTGGATCGTGCATACATTGGTAAAGACCCGTTCGTCCTCCACGGTGTTACTTAACTAAATACTACTTAACTTAAATGAACTATGACTACGAGCTTTCTAACGATTATATATACTTGAGGTGACCGACTCTTTAATACCGAATTTCTAATTCTAACAATCTCCCCAAGGAGGTCACCTCAAACATATACTAAAATTACATTGAATACAAACAGATATTTCATTAATAGTTGTTCTTGCATTCTTGATGTAGTACTTTGCTCAAGCTCGTAGTCATTGATTTCACTCATTGCATGTTTGGTTAATCCAAGTGGAGGTCTTTACCGATCTACGTGATAATAATTTTGAGCCGACTTTTGAGATCATCAACTATGAAAAATCTACGAGACATCCATTGTGGTGTTGGAATTTTGTGATGTTGTGACATTCGGACCGACATGCTCACATTCGGATCATGATATCTTCTCATCGAGTAACGGTAGCTTTCGTTGATTCATGATATTGGCGCAGCAGTAGCGAAGCATGGAGTGAAAATATCGAGTCATTGATCCATGCGGCTATGGATTGACCGCTTCATTACGATCACCGCAAACGTCGGGTGTACCGCACAAAAACAGTTAGCAATAAAGCGCATACGAAAGTGTCTTTGATCACTTCGTTGAATTGAGGTACACGCCCACGGTTCCCCGCTGATCGAGACAAGTCTTGCGTGATCGTGTATAATTCAAGAATTTCCTTGACAGGTTTCGCAATGCTCTAGCCGTTCTCAAACCGAACATCTCAAAGAAGACAACACAGAGTGAGTGAACCGAGAATAGAAATTCACCGATTGATGAAAGAGATTTGAATGACAATCGTGTATTGCTCAATAGAAATTGTTTTGCAATACAACGAAGGTTTAAATGAAAATCAATCATCAATCATAAACACCTTTGATTTGAAATATTCAAACACGGTCAATGTGCTAAAGAAAGAGTTTTAAGCACAATGACCGGTTTTTCAAAGGTATCCGTCAATCCATAACTCGAACTGTGATTGATTCAAAAGATTGAATCGCCCCATTGTTTCATCAGGTTGTCACATGGTTGATCTAATTGATAGATCTCACATGCCACCTACCGAGCTTGTTTGATGTTAGCTCCGTAAGGCTTTCCATCTTCATTGTGAATATGTTAGCACATCACTCGGATGTTACGCAATACCACAAGGATAATGCGTAGGACTCAAGATATAATCTCTCTTTCCACATTGTGTGAAAGCAGAGTCTTCATTGAAAGTGTCATAATGAGATTTATTGATGATCTCGTGGCTCTAAACTCAATTTGTGCATATTTGGATCCCTGTGCTGGGAGACTAGGGAGAGGTCTCCTTCTTCAATATCAACAATCTCTAAGAGAAAGTCGATAGATAATGTCGGTTCCCGTGAGAATGAAACAAGTCCTTTTAAGAGGAACTTGAGTGGTTTGGAAAGTTGAAGTGCAAGCGTCCATCGGGTCCATGATGTCTTGTCTTCAATACCGATGTTACCATCGAGAGCATATGAATTGAACCCGGTTTCGCCCTAAGGTTGAATAAATGGAGGCTATTTGTTTTCACCCTTTTCTCATTCAATTCTTTTTAATTCTTCAACCCCTTGATGCTTACCGAGACTTCATAGCAAGAACCTTGTTGGGTTTGTTCGGTGCTTGCTCTGTCTCAAATCCGCACTCTTCCCATATCTCACTTTTCTCCTTTTTTTCATCATACCTAAGGACTTCTACACTAACTAGTGGATTGTCCTGGTAGATCCCTCCGTTTCGCGGATCATGGGAACCAATGCCTAACCTTATCATCCTTATATCACCGTACATAAAGTAAAGTTGGTGGGTCTATTTGGTATTGTTCATCCGCCATTGGAACCAATTGAAAACCATTTGAAAATCAATCCGGATACTTGTGATATATTATCAAAACATTTTGTACACGAATTGTTGTTGATATTTTTAGAACAAGTGCTCCCCTCAACATGTGCATCAAATGTTTGAAATCGTTTTGCACACGGAGGCAAGAGGAAGAATTAACTTCTTTGATTCCCATTTTCTAAAAGATATCAACATCACTTCCCTAATCAAGACAAGTAGATAAAGCATTTTAGGAAAGGATGAGGTTTTCATAAGTTTGATCCCCCTCAATATGTGCTTCTAGGTTTGAAAAGCGTTTTGCACATACTATAGGGAACCTGCACATTGAGATAAGTGATCACGTTTCAAATCATAGGTTTAAGATAGATGCTCCTCCTCAACATGTGCATGGAAAATTTGGATTGGATTTTAAGACTTTTAAACTCCATTGATAAAAACATGCATGAGTATCTTTTGAAAACAATTTAATGCCAAATGACTATTTAATTTAATTGTAATCATTCTCCCCCTCAATCAATGATATAGGTTGTTGATTGAGAAATTTATATTTTGACAAATAAGTCTAGATGATTATCAAAAATAGAGTCCGAGTTATTTTTCAAAACAATTTGTTTCAATGAGATAACATGTTAATAGAATCGAGCATGGAATTTGGTTGATAAGAAGGCTTTTGATGAATGTTCAAACAAATTCTCAAATCTTGAAAACATGAAAAGCATGGCTCGTTCTTTCTTTGAAAAGCGGGTTCTTGCTGAAATGACAATAAACCATTGTTTCTCTTTCTCCCATATATATATATATATATATATATATATATATATATATATATATATATATATATATATATATATATATATATATATATATATATATATATATATATATATATATATATTTTAAGAATTCGAACAACATCTAAAGTCCTGTGTCATTCTTTGAATGATAGCACAAAGACCGTAGATATTATCAAAGAGAGAAAAACATAACAAATTGACAATATTTTGATTTTTGAGGATTTTATAATTTTGTATTTTGTTTTTCGAATAGATATATACAAGAGATAGATGAGCATAGACCTTTACTCCTCTTCTTCCTCTTGAAGACGTTTGAGTGTTTCTGGTTGAAGGCTTTTAAGGCCAAGTCGTGGAATAATAAACTCAAACGTTCTCTAGGAAGAGCTTTGGTGAAGATGTCGCTAAGCGGTATTCGAGTCCTCACAAAGTAAAGTTCCACCACACCATTTTCCACTTGTTCCCGATGAAATGATATCGAATGTCGATGTGCTTTGCTCTTGAGTGTTGTACGTTGTTGCATGAGAGCAATAGCACTTTTATTATCACAAGCAGGAGGATTTTGTTAAATTCAAAGCCATAGTCGATAATTGGGATCTCATCCATAGGATTTGAGCACAACAAGATGACATGGCTATGTATTCACCTCGTAGAGGAAATAGAAGTACTCATTTGCTTTTTGAAGACCACTCACAAGCTTATCACCCAAAAGCGAGCACCTCCGGATGTACTCGACGAGTATCTTGACACCGCATGATCGACATCACATAGGTCGTTAGTAACATACCGGTGTCCTTGGTACCAAAGACCCATATTGATGGTTCCTTGGAGATATCGAAGACCTGCTTAACCGCTTCAAGGTGCTTTTAGTAGGCTTAGCTCGGTATCAAGCACACATGCAAACAACGAACAAGATGTCCGGTTCACTAGCGTTGAGGTACATCGAGGATATAATCATACTACGATATTTCGTTTGGTCAATCATGATCCACGAGTGGTCCTCATCTAGTTTGGTTCGATCAATCATGGGAGTGTCAACAGGTCACTTGAATCAAATCCAAATTTCTTTAAGATCTCGGTTGCATATTTAGATTGATTTATGAAAATGCCTCCTGGACTTTGTGAAATTTGTAATCCCAAGAAAATGACATTTGTCCCATCATTGACATTTGAAATTTTGAACTCATTTCATTTGAAAACGGTCACACTCATTGGGGGTCACGAGGCAAGGATGATATCATCAACATAAATTTGAACATGAATTAAATGTTTTTGACTTCACGGTGAACAATGTTGGATCAATCGCTCCTTTGCTAAATCCGGTAGATAGAAGAAACTTTGATGATGTATCATACCATGCCCTTGGAGCTTGCTTTAAACCGTAAAGAGCCTTCTTCAAACGATAAGCGTGAGTAGGATGCTCTTGATTTACAAATCCTTCGGGTTGGGCGGCGTGACGACTTCTTTAAGATCTCCGTTCAAAATGCCGTCTTCACATCCATCGATAGACTACCATGTTCTTACTAGCAAGATTAGCCAAAAGATTCGATTGCCTCGATTCGAGCAAGCTGGAGCAAAGGATTCTTCAAAGTCAATACCTCCTCTTGGCGGTATCCTTTAGCAACTAATTGAGCCTTGTTCTTCAACACATCACCATGCTCATCAAGTTTCACTTTGAAGATCCATTTAAGAGCAATAATCATAGCACGTCTGAGCGGTACTAACTCCCATACATCAAGTCGATCAAACTCATGAATTTCATCTTGCATGGCATTGAACCAACTATCTTCATTCATGGCGGTTTAACATCTTTTGGTTCGATCTTAGATACGGAGTTGAAGAAGCACCATAAGGCATCGGTTGCAAGTTGTTTCGTGTTGATACAGACGAGAGGATTTCCAATGATGTTGTCTAGTGAATGATCGTGAGTCCATTTTCTAAGGTGTTCATGTGGCGGTTGTTGAGGGACCGAGGTAGCAGAGTCGATGTCTCCAAGAAGATGGTTCGATGATGATTCAGAGCAAATATGTTTTCAAATGGAGCATCTTCGAGAGTAGCAGGGATTAACTTCATCATTGATGCGAAACAGTTCCATGATGTACATTTGAAGAATGATGATTTGTTGATGAGACGGAAGGATCGCAGTGAGCTTCTTGACTTAAAGATATTGAGACCGAGGATTGACTTCATTTACAGAATATGAGCGACCTCTGTTGTAGGAATCGACACCTCATTAGTAGTTGGATTATAAAGTTCATCAAACATAGGATCAAACAATTTCTTTAAATCATCTTCGGATGGAGGTACATATGGAGTTTCTTGAGAAGAGTTTGGAACAAGGGATGAACCAATGGGACTGTTTTGAAGTCTGGTCTGAATGGATTGTCCAGAGCCATTTGACTAGTTAGCTCATCAAACGTAACGTGAATTCTTTCCATGATATTTTGGGTTCTTTTGTTGTAGATTCGGTATCCCTTTTGTTTGGAGCATACCTACAAATACTCCAATGTCCGCTTTAGCTCTAAGTTTGCCTAAGTCTTGTCCTCATTAATTGGATAACACAATGCACCAAACACACGAAGGAAAGAGATTAGGTTTTCTGTTGTGGACAAGTTCATATGGAGTTTTCCATGAGCAGTGTGAATCGTGGAACGATTTTGTGTGTAGCATGCGATGCAATAACTTCACCCGTAGAAACATTGTAACCTTTGAGTAAATCAACATTGTTCTAGCGGCTTCTACAAGAGTTCGATTTCGTCTTTCAACTACACCGTTCGTTGAGAGTTCGTGGAACACTTCTTTGATGGTCGATTCCAATGCTTTCATAAAATTCACCGAGTTGTTTGTTGACAAACTCGGTTCCATTGTCTGCTCGGATTATTACATTTGTTTTTGTTAAGTCGAACTGCATTGTTTGATGAGTTTGATGATGATATCGGGAGTTTCATCCTTTGTCCTTAAGAACTTGACCCGGTAAATCTAGAGTAATCATCAACCACAACTAACACATATTTCTTCCCAAAGATATTTCGCAACCTCATAGGTCCATATAAATCCATATGAATCATATGAAGAACTTTTGTGTGAGTTAGTAGGTTTGGGTTTATGGGCATACTTCTTGCTTTTTCCCAATTGACATCTTGAACAAAGATGATCCTTTTCATACTTGAGTCTAGGTAAACCTACAACTAAGTCCTTTCTAGAGATCATTGATGGTATCAAGTTCAAGTGATTGAGACGCGATGCCATAACCATGACTTTGTTTTGAGGCCTTTGACAACAAGCAAATTGGAGAAGACTTCATCATATCTTCGATAGAGATGGTGTATAGATTTGAACCACGTGAACCTCTTAAAGTTCCTTACCATCAAGTTCTCTAACGAAGGGTATGTTTTCTCAAGGCTACTTCTAGATCGAGAATCGCAGAATTGACCAAGAGAACAAGTACTAGTGTCTGTATTAGCCACATTCACGGTGTGCTCACTTCTTAAGGAATAGTTCTACCAAGAGGCATCCATTTTCTAGTGGGCATTGTCGATTAGTCTTATGACCAATGGTATCCAATAATAGCCTATCTTACTAAATGTTCTTCCAGTGGGTTTCCACTATTTTCTAACTTTCTTTCGTTTTTGCCTTTTAGCCTTCTTAGCATGAATTTTAGCATTAACAATATTAATCGGACAATTAACGTCATTAGGCAAAACATTAACACCACATCCATGATTAGAAATAGAATTCAAGCAGACATCAATACAAGGTTTGAAAATAGTATCATAATTGAATTAATTACTGATGCGCCTATGGCTAATACTAGAATCAACACGATTCATTTTATTCGGCTCAAACTTAAAGTTCCTAGGTAGGTCTTCTACTTTCTTCCAATGCACATTCTTAGCTTACGAGGTCGTGTCCTTCCTTGTATTGTCTTGAGACTTTGACCGCTTGCTTTAATGTCACCGATTACTCTGTAGAGGAATGGGAACATTAGTTGGTTTGGCTACTATTTGCTTCACTGTTTAGATGTCTTTGGATCCGAGCTACATGCAGCACACTAAGATTAACTTTTAACACTTGAATAGCGTGGATTTGAACACCTAGAGGGCACACTCGAGTTCACATTCTTAGCACTATGATTTGAAATCTGAACTACTTGAAGGCACATTAGGGTTCATATTCATAACATTTGGCATTGAATGACTTGCATGCTTGGCACTAGGCATAGAACACGGTATCAAGGATTGACTTGCTCACCTAAGGTTTTAGGGCATATTGTAATTAGGCATTCTAGAAGTTCTTGAGATTGTTTGGCATATAAGCATGCATGGCCAATTGCATTATCATCTGGTTTCTCTAACTTATCCACTTCTACAATCTCACGAGACATTCTAAGTCATCCTTAAGGTATGAGAAATATGTTTGAATAGCAAGTTTGTTATTCCTAAGATGAGGAGGAACATATTTCACGAGACAAAGCATATTTATTACAAACATGTACCTTTGATACACCATTCTCCCATTGGTCATTGGCATCTTCCATTTTACACGACTCTTTAGATTCTCAATTTCTTTTTGTAACAAGGCTACCGTTTCGTTATTTTTGTTATGAGTGACCTTTATAGATTCAAATAATTCATTGAAATGACGTTTAACCTTTTCATTTTCTTCAAGAAAAACATCATTTTCCTTTGTAAAGCATTTACTAAGTTTTGAAGATGAAAGTTTTGAGAACTCTAAGAATCTAAAGGAGGAGGCATTTGGGGACCGATCACATTGTTCGTTTGACCCTTTAATTGAGAGATTTGGGCTTTCAACTTTTTGATCGTGTTGCAATGAGCTTGAATCATTCATCACGTTTGTTAATTTGAAAAGCGCATCAAACTCGGAGCATCCGAGGATGTCTTGATATTTGAAGTTTTGACATTTTCTTTAAGATGTTGATATTTTAGTTGTAAATTAAAATGCTCAACTTCTAGTTTAGAAAAATGTTTAACCAAATTGTCGTGATCATCCGGTTCAATTTTCTCATTTAGTTCAAATTAGATTTTTCAAGCTCAATGACACGATCATGGGAGACTTTCAAAGCAACAGACAGTTCATGGAATCGAGAAGCGATAATAGAACAGTTAGTAGCGATGTAGAACACATCTTGAGCAATACATTTAAATCGAGTTCTCATTTAGTGTATGCAAGTTCTTCCTCTCAATCTCATTATATTTTAGTGCTCGCTCATAGTCACTAACCTCAACTATCATTGCATCAAATTCCTTTTCCATTCCCTTAATATCGGTATCTATCCCTTTTAAGACTCTCAAAGTGATCTTTTAGAAGTTTAAAGAAAGGCATGACCTCGCTTAAATAGCATTCTTTCATTTGCTCAAAACCCTTTCTCCTTGATTATACCAATGGGTGTGATCCTTTTCTTGCAAGTTTTCTCAAAATCAACAAATAGTTGAAAGATAACATATTGGCTAATTAAGGTCTTGCTTTTAGTGGCATTGTTCTAGGAACAAGATGCATTGGTGTATTAGGAGGATACACATCGCTCTAGGCATTTTCCAAAGGGGAGGGTTTGTTTCAACAATATTTTCGACTTTATGCTTATCTAAATCCATTTTCTAGAAAACTTGTTCTGGAGTCAACAATGTCTCGAGGCTTAAACATGTTCAAGGAAATCCATTTTCCTTCTTGTAATCATGGGATGTGATCTTTATTTTCTTCTCTTTACATTTAGGATCATCTAATTTCTTGTTCATCTTTTCCTAGTGACTTCATCTCGATTTCTTATCTTCCTCAGTGCACTCAACGCAACTAGGTTTCATCAGGTTTAAGGATTTCATTGCCATCATAAAGAACCTTATGAGCATTTCTAGCCCTTTTAATGACCTCTGGATTTGGTTCCTCAACAAGGGAATGCTATGCTTATCGCTTAAGACTCATGCTTAGTGATCATGTGAGCAGTCTAAATGGTGTTCCTTGTATGTACAACTTGTTTTCAAGTTTGTTTTTCAAAGTTTTCGATTAGAAAAATCTTTCAAGAGTTTTGATTCCTTTGCATTAAATTCTTGCTTAAGCATTTTCACATTTTCTTGAAGTTCTTGTTTTGCTTAGCGGTTTTAGAAAGATTTTCTTGCAAGGAATTTAACTCTTGTTTTAATAATTCTTCTCGAAAATTACTTTTTCTAATGATTGTACGACTTGGTCATCCATTTCGCTCACGAGTGGTCAACTCAAATTTTGCACATTGTTCATAAATAGCAACACGTTCTTTATAGGCATTTAGTTCGTAAATTACGAATCATCGAGGGCGCATGCGGTGTATTCATCAAAAATATAGTCATTGTTGATCGCGAAGATGCATCACTTGGTACAACTTCACTTTCACTTTTTTTCACATATTGATCATATGGGACAACATTGATATTACCCATATTTTCAATATTTGATTCAATAGTTTCGATTAATTGTACTTTGTCATGCATCTTTGCACATCAACATCATCGTATAGTTTTAATACCTCTAAGATGAGTTTGTCTTTGGATGGGCCACTTGTGGTGAAGATGAGACCTTGGGAGAAACCATTGGAGAAATGCTAGCCATAAAATTGTGTGTGCGATGGGTCCATCATCCACATTAGAGTCGTATGCATCACAATCGGCGACTTGAAAGGCATTCGATGATTGTGACCTATCTCCGAATAGGTCGCTCATCCACATCTCGCATCATAGGTCTTGGCATTGCCCTCAAGAAGAAACAACAGCCTCTTCATCCAAAGCAAGCACCATTATCCCGAGCTTGTACAAGCAAACATCTTATCTCTCAAGTAATCGCGATTTCATGGACGTTTTGGAGATGTGTAGTTCCTTGCAATGTGTCCTCACCACCACGGTTATAACATTTGATCGGCTTAGCTTGACCTTGATTACCATTCCTTCCTCGATTCGATTACCAACATAACCTCTACCACTCCACCTCTTCCCCGATCATACTGTCTTTCCAGGCGGTTGCACCACGATCCTCCCATCTTTAACAAGAGCTTGATTGTGTGGGTTAGATGTTTCGAGGTTGTTGTTGGTTTGTGGGAGAGAATTCATGTTTTGACTAATCGGAAGAGCTAGTTGATTAATGATGTTACCCACGTGTGCATCAAAGATCGCCTTGTTTGAACATAGGATCGGGAATGAGTTTGTGATTACCATTACCCATGGGTATGACTTGTGAGGCTTTGGTTGTAATTCGATGTTCGAGTAGAAGGCAATTGAGTCATTAGATGAGCTTGTCTCTCCCGGTTGGTTTTGAACCGATTAAGAATCATTTTTCAAACATAGCATGTCTCTCATTCCAAGGAGGAAGGCATAGAGTTGCTCATAGTTTGTATTCTTCAATCCTTTAGTGAGCTTCACAGAGGTGACAAACTTGTGCCATTCGGGATTCATGTTGTTCACAAATTTTGAGTTCAAATTGAATGTTAGGCCTAGTCATTCGATGTTCCTCATATCATTCACCGCCTTATGAAATCTCACATAGTACTCATAGACACTCTCATCCTGGTTTCATCTTGAAGTGTTCAAATTGTCATAGAGTTGTGATTCTCTGCCTTCCATAGTTAATTCGAACACGAGAGAAGCATCTTGACATTATCCCATAACGCTTTGCTTCGTGTTGTGATTGATCGACTGTAGATGTCTTTAGGAAGACCTTGAAGAACAATGTTAGAAGCCCGATATCGAGATCGAATCTCTTTTCTCCTTATCATCAAGCTCATCATACATCTTTGGTCCGTCCATTCCGTAAATTAGAGTTCCATCTTGAAGATCAAGTACATCTCTAGTCGTCTCAACCCGATACGGTCCTTCATCAATGGATTTGAGAATGTTGACTCCATTTTCTTTCCAAGACAAGACAATCGATTCGTTGAGCCCAAGAGTCGTAGTCGGTTCATCAAGCATGGGTGGACGAGTATCCAACCATTGCTTGAACATCCTCGACATGATGGAGATGATAGTAGGAATGTTTGTAGACATGTTTCAAGCTCTACGGATTTTACTATTCTTTGATTAAACCGGAAATTGATTCTTTCACGGATTTTACTAAACCAAAAGAACAACCGTAAGAATGTATCACGAAGAAGTAACAAGCCTAAATGAATAAGTACCTAACTACACAACTCGCAATTAACAACTCGCTTAAGTAATCAACTCGCTTAATAGCCAAGTCGCATCAGCATCAACTCGTAACACAGTCAACTCGCTTAATGAATCAAGTCGCTAAATAGCCAACTCGCAACACAATCAACTCGCTTGAACACTAAGTCACTTAAATTAACTCGCTAACGTTACAACTCGCTAAATAGCTAAGTCGCTTTAGATCTCAAGTCGCTTAAAGAATCAACTCGCTTAGAACCTAAGTCTCATAAATATCAACTCGCTAAACAGCTAAGTCGCATGTACCAACTCGCATCAAATAACAAAGCAACTCGCTTTGAAGAAACACAAGTCCGAGACTCAACTCGCTTAGTCCTTCTTTCACAAATAACCACTTTATCAATCCAAAACAACCAAACCACAATGATTTAAGCCTTCCAATTCAAAACATAACCACATATGATGATCCTAAACACAAAAGTACACGCAAAATTCAAACTTTACCACTAGAATTTGTCCAAATGAATCAAACTCTCCTAAAACCTTTATACACCAAAAACTTATGAAATCCACCAAAACAAAGAGCATGAAAGATGAGTGATCAAACCATGGCTCTTGATACCAATTGTAGGATATTTGATTTCACAAATACTCTAAACCATGATCAAAGTAGGCGTATAAGTATGTTAGAGAGAGAAAGTTCTAGTGAGAGAAAGGAAGAGAGTTGGGAACTATAGTGAGAGAAATAAAATATTATTATCAGCTCCAACTCTCTACCTTGGAAGGTAGAGAGTATTTATAGTCTTACATAAAACGCCACACAACGGTGGATCGGGGCATACAGGTGGGTAAAGACCCGTCAGTCCTCCACGGTGTTACTTAACTAAATACTACTTAACTTAAATGAACTATGACTACGAGCTTTCTAACGATTACATATACTTGAGGTGACTGACTCTTTAATACCTGGAATTTCTAATTCCTAACAGAGACAACTCATAATTAAGATTTAATATGTGTTTAAATTTCTTCCATGATGGTGGAAGTTTGTCTATGATACTAGACACCCAGATGGATCTTCAAATAGTGTTGTGTGTATTGTCCCATAATTCAAAGAAATTCCTAATATTGTTACAGGACTTGAATAAATAATTATGTAATTGTTAAAATTGTTCTTTGTGAGTATGTTGAAAATTGTGTAGTGAAAGTATGGGTGATAAATGTTTATCGAGTGAAGATTCTTGGATTAAGTTGGCCTCGATTTCGTATCCTCGTAATTAGGGATTGAGGCTAACTTACGCCAAGAATCTTTACTCCATAAACCTTCATCACCCGTACATTCACCACACAATTTCCATCATACTTATAAAGCACACACAACTATTCTCCCAAAACCCTAATTTCAAATAGTTAGATCCTTCAGATACTTGGGTTGCAAAACATCACCATAAGTCTCATTTGCTAAACCAAGAGAAACTATCTTCCACAAACCCAACAAAAGATTTTACTAGCCCAAATGAAGAGCTCCATTTATAAGCTTTCCATCATCTAGCGGACTACCACAAGAAATGATTGATTTCCTTCCACTTTCCAATTTTATAGAATATATTTTAGTAGCCATTTTTACACTCAATTTCGGTTATAACAACTTTGTAATCATTAAACAACTCATCATACCCAAGACCATAATAAACCTAGGACGAACTAGTTAGTTTAGAGCATGTCAACAAAGTATCTTTAGCTCTCTTGGTGACTCTGATACCACTTGTGAGGATCTAAACACTCTTGAGACTTGTGTTATAGATACTTTGAGGGTATACCAAGTAGTATGCGGAATCTACTACTTAGTACTTTAGAAGATTAATGTGTTTGATGTATATGAATGAATGGAACAGTGAACAATGAATTAACAAAACACTTCAATATTATGTTGATAATAATACGAGTGATCTCAGCTTATCACTAGGATTTACAACCTTGAAGCTTAACAAAAGATGCGTGTATAACTTCTAACCTAGGATCTTTTTTTATAACGCAAGGAGTCCTTGACAAGATATTTATCACTATATATTCGTATAAGATATACAATATCTATCATATAAATACAAAATGCGTACATATCAATTTGGCGGTACAAACTATATGTACTAGCAAGACTAAGTCGATTAATACCGCTAGTGTTATCTTTAGATCCCGTTTGTATGCTTGGCAAGATTACTAAGTCCATTATTACTGTTGCGTATAATTCCCAACAAGTTTTAAATAAACAAGGCATCCCCCCTCCCTTCAACAATGCATAATAATCCATTACAAGATCCGACTATCCTAACCTCGTGAGGTCGATGTTGTTGCAACGGATTTTCGAGCTCTAGCGTGTTATTATAGATTTATGAAACAAAAAATCATAATGCGGAAGTTGTTGAGATTGTTTCTTTGTTCATAAGTACTGAAAATGAACCGATGTGCATAGTGAGTGGTGTTGGCACTAGATAATAAAGCATATGTGTTTCAATGAAATCTTGGTCGAATATTAAAGGGCAAACATACATCGTTGTTGGGATACAAAGAACTGGAAAACTAGATCTGGAAAATTTTGAAGGAGAAGACAAACCTTTAAGGAATAAGAAGATGCCTCAAAAAAAGAGAAATACAAAATAGTAGAAAGTAAGTATGTAGTATAGTGTCACTTGTGTGAGTGAGAAGGAAGCAATATATATCTAGTATATTGTTAGTTTGGTGGGTGAGAAGGAAGCAAATGCAAAAGCAAAAATAAAATAAAAGTTTATTACTTTTTGAACTGGTGTTAGTATGTGTATTTTGAATGATAGTGATAACAAATTTAGTGTTGAAAGAGTCGATGTATGTGTATTTGGGTTCTATCACATGCTAATGATCTTCACATACTAATGTACTTCCACTCTTATGGAGTCTCTTGCGGCACTTGTTACAAGAATAGATCTATCTTCCACCGGATAATATGTATCAAACCCAACAACAACCCTTACATTCATGACAAGTTGCCCCGAGTCAATTCACCAAGTAATTTCATCATCCTGCACAAAAAAAATTTTAGAAATACGTGATAAGTACATTTTAAAAGGAAATATAACATGGTAAAAAATCAAAACTTTTTGTGGACTTGGGTCCTTAGACCCTTGTCCCAATCCAAAAGTGCTTGCACCATTATTCTTTTTACCGTAAGGACAATTCTTCTTGAAAACGACTAGGTTTGACACACCTCCAACAAAAATTTTAAGCAATTTGTTGGAACGATCTTTAAATTTGAAATTTCCTTTTATTTCTTTTGGAATCCTCTGTTGTTTTTCTTGTTCTTACCATCTTCACTATATTCACCGAAGATGTTCCAACAATAACCTTAACCATCCTATGAGCTTCCTTACGCTGAAGTGGCTTCCAAATTGCACGAGAGACAACTCATATTTGTGTTTTAATATGTGTTTGAATTCCTTCCATGATGGTGGAAGTTTGTCTATGATACTAGACACCTAAATGGATCTTTAAATTGTGCGATGTGTATTGTGTCGCATGTAACCACCGCATTTGAGTGTTACTTTTCATTTTCGAGATTTTACTATTCACATTTACTATTCATTTTTCGCTATTCATCCGTAAAATTTTTATTTCACATTCTCGTAAGATAAATTATTTTAGTAATGTCCCGAGAATTCGACAATCGTTAGACCATTTTCAAAGGTTATTAAGAAAACATCGTTATAAAGTTTCATTTTGGATGGTCCATCATTTAAACATCACGCATAACGAAAATCAACTCGATAATTTTCCTAACATCGGATAAATTCTTAGATCACTCATGGTTAATTTGAGAATTTTCAAGATTTATTTTATGTTAACAAATAAGCCTCATTTGAAAAACTAAACTTACGTTTTAAACAATTTTACTTACATCCGGACTTAACAATTCACAAGACTTTGTGTTTCTAATATGTTTTTGACACTTTTATATTTTTGGAAAAGTCAAACATATTTCCTCCTCCTTTGACCATAAAGGAATTAACCTTTACGTTCTACATTTTTGCATAAATCACAGAACTTTTAAACTTCACAAATAAGCATTAAGTTATCCTGCGAATGAAGTAAACCAAATTTTGACATCACATATCACTTTTAGACTAATTTTAGTCTACTCCAAATAAATTCACGTCGTTTCCTGAAATTTCATTCTTTTCGATAAACTGCGCAATTACGCTGCTTTTATTTCGACTTTAAGCGGCGTTTTTGCACCCAATGAGACTTATCACTCATTTTATATTTTTAGATGGAGTATAATGATGAGTCTCATCATTCCCGCAAGTTTTGTATTTTACGATACCGGTTTCGTTTTATGGCTTAACGACTTACGGTTGGCATTTAACGAACCAAAACTTACTCTAAACTCAAGATATTATCAAAACTTATCATCTAAGCCATCTAGAAGTGTTGTGGCCGACCTAAGGGGAGAGTCATCATATAGGTGGCTTAATCTAACCATGGATCATTTTGATCATTACAAGTGTCCTAACCTAACCATGGTTAATATTTAACCCAATATATGGTTAACCAAACTTACCCTCATATAAATAGGAAGTGAAATACATCATAAACTCCCTCACTTACTGATTTGGGTCGTTCATAACTTAAAAAACTCACATCTTCCATCATTTGATCTATAAACTCCAAGTTTATGCAAGGAAGTTCTAAAGATCAAGTTACTTCATCAAATCTCTAGCAAGGTTAAGTGATCTTCTTGATTTTAAATACACTCAAGTCACTTAGTACTTCATCACCAACTCTTCAAGTTTGCAAGGGTGCCAAGGTGTGGAAAGCTAGCTCAATCCAAAGTCTAAAGTGATCAATCAAAGTCCTATCCTTACTAAGTTACTCCTTTCTATTTGAAAGCCAAAAGTTGTAAGCAACTTATCACCACCATCATCTCATCTTTATTATTCATAATTTTAACTGTTTCATGCTATATATATAGTTACTATGTTGATTCATGATGTACATATACTCAATCACTTGTTTTAATTCACATATTGTCATAAAAGTAACAAACTAGTAAACTAGTCATATTCTACACATGAGAGACCATTAAAACAGTAACATAAGGACTTTATAACTTACATAATATGATAGACAAGATAAAAGGTAAACATAGCAATTTGAATCACCGAAGCGGACAAACGAGTCAAAAGTTATGAGCAAAAGAAGTTAGCGAAACCTAAGCGCCAAAACTACCATGTATAAGTGTTTTCGATTCATCTTTTTAAAAGTGGTACTCGGTCCGAATAATTAAAAAGTTAAAACACGAAAGTTGTCGAAACGACGTTTTCCTTCAATTGTAAAGAAGCTCGGACAATGAAAACGCATAAATAGGCCATAATCTTTCAAAAGCGAACCGGCGTAAATAAAGTCACACAACTATACTTTTGTCATAACTAAAAGCAAACCAAGAGGCCTAATGGCCATTAGCCAAGACCACGGCTACGGCTAAGGCCAAAGCTAAGTCTCAAGACCATGGAAGTCAAGACCAAAGTCACGGCAAGGCCATGGCTAAAGCCTCAAGGCTTGTTTGAAACGACGAGAACTTGTAAAAGTAGATAGTTATTAAAACATGATAAACTTTATGTTATAACAATCTTCACTCAAAACATATGTTGTATTTACTAAGTGCTACAATAGTAGGGAGCTTCATGTGAGGGGTTTCATTTGAGTAAAGCGTGTCGACGAGTTGCTAGATTTCACGAATTAAAGTGTCCTAGCTCTCGAGCGTTTCTTTGCATGACCTCACGAATTATGATGGCCCGAACGGTGTACGATATCTATAAACTAAATACGTTTTCACATATTAAAGATCTTTCTATAAACATCATATGATAATTAACTACATCATGATCAACATAGGAATATATATATAGGATGGTTTATGTTTTCTTAAACATTATTCCAAACTTAAGTCGCAACATTTCATTTTTTAGGTTGCACGTAGAAGTCTTCTGACTTATCCATCACATCCATTAAGTACTTAATATCATCAACTCTCGGTGAGTTCATAGCCCCACTTTCTATTACTAAATTGTTTTACAAACCCTTGGGGGAGATACATGCTTGATTTTAAACCGAACACATTACTTTCAAATTGTATGCTTATCGATTGTTTTATTAGTACTAAGTTACCGCATTTGCCAAACATAAGTCCCTAAATCGTGAATCATTAATCACTATGTGAGTGGGCGCGAATATTGTGAATAGATCTATTGGGATTGACGAATCCCGTTTGTGTTGGCCCGATAAAGGCAAACAAACGCACTATATTTGAGTAACATTAGGTAAAAATGGCAATTTTTCCTATTAGAGCACGTACCAACAATTTCTCCAATTAAATTTGGAACACGTTAAAGCCTTGATTGCATGATGCTTAGTCTAATAATGCTTTTTTTTCAAACCATTGGTGTGAGTCTAATTAACTCACGCTACCAACATAATGTGTTCAACCATTTAACAAACTCTATGAATTTCACTCAACCTTTGTGTTGACAGTTTTAAGCATGTATTTCAGTCCATAATGTCGGGCGGCACGGAAGGGCAAGATCAAGAAGACTATATAAATAAATAATTTATCATTCACAAAGCATCAAAACTTTATATTGATGTGTTTTGTAATCAATGGAACCAACTGGGACCTATTTTGTAAACTCTGATATATTTGAATGATAGAGCCTTTTTAAAATGACTCCTTTAGAGATCGTTTTCTATTATTATGATTGTTGTGCCATCAAGTAATACCCAGTTTGAATTCCGATGCATATCAAGAATTCCGCTGAAAATGACAAAGTTCAATATGCCACTTGTACACTACTGGATCAGGAATTATCATGGTGGAATTCAGTTGCTCAACCAATAGGCATCATGAGTGCTTATCAAATCTCTTGGGTTGCTCTAAAGGGTTTAATGATCAAGGAGTATTGCCCTCGTAGTGAAATACAGAAATTAGAAGTAGAGTTTTGGAACCATGTTCTCAAGGGTGTTGACATTGCAACTTACAACCACCGATTTCAAGAATTGGCGATACTATGTCCATCAACGGTTCCAACAACTGAAAAGCTATTAGAGAGATATATTTGGGGACTTACGCCTATCATCCAGGGAAATGTGACTTCGTTTGATCCAAAGTCACTTGATGATGCTATGCGAATGTCTCGAAGTCTCATGGATCAAGTGGTTCGAACAGGAGCTACCCAAAGACAGAATCTCAACACTACCACCAACAACACCAACTACCGTAATAACAACAACCATACCAACTAAAATAACAACCGAAACAACAACATGATCAACATAGGAATATATATATAGGATGGTTTATGTTTTCTTAAACATTATTCCAAACTTAAGTCGCAACATTTCATTTTTTTAGGTTGCACGTAGAAGTCTTCCGACTTATCCATCACATCCGTTAAGTACTTAATATCATCAACTCTCGGTGAGTTCATAGCCCCACTTTCTATTACTTAATTGTTTTACAAACCCTTGGGGGAGATACATGCTTGATTTTAAACCGAACACATTGCTTTCAAATTGTATGCTTATCTGATTGTTTTATTAGTACTAAGTTACCACATTTGCCAAACATAAGTCCCTAAATCATGAATCATTAATCACTATGTGAGAGTGGGCGCAAATATTGTGAATAGATCTATTGGGATTGACGAATCCCCTTTGTGTTGGCCCCATTAAAAGCAAACACACGCACTATATTTGAGTAACATTAGGTAAAAATGGCAATTTTACCTATTAGGGCACGTACCAACAATTTCTCCAATTAAATTTGGAACACGTTAACGCCTTGATTGCATGATGCTTAGTCTAATAATAACTGCTTTGTTTTCAAACCATTGGTGTGAGTCTAATTAACCCACGCTACCAACATAATGTGTTCAACCATTTAACAAACTCTATGAATTTCACTCAACCTTTGTGTTGTGCTTTAAGCATGTATTTCGTGTCCATAATGTCGGAAGTCGCACGGAAGGGCAAGATCAAGAAGGCTATATAAATAAATAATTTATCATTCACAAAGCATCAAAACTTTATATTGATGTGTTTTGTAATCAATGGAACCAACTGGGACCTATTTTGTAAACTGTGATATATTTGAATGATAAAGCCTTTTTAAAACGACTCCTTTAGAGATCATTTTCTATTATTATGATTGTTGTGCCATCAAGTAATACCCAGTTTGAATTCCGCTGCATATCAAGAATTGGGGGTGTTACATCCCATAATTTGAAGGAATTCATGATATTGTTCTATTACAAGCCTTGAATCAATAATTCTGTAATTGTTAAAATTATTGACAAGAAACTTCTTACTAAAACAATCTTCTGCCATTATTTTGATTCAAATTGATCCCACAATTGCTTGACCGATTCCACGTTTTGGTACCCATGAAATAAGGCATCTCACATATCATTCACTATATGCCTGCGAAAGATGTAGTAGTCATTCTCCCACTACCATCTCTTCCTCGTTTGTTCCAGTGTCTCATCCTCGATCAATTCACGCATGTAGAGATCACTTTCATATTTTAGGTATTTCGACCCTATATGCCTCGGATATCACGAAATCCTCAATGGGGTACTACCAATGAACTATGCATGCATACAGTTAGAAATAATAATTGTACGGAAGTAAAGGTAAACGCAAACAAAACAATTAAGGAATCATAACTAGGCTAGCACCAAAGGGTGCTTAGCCGCTCATATTAATCATGCAAATCAATTCAATATTCAAAGGTACGAAATACATGAATTGAAAGTAAAAGAAATATAAAACGCTAAAGCTTATCGTAATGGAGTGACTTCTCCCTTGGAAACAACTCAGATGCTCCCCTAGACCCGCCTTGAGCTTTTTCCCACATTCTTAGAGTGTTGTGTGTGGAATGGGATGATTAGAAATGGAATTAGTGGGGTATTTATAGGCGGTGTCCGGGTTCTACAGTAACAAATAAAGGAGTTACGCCGTAACCTTCTATTTCTTCGTAAATGCACTAGATTCGCTAGTTACGGCGTAACCTTATCGGTGGTTACACCGTAGTCTTCAATAAACTTCGGTTACGTCGTAAGTGATGCGATGAGTTACGGCGTAAGTATCGTGGCGTGGAACCTCTTTTGACCTAATGGAGTTACGTCGTAACCTTTGGGAAGAGTTACGCCGTAACCTCTTGATAAGTTGGTATTCGGGTCACGCAATAGTTACGGCGTAATGTGAGAGATGAGTTACCGTAACTTCTTCAAAATAGGCATCTTGTGATAAATCTTTAGCTATGTTTCCATTTCCGCGTCTCTTTAGCTCGATGCTCGTAATTTACACGAAGTGGAAAACAATGGAAAACAAATGTAAATCCATATAAATGATATAAATAACGAGCATTATCTGGGATATTGACACTTAATATTCGGGACTATTTGTTTTATCAAATATCCCCACTTAAACTCTACTTGCACTCAAGTAGACCTTATTAGATAGATTGCTAAAAGATATCTTCCAAAACCGAAAATATGAGTTTACAAACCCTTATGCTAGAATAAAACAAAGCCGAACACCTCACGAAAGAGAACAAACACTCAAATCTCTCAACTATTCTAAGTGTCAATTTGGGGTGATCACCAATCATACGATCATAGCATGTATTCTATCATAAGCTTGGCGGTTACACAAATCTCTACCACTAGAGTTAAGGGTTAAACAATTCTCGAAGGCAATATGGGTAGACACGACAAAGGTTAAGGGGTGACTCGTCATTACTAACATGTCACGGCGAAGTAGACAAAATCAATGATACATGACCAAATCCATGGCCAAGACACCAAAGATTGCTCGATGCATCACCTAGACACGCTTCATGACTAAGGGGTAGGATAAGACATGGGATATATAATTGGTGTAAAATGAAAAACAAGCAGGTAGTCTAAATTTATAACCAAGTCATCACCACTTACCGTCCGCCCAAAGTTTAAGCTTAGAAGTCTAGAACCCGGATCAGGAAATGCAAGGTAGATGTGTCATTAGAGGACGTCGTGATGGGTACACTACCTTTTCTACTTCTGTTGGCATAACTACCAACTCCAATCTTCAAATGTGACCGAGGTGGCCTCCTCGATACTAATCAATAAAGCTCATACTATAGTGCTTACAACATCGCACTTTATAATATCATAACTCAATCAACTTTTTTTTCTTCATAACATAATAACATAACATCCCCCCACTTGAGATGAACAATGGGAATTCAGGGGGTCTTCAATGATCTTCATAAATGTTGTCGATGAAATCGTGATTTCCAAACCTTTCCACTCGAACCTTGAACTTAGGCAAATGATGACTTCCCAATCACAAATAAAGACTACATGGTAGGCTAAGGTGTATAGGTGTAAAGAAACAATATATTGGGTTGTCAAAATGAAAGGAATGGCTCAGAAGGGTGTATCTAGGGGTATCTTGCACTAAAGGTGAATGCAACAAAAGGGTTTCACATGGTGGTCGAAAAGTCAAGGTGACTAATCAAAAGACTCACAATGGTAGGCTGTTTGGCTGATAATCCTATAATATTGCCTTCTAAAACTGAAAAGTCCAAATACATCAAGCTAACTCAACATACCTCGTCTATGGTCTCGAAATGATGCAAAGTCCAAGTTCTAAAGTTTACAAGCTACCGGCATACTCATAACTTGGTGGATTTGGGGTAAAATATAGGAAAAGGATAAGGCTGATCTCACCATGTAATTTCAAGGGTTGTATGTGCTCGGCTAAGGTCTAATCTAGTTAGGTTAGAATACCATGTCAAAATTTTAAAATGGCATAACTTTTCAAAATAAACTAGAAAAATGAGGCGAAATAAAGTTCGGAGATAATTCTACTCCGTCTCCCCCACTTGAATTGTACAAAGTCCCTTTTGTACTAGGCATTTAAAATAAAAGTGAAGAGAAAGGTAGAATTAGGCGAGAACTTCCCCAAATTTGCTCCAAAAGAAGAAGGCCCACGAAAAGAACCATGCCTTCGTTTAAGCGTCATGAACAAACTTCAATCTCTAAAATCACAATACCGACAAGCATAATTCTAAAAAGAAAAAATGAAAAAAAAATAAAAAAACAAACCTAACTCACTTTCGTAGGAATCACGGTTGCATTTAGTGAATGCAACAAGCCTTTTAAACCACTTGGTGTCCCAAGTGGACGAGTGAAGTCTCGTGAGGGTTTACAGAGAACATACCTACAAAGTTCATTTAAAAACTAATACAAGGTTACTGTGTTTTAAAATGAAAGAATTAAAGTAGAGGAAAGTTACGTCAGTAACTCCTATGAGGGAGTTCGCCGTAACCGCAAAAGCCAGTATGATTTGAAGAGCGAGAAGTTCTGGCGTAACCACGAGATGGTATTACACCGTAATTGGTAATCGTCAAGAATTTCGCCGCTAAAATGTTGGTTACGGCGTAATCACCAAGATGAGTTACGTCGTAACTCTGTTTAGATCAAGAAGCTGCAGTGACAATTAGTTCTGGTTTCTTGCAAAAATGGTTAGAAAACACAAAACCCAACAGAAAAGAAATAAAAACAAAAGAAAGGGATAATTCGGGTTGTCTCCCGAAAGTGCACTTGTCTTTATTAACGATTCTTTAAGTTAGACTCAAAGTCGCGGGTCTACTAGACCGGTGCGAAGAACTCATCTCCCGATAGCTTGCTAACATCCTGCCCATAATAAATCTTTGCGCGGTGTCCATTTACCTTGAAATATACTCCTTCCTTGTTATGAACTTCAATAGTCCCGTAAGGGAATACCTTACTTACTGTGTAGGGACCAACCCAAAGAGATCTCATTTTTCCAGGGAATAATTTGAGTCTTGAGTTAAAAACGAGAACTTCTTGTCCTACCTTGAATCTTTTATCCTTGATTCTCTTATCGTGCCATCTTTTGGTCCTGTCTTTGTATGCTTTGGCATGATCATATGCTTCGTCTCGTAACTCAGCTAAGTGGTTTATTTGGGAAAATCAGTGCTCCTCGATTACATCAGCCTCCAAGTTAGCATTCTTGAGAGCCCAATATGCCTTATGTTCCAACTCTAGGCGATGACATGATTTTCCGTGGGGTGCTTCCAATAGGAGTTTTGAAGGTCATTACGAATGACCATAATGCCTCATCGAGTTTGTCGGACAAATATTTTTATTACTCCGACGGATTTTCTAAAATTCGCTTTAGTACTGTTGGTGTTTTCGGTTTCACATTGGTTTGTGGGTGATAAGGTGTAGACATTATGGAGTACCCATATCTAATCGAACTTTCTCCATAATAGCATTACAAAAGTGTGTCCTCAATCACTAATGATGGTCTTAGGAATCCCAAACACGGAGAATAACTTTTTCCAAAAACGAATGACACTCCTAGCGTCACAAGTTTGCAGGGCTTCGGCTTCAACCCATTTCGAAATGTAATCGACAGCTACAAGGATATAACTTTTATTCTTCGATGGAGTGAAAGGTCCTATAAAATCGATCCCCCAAACATCAAAAACCTCACATACCATAATGTTGTTGAGTGGCATCGATTCGAGAAGAGATGTTCCACCGCCTCGACAAGCGTCACAATCCCTAACATGCCTTGGCATCTTTGAAAATGCTAGGCCAAAAGAATCCGGCCTCATAAACCTTTCGAAAGCGATTGTCGGCTCTATAGTGTCCTCCCGCAGTCCGTTGTGGCAATGTTCCAAAATGCTTTTTGCTCTTCCCAAATATGCATCTCCGAATAATACCATCGGGGCATGATTTAAAAGGAACGGATTATCCCGTAGTAATACTTAAGATCCGAGAAGAACTTTTCTTTTGATCGTAGGTTTTGTTGCTTTGTAATACTACGTCGCTAGGTAATTAGCGAAATCTGCGTACCATGGTTCGACACTGGAATCTTTAATTCTAACTGCCATGAGATGTTCGTCGGGGAAGGAGTCCCGGATAGTTTCTTTGTCAAGTTCCTCGAGCTCAGGGTTTTCTAATCGTTAAAGGTGATCAGCAACTAAGTTTTCTGCTCCTTTCTTATCCTTGATTTCAATTTTAAATTCTTGCAGCAGCAATACCCATCTTATCACTCTTGGTTTGGCATCCTGTTTATTAAATAAGTACTTCAAAGCGAATGGTCGGTGTAGAGACAAGTTTTGACATTACTAAATAAGATCTCGAATTTATCAAAGGCATAGACTACAACCTGTGAGTTCTTTTGATGGTTGTGTAATGCTCTTATGCCTCATTTAAGGTTTTACTAACATAATAAATGGGTTTAAATTTTTATCCACCCTTTGTCCTAAAACAGCACCCACACCATAATCACTAGCATCGCACATGAGTTCAAAATCGCTCCCCAGTCAGAGCAATAATAAGGGCGAGTCGGTTTTCTTTTAAAATGTCAAAAGCTTTTTGCAATCATCGTTAAAATTAAATTTAGCATCTTTCATGAGGAGTTGGGTCATAGGTTTGGCGGTTTTGAAAATCTTTATAAATCGTCTATAAAATCATGCATGCCCAAGAAAACTCACGATGCCTTTTAGGTTGGTCGGATAAGGCGCCGAGAAATAACGTCAACCTTGGCTTTATCAACTTCTATCCGGTTTGGGAAATTTTATGCCCCAAAACAATCCCTTCTTTAACCATAAATGGCATTTTCCTAGTTAAGGACAAGGTTGGTTTCTTCACACTGCAAGCATTTTAGATAGATTATTAAGACAAGATGAGAAAGAGTTACTAAAACCAGAAGTCGTCCATGAAGACTTCCATAAAATCTTGACACATATCGAGAATATAGCGATCATGGTTGGAATGTATGAGCATTACATAGTCCAAAAGGCATCCTTCGGTGGCGAATGTCTGTAAGGCGGGTGAAAGTTGTCTTCTCTTGATCCTCGGGGCAATAGGAATTTGAAAGTAACTTAAGAATCCATCGAGGAAGCAGTAGCACTCATGTCCAGAGAGTCTTTCTAGCATCTGATCGATAAATGAATGGGGGAAGTGATCTTTTCGTGTTGCATCATTTAATTTTTTGTAATCAATACACACCCTCCAGTCAGTGACTGTCCTAGTTGGTATCAGCTCATTATCTTCGTTGGTGACCACTGTCATTCCTCCTTTCTTTGGCACAACATGAATGGGACTAACCCAAGGGCTATTAGAAATAGCGTAAATTAGACCCGCATCCATGAGCTTAATGATTTTGTCTTTTACAACGTCTTGTACTTTAGGGTTTAATCTTCTTTGTGGTTGCACTGTGTTTAAAATCATCTTCCATAAGTATCTTGTGGGAGCAGATGAAGGTTAATTCCTTTAATGTCGAGACTTTCCATGCAATTGCTCCTTTGTGCTTGCTTAAAACACGTAGTAATGACTCCTTTCTTCATCGATAATGAGAGGAAATCACAACAGGATAATTACGATCCCCATTGATGAATGCATATTCTAAATGAGGAGGTAACTCCTTGAGTTTTGGGGAAGTATCAGCTTCTTCCGGGGTATTTGCTGAACATAACGTTTGATTCTTTGTGGTCAGTTCCTCTGTTTCGCTTTCTTCATTGCTAGATGTCCCATCATTATCTTAGAATTTTAATGATCTTAAAGGGTCGGGAATAAAGCATTTATGGGCATGTTTCTGAGTGTTAGCTTCGATAAGGTCGAGATCATTAAGGTTGTCATCAGTGAAAGAAGCATATCTCATTGACTTTTCAAGATCAAAGGTAATCTTATCATTTCCAATCTCCAACAAAATCTTCTTGTTAAAGACATCAATCATAGCATGTGCGGTTGCAAGAAAGGGTCTTCCGAGCAAAATAGGGATATCATCTTCTTCCATATAAAGGACCACGAAGTCGAACGGGAAGACAAATTTATCGATTTTGACAAGAACATTTTCAGCGATTCCTTTAGGATATTGAGTAGTTTTATTAGCCAGCTCAATACACATTCTAGTTGGTTTCAACTCCCCCAACTCTAGACGTGAATAAAGAGAGGATGGCATAAGACTAATGCTTGCCCCAAGATCGGCAAGGGCCTTGTTGAATAAAATTCCCCCGATAGTACAAGGTAAGGTGAAACTCTGGATCTTCTTCCTGAGAGGCATATCTTTAAAAGAGAGCAGAGCATCTTTGATTTAAAGTTATCTGCGTCCGATCAAAAGTCTTCTATGGGTAAAGAGATCCTTCATAAATTTGGCATATTTCGGCATTTGCTCCAAAGCTTCAACGAGAGGAATATTAATCTTTGAGTTGTTGTAATTTCTCCATGAATTTACGAAATAGCACTCGCTCTTGTTCCTTCTTAATTCTTCCGGAAATGGAATTGGTGGAATGTAGGGTCGGACTTTTTGATGAAGGTTGAGCCTCCTCGGTTTCTTTATTGTTATCTTGAGGCGTTTCATTAGTCGGATCATTTGAGTTTGAAGGGTAAGCTAGTTCCTTATAGTTTAATCCAATTCTTGTTATAATAGCGTGAGCGGATCTCGAGGATTTGTTTACGTCATGCTAGGTAAGTCACCTTCATCTCTTACTCGATAGATTTCATGAGTTTTCCCACTTGATTTTCAAGTCTTCTAATAGCATCCGCTTGTGTTCTTAGTGCTTTGTCGTAATCTCGCTTGAGATTCCAAACCAATTTTCGCTCTCATCATGTTTTCGCTAGATTCTTTAACAAGCATCTTTGACCTTTTCAAGATCCGTCACTCTCCCATCAATGGGTTTATCGAACTTGTGTTTTACCATCTTGACTTCTTCAGTCAGGGATTGCATATCTAATTCAAATTCCTCCAGATTCTTTATCATTGATTGTATATCGATAAGGTCTTCATCCCGATCTTCATTCCATTATGACGAGTGGAGTGCAATTTCCTCAACTCTTGTCCATCCTTTATCAGCAGTCATCAACGGGATAGGTTCTTTAGAGTCTAACAATTGCCGAGTCTTTATGTTCTACCCGTTGTAGAATATTTGCAGTTGCTCGTGTTTGTTGAGTTTATGCTCGGGGCACTTTAGGATGGCTTCGTTAAATCTTTCCCAAGCTGTAAATAGTGGTTCATCATAGAGTTGGCTAAACCTCCTAATTTCATCAAGTTGTTGAAGGATTTTTGCAGGGGTTCGGTATTCCTTAAGAAAGGCCTTCTTAAATGCATTCCACGTTGTGATAGATCCTGATGGAAGTTTCTTTAACCAATCACTAGCTCTTCCTTTTAGGGTAAAAGGGAAAGCCCTCATCATAACATGATCTCTGGAGACCCCAGGTGCATGGAATAAATCGGCGATCTCACATACCTTCGCGATATGCTCGTGTGCTTCTTCGTCTTTGGTTCCATAAAGCGGCATCTTTTCAGTTCATCAAGACAGAGTCCCCAAAATTCGAATTTAACATTTTCTTCAAGAGCTGGAATGGTGATCCCTTGTTTACTTTTAGAGGTGGTGAGATAATCATTCATAGTAAGAGCCATAATATAAAAACAAAACTTTTTAAGGACTTAAATAAAAATCCTAATATAACCCGGCAACGGCGCCAAAAACTTGATGCGTGTTTTCTTCGATCGTGTCTTAATATTTATAGTGTCTCGCTATACCTATGGTCTACCCTAATGCAATAATGGGCAGTGTACCCAGTCGCGTGTAGTGTAGTAAATGGTAAAGCCGAGGTCGTCCCAAGAGCTATGTGTGTTGGATTATTACTAAGTCTAGTGTCATAGACTAATAATTGTTTCGATAGGGATTTAATTAATTAAACTACTAATGCAGAATAAAATAAAAGCAGATAAGTGGATAAAGGGAAATCAATAGAGGAATAGTGGTGCTAACCTAGTCAATCCTCCTAGCTAGTTATGTCTACGCTACCTAATTCCAATTAATTCGGGTGGGGTCAAATTCGAGAGGACAACATTTGGTCAATTCGCCTAACCTATCGGCAAAGATGCCACAACAGAGAAATCGGTAGACCGTCATAAGTCCTGTTGTTCCCTGGTCCCTAAGCCAAGTCATTGGCATCTTGCTACATGCTAGATCTAAAATAGTGAGTGCCCGGCCATTAGGAACTTAGACACTACACCCCCCAATTCTTAAGTTCATCCAAACGATAGGTGATCATTTGGTCAAATCGCACAAGTAGAAAGGTGTTAGGAATTAGAAATTCTAGCTATTAAAGAGTCGGTCACCTCAAGTATATGTAATCGTTAGATAGCTCGTAGTCGTAGTTCTTTAAGCTAAGTAGTATTTAGTTAAGTAAAACCATGGAGGACGGACGGGTCTTTACCCACTGTATGCCCGATCCACGACCCGTTGTGTGGCGTTTTATTGTAAGACTATAAATACTCTACCTTCCAAGGTAGAGAGTTGAGCTCATATTTTTTCTCTCACTAAAGTTCCCAAACCTCTAACTTTCTCTCTAAACCTCTTGTACGCCTACTTTGTGTTATGGTTTGATGTGTATGTGAAACCAATATCTTACAATTGGTATCAAGAGCCATGGTTAGATCACCTCTTACATATCTTTGGATTTCTAGTGGTTTTAGGTGGTTTTGAGTTTGAAAAGTTTAGTGGTTTTTGCATCATTTGGGTGATTTCTAGTGTTAAAGTTTGAATTTTGATAGTACTTTTGTGTTTAGAATCATCACAAGTGTTTAGGTTTTGATTTTGAAGGCTTGAATCATCGTGGTTGGGTTGTTTTGGATTGAAAAGTGGTGTTTTGTGATTTTCTAGCTAGCGACTTGAGCACTTGGATAGTTTATCTTAGTAGCGATTTGCTTTGTTATTTGGTAGCGAGTTGTTGTTTAAGGTCTTAGCGAGTTGAGCTAGCGACTTGTCTACTGAGACAAGTCGACAAAAAGTAAACTTAGTGGATTCTCCACTACGGGTAGCGACTTGGTGAAAGTTAGCGACTTGTACTTAAGTTTGTTAGTGAGTTGGTGTTAGCGAGTTGGTTCTTAGCGAGTTGCTCTTTAGCGACTTGACAACTTAGCGACTTGCTGTCAAAATTTTGCTAGCGATTTGGTGCTTAGCGAGTTGTTCTTTAGCGACTTCTTTGTCAAAATTTTACTAGCGACTTGGTGCCTAGCGACTTGGTTAAGGTTTTCTTAGCGACTTGGCCGACTCGTCATGCATGTCTGGTTTTCTTGATTTAGTAAAATCCGTGAAAGAATCTATTTCCGGTTTAATCATAGAGTTATAAAATCCCGTTCAATCGGCATCATGTCTACCAACGTTCCTACAATCATCTCCACTTTTGTCGAGCATGTTCAAGCGGTTGTTCAGACATCGCCCACCCATGCTTGATGTAGGCGACTACGACTCTTGGGCTCAACGAATCGATTGTCTTGTCTTGGAAAGGAAAATGGAGTCAACATTCTCAAATCCATTGATGAAGGGCAGTATCGGGTTGAGACTACTAGAGACTTAATTGATACAACTTAAGATGGAACAATGATCTATGGAATTGATGGACCAAAGACATATGATGAGCTCAATGATAAGGAGAAAAGAGATTCGATCTTTGATATCGAGCTTCTAACATTGTACTTCAAGGTCTTCCAAAAGATATCTACAAGTCGATCAATCACAACACGAAGCCAAGGCGGTATGGGATAATGTCAAGATGCTTCTCTCGGGTTACAATTAACTATGGAAGGCAGAGAATCACAACCTATGATGAATTTGAACACTTCAAGATGAAACCGGATGAGAGTGTCTATGAGTACTATGTGAGATTCCACAAGCTTGTTAATGATATGAGGAACATCGAATGACTATGCCAAACATTCAATTTGAACTCAAAGTTTGTGAACAACATGAATCCCGAATGGCACAAGTTTGTCACCTCCGTAAAGCTAACCAAAGGATTGAAGAATACAAACTATGAGCAACTATATGCCTTCCTCCTTCGTAATGAGACATGCTATGTTTGAGAAAAGGATTCTTAATCAGTTCAAAACCAACCGAGGAGAGACAAGCTCATCAAATGATTCAACCGCCTTCTACTCAAACATCGGAATCATAACCAAAGCCTCACAAGTCATACCCATGGGTAATGGTAATCACAAACTCATTCCCGATCCTATGTTCAAACAAGGCGATGTCGATGCACATGTGGAAACTTCATTAATCAACTAGCTCTCCGATTAGTCAAAACATGAAATCTCTTCCACACACCAACAACAATCTCGTAACTGCTTCAATCCACACAATCAAGCCACCGCCGAGATGGGAAGGTTATGGTGCGGCCGGTTCAAGAACGACAAGATTTAACAAGCAAGAGGTGGAGCTAGTAGAGGTTATCTTGCAAATCGAGAATAGGGAAGGAATGGAAACCAGGTCAAGAAAAGCCAATCAAATGTTACAATTGTGGAGGTGGTGACACATTGCAAGGAACCGCACATCACTAAACACCCTCGTAATGCAGAGTACTCCAGGATAAGATGTTTCTTGTGCAAGCTCGGGATAATGGTGCGACTTTGGATGAAGAGGAGCTGTTGTTTTTTTTGAAGGAAATGCTAAGACATATGATGCGATGTGGATGAGCAACCAATTCGAGAGATAGGCCATAATCATCGAATGCCTTTCAAGTAGGCGATTGTGATGCATACGACTACGATGTTGATGAAGAACCTCTGACAAACCATTTTCATGGCTAGCATTTCTCCAATGGTCTCTCCTAAAGTCTCTTCATCATCACAAGTGGTCCATCCAAAGACAAAATCATTTCGAGGTATTAAAATTATACGATGAAGTTGATGAGCAAAAGATACATAACGAAGTACAATCAATGTAATTATTGAGTCGGATATTGAAAATATGGGTAATATCAATGTTGTCCCATATGATCAATATGTGAAACAAAGTGAAATTGAGATTGTACCAAGTGATGCATCTTCCGTAGTCAACAATGATTATGTTTTTGATGAATTCACCGCATGTGCCTCGATGATTCGTCATCTCTGAATCGAATGCCTATAAAGAGCGTGTTGCTATTTATGAACAACGTGCAAAATTTGAGTTGACCACCCGTGAGTGTGAAATGGATGACCAAATCGTACAACTATTAGAAAAAGTAGGTTTAAAGAAGAAGTATTAAAACAAGAGTTAAACTCCTTACAAGAAAAGCTTTCTAAAAGCGCTAAGCAAAACAAGAACTTCAAGAAAATGTTAAAATGCTTAAGCAAGAATTCAAATGCTAAGGAATCAAAACTTTTGAATGATTTTTCTAATCTAAAACCTTGAAAAACAAGCTTGAAAATAATTTATGCGTACAAGGAAATACCATTGATCGCTCACTTAATCACTAAGCATAGAGTCTTAAGCGATAAGCATAGCATTCCCTTGTTGAGGAACCAAACCAGAGGTCATTAAAAAGGCTAGAAATGCTCATAAGGTTCTTTATGATGGCAATGAAATCCTTAAACCTAGCGAGAAACCTAGTTGCGTTGAGTGCCTTCGAGGAAGATAAGAAATCGAGATCAAGTCACTAGGAAAAGATGAACAAGAAATTAGATGATCCTAAATGTAAAGAGAAGAAAATAAATATCACACCCCATGATTATAAGAAGGAGAATTGGATTTCCTTGAACATGTTTAAGCCTCGAGCGTTGTTAACACCCGAACAAGTGTTACGGAAAAGGATTTAGATAAGCAAAAGCGAGAGAATCTTGTTGTAACAAACCCCCTTTAGGAAAATGCCTTGACGTTGTGTATCCTCCCAATACACCAATGCATTTAGTTCCTAGGACTATTTCCACTAAAAGCAAGACCTTAATCAGTCAATATGTTATTCTTCAACTATTTGTTGATTTTGAGAAAACTTGTAAGAAAAGGATCACACCCACTGGCATAACTGAAGGGGAAAGGGGTTTTGAGCAAACGAAAGTGCTAATACAAATAAGCCGTAAAAACGTTTATTTATATTTTACGATCTTCTAGTGTTTTGTCAATAACAGAAGTAAGATCATTTTAACGAAACAAATAAAATACGTAAATGGTTTGAACTAATAGTTTTCTAACACACTTACGCTTTCACATAAAACACTAAAACTAGTATAAGTGATTTTATGCTTAAGATATACATATGTAAACCAACTAGTGTTTACATATTGGGATAACATATACTTAACTAAGTATATACCAAAATGGGTAAAAACAAGTATATACTAAAATGGGTAAAAACAAGTATATACTAAATAAGTAAAAACTAGCAAATGGTTTTGACCCATAACCCATGGTTTTATTTATACCACTTAACCAAGCTCATTGTATCCTCAAGATACATTGTATCTAGAAAGAAAACCATGGATCAACCCTTAACCCATGACCCATGACCCATAACCAAAAATACCCATGGGCAAAGAGGAGCGTTCCATGGATCCCTGGCTTTGTGCTAGCCGGATCCCAAGTGGAAGGAATCCGTGGGATCCGGGGAAACAGTAGGATTTTTCCTCTATAAATAGTGAGCCATTTCTTCATTATTCCTCACCCCTTTCCAATATACTTTCTCCCCTGAGTTAAATCTCACTAACCTTAGATCCAAGAGATCTATGTTTGTAGTTTTGTTTTCGTGCGATCTTTTAGGTTCCTCTTAAAGGCAAGATCACCACCGTTGAATTCGAGCAAGCTAAAGTCCATGAGTTGCCATGCTTCCTCATCATCAAGGCTATTGAAGTCCTCTTGTTGATGATATCTTTCTTTCTTCAAAGAAGTGTAGTGTTGAAGACATTAGTGAAAGATGTCTCAAATGTCAAGACGAAGATATTAGTGAAGGGTATCTATCGTCTATAGGATAAGCACTTGTGGTAGGTGCTTAGAAGTCAAGACAAAAAGCATTAGTGAAAGGTGCTTAGAAGTCAAGACTTGAAGCATTAGTGAAAGGTGCTTCGAAGTAAAGACACAAGACATTAGTGAAAGGTGTCTTGTAGATCTATTCAAAGGCATTAGTGAAAGGTGCCTTAGATGTACATTTGATATGGTGTGTTTTCGATGTACTAGATAGACTAGCATTAGATCCAAGGATATTGATGTCCTTGATAATGTTGTAAAGGAGTAGATCTCCTTTGGGATTAGTCGTTGGTGTAGTGTGGTAGTAGTTCCTCCATTGGAATGGAACTAGGTGCTTAGCCTAGTACCTAATAAAGGGTAGGCGACGTTGTGAAGGTGTAGTTCACCTAAGGTGTGAAAGAACTCGGTGGTTAGCCTAGCACCGTATAAAGGTTAGGCGACGTTGTGTAGGTGTGGTTCGCCTTGGTGTGAAAGAACTCGGTATTTAGCTTTGTACCGGAAAAAGGTTAAGCGACGTTGTGAAGGCTTCTCCGCCATAAGGAGATTGGTGTAGTGTTACGAACTCGAGTAGGTGACTCGAGGAGTGGAGTAGGCAAGGAAGGTGTCCTTGTAGCCGAACCACTATAAATACTCGCGTTGTGGTTTGTGCTTCTTACTCTTTATCTTTCATTACATATCTTAATATGCTTGTTTATCAACATCCAACACACACAACCAAATAGATTGACATAAGTCAATCTAAATATTTAAAAGGAAGTTTTAAATTGGTAAAACTATTCAACCCCCTTCTAGTTTTCCATAATTGGCATCAGAGCTTCGTTACCAAGTTTCTTGAAGTATGTTGTACTTTAAAAACTTGATACGATCCATAGTTAATTGAAAACTACAAAGAAGGTTTTTTTTTCATAAAAACAAACACCATGTTTTTCAAAAACTATATGTTTGGATGTTGAGTTGATAACAACATTTTATATATATATATATATATATATATATATATATATATATATATATATATATATATATATATATATATATATATATATATATATATATATATGTTTTCATTTAATTGCACTAATCTTCTTTGTGATGTTGATTAGTCAAAGCTCATACCCACCAAGCTTTAGGAGACGCTGGTAACAAGAATACCTTCCTTAAGAAGGTATCTTAAACGCAAAGGAGCGGGAATCATCTAAGTGACATTTGTCATTCGTAAAGACATTCCTAAGTGCACTCGAGGTATGACTTTCCACTTATATCTGAATGATATTAGTTTAGTTAATAAGTGTTATGTGTTAGGTATCTATTTGAGTAGATTTTACACATGATCTACATGAAGCTTCGTTAGGAAGCCTTTTTCTCTCATACGTGTTATATTTCTCGTCTATAGTCATAGTATATATAGCTTATGTTTTATTTCTTTCAAAACCAATAATAAAACAAAAACACGAATTTCAAAAATTTCTCATTCCCTATTAATAATCCCACTCGACGCCCACTTTATTCAATCCTCACTTTTTCAAATTTTCCAATTTCAAAAATTCCCTCTCATTTAAAAACTTCATCTTCCTCCTCATTCCATCTAATCCGAAACCAAGAAGATCCGTCATCAACATGGTTTACATCGCACTCGTGCTCATCGCCCTAACACTCATCGCACTTGTGTTCCCTATGATGAAGTTCACATATGGAGACATTTACTTTGTGTTGTTAAACTATATTGGGGTCATATACCCAATCCTTTGTATCATCCTTAGTATTGAAATGCAATATTATTAATCTAGTTTATCTAGGTTACTATTATGTGTTTATCATTCCTTTTGATTTATATGTTTTATATTTTTGTGATACATTAGAGGTCATGTATGCTTGCTAAAAGAAAATATAGGATAAAACATATCTCGTGGTATAAAAACTGTAAAACCTCTTATCAAACTGTTTACATTATCGATCCACGGATCCGGAAGATATACTATCCGGATCTCTTTTGTAAAGGAACCGTGGGATCCATATTATCGAAAACAGTTTTCATGCAAGATTAAAAAACACTATCTCTCTAAAAGTAATAATCCACTAGAATTTCAAAACCATGAGTTAGCTAAATGCTAAAAACCATTGTTAATAAAAATCTAGTAAAAACATTAGATTATTATAGGTTTACCATAAACATCACCTCTTATTAACCCATCACTTCTATAGGTTCAACTATGACGCATGAATACGAGTTTGATTTTTCACTCACTAGCGTCTACACCCCGAACATCTCCCTTGAGCCCAACACACCGCAATCATGTCAGTGGGTTCAATAATCTCGAAAACCATCACTTCCATGAAGGACGATTGTAGACACCTCTCTACAATTCAAGAAGGTATCAATACCTCATTCCGAGCCATAGGACTAGAATGTCTTCTTGAAATCAACGAGAAGATATGTCCAAGGTTCATAATGGAATTCTTCCGTCAAGTCGAACTTGTTCGTAACGAGGATCGCTCTCATCTCTTTGGTTTTACATCAAAACCAAAAGTTTACTCTAACCCTTGGGCATTTTGCTCACGTTCTCCGGATTCCAAATCATGGACAAAGTGCCTTCACCGAAGATTGGTCTCTTGATTCTCTCTTCAACTTTCGTGAAGAAAATAGTCCATAGTGTTCACACATACCCTCTCCGGAAGATTTAAATCGCATAATATGCAAACCTCATCCATATTACTCCAATCCAAACATTATCCATACACGAGATATCCGAGAAGAGTACAAGCCTCTTGCTCTCATTCTACGTGAAAATGTTTGAGTCTTAGGAAATCGAGATATTCTTCCCGCTTGTTGTGCTCACATGTTGTCTTCGTTTGCTAACACAACAACCATACAATCTCGCCTACTTCTTCGCAAGGCTAATTGCAAATCTTCAAGGCTCCAAGAATAAACTCATCCCTTATGGAATGTTCTTGACACGCCCTATCACAATGTTATGCACTTCCATCCTCAATTTCAAAGTCCGTTGTGCGTACTTGTGAACAAGATGATGGAACCGCTGAACATTTCCCTCATGAAGACATTCTTCATTCCTGAATCCGCCAATCAATCACATAATGATCCTCCTAGCAAAGACACTCAAGGAACCTAGAATAGTCAAATAGGATCAATTCTACTCTACTCATTATTTATCAATGTAATCCTATTTCTTTCATGAAATAAAACATCTTACATTTGATATCTTAGGTTTAGAACTCCTTTAAACAAAACTTGGAATATAATGCATTGTCAAGATCATTACATACCTTTAGTAAAGGTCTGCCTAGCAGATGACGGATCCCAAATGTTGTACTAAACGGATCCCTACATCTAGAGAACCGGGATCCTAAGAAATGTAAAATGCAATTGCAAGCATTGTATGTCAAACACATCCTTAGAACACCTCACACTAAGCTAAACATAGTGTCTTAAGGTAGATTAAGACTTTATCAAGATAGGTTGATCTTTCCTACTCATTCCAACTCACATAGAACACACTCTAAAGATATTCATAGATCTATCACTTTGTTTTAATCCATCACTCTTCCGCTCTCAAAACTCACACTTCATTTTTTACATGAGCCCTCACATCTAAGTTAGAAATCTTTCGATTATGACAAAATTGATCATAAATCAACCTCACCTCAAAATTGATCAAAGTTGATCAAATCCTAGTTTTTCCATCTCAAAACCCTTAGGATATTTTCCAAAACACAATCCTAAGTCACAACCTGATCTCTAGGATCATTTAGCTTCAATTGACACTCTCATCTCTAGTGTCATCCTTGCTCATTCATTGTACTTATGAAAGTTCCAAATCCTTCCACAAAAGACAATCATTAGCTACATCACTCACCACCTTTAAGTACTTAAGCACCCCTTCATTTAAGACACTTAGGAAGACTGAAACACTCAAGATGGTATAGGTCTTAGATTTTAGAAACATCATTTCCACTCTTTCTTAGATGTCATAGCGGATCCCTAGGAATAGCCTAGACGGATCCCTCGAGAAAGGAACCGTGGGATCCGGATGATGATAGGTCAAATCTTGCTAAAACAATCATTTCAACTCATCTTCCTAACTCAAACACTCCATCTCATCTTAAATGAGTTCCTAGATCACCCAACCTCAAGTTGACTCTTGTGCACATCAATCATCACATTCCAATGAATCCTAGTGGCTTTAAGCTTAAATGCACTTACCAAATCTCTTAGTTTATAAACCACCTTTAGGACCTCCATAGTCATCACTCTCACTCTAACTTTCAGCTCTTGAAATCATTTCATCATGAGAAAACCCCAAGTAGTAACTTATCCACCAAAGAACCACCCATGAAAAAGGCTCGTGTTATACACGAAATCTCCTCAACCGAATCATCTCCCATCAAACCAACAAATGAGAGAATCCTTCATCATCCAATCAAACCAATTCCTAAAAGGATAGTACCCACAAAACTACCTATGCCTAACACCACCATACCTCCTAGGCCAAACAATATCATCACCACCAAACCATCACCATTGGTTCCTAGAGCTATTTCATTTACATCCCCACTATCATCACCACACCTCTATAATTTAGAGGACTTGCCTCCTAGGCCGTCTCATCCGCTTCCGCCGACAACATTCTCCTCATTAGAGGAATAATGGTTCAAAATCAAGGTATTGAGTCAACACTTGCTCCGCTTCCTTTTCGCATTCTCCATCATATAATCCTATATGGATTATGAGAAATCATCAAAGTCAACCACCGACCATATGGAAGTTGACACTTCCTTACCACCACCATCATTCTTGGTCGAGGCATTCTCAAATGCACCTCCACCAATCCTCCATCGTTTGAAGCTCATGAAGCCGCTTCACTTGATCCTTCGCATCAAGTCATTTTATTTCTTCCACCACCACTACCTAGCCATGACAAAGATTGCTATCATTGTCAACATGTTGAAAGTTTGATACATGAAGTACGAGAAGACCAACGTTTCATGTTCTATCATCTCCTCGAACGTTTCGATGAGATCAAACATAAACAAAACTTGAGCTAGAAGATTTTAGTTGTGTCCTAGCATCAAGCGTTAGATAGTCTTGAAATTCCTAGTCATGTATTGTCTCTTTTCTTATTTTTAGATTCATGTATATCATAACTCTTGTTTTATTAAATGGAATTACATGCTACTTGTTATTTTTCCGAGAATATGTATTCATATCTCATTTATGTGATAACATTACTTGTTATATCACCTTTGTCGATTTTAGTCATCACGACGGATCCTCAAGATTGTTTCTGACGGATCCCTACTAGTAGGGAACCGTGGGATCCGTGAAGTCGAAAGTTTTTTTCTAACTTAAATCACATTTGCGTGAAATTGTGAATTATACTTGTTTTCTAACCCTTGTTTTGCGCTTATTCAATTAACACATAAAGAATTTGACATCCTAAAGCTAGGGGAGCTTGGTGTCAAAACAATACGCTGCAAAATTACTTGCAACCTTTGATTTAAATTTCATGACTTCCGCTGCAAATATTGCAATCATTTAGGGGAGCACACCCGTCACATAGACGTAATCTTTGCATTAGTTAGTTGCAAATGAACTACATTAGAATTAGTTTCTTGACGCCTTACTTAGGGATGGACTCGTCAAGGGGAGTAACGACGAGATCCTTTCCCGTTACTTGCTCTCTAATTTTTTTTCCTTTCACATGTTTTTCTTAAAACGATGTGTTGCTTTCTTTCAAACACTTTTGTTTCGACAAAAAGGGGAGAAGAAAGTAAAATTATAAATTCAAACCTTATTTAATTTTAGCTTTTCCTTAAAATAATCTTATGTTTTGTCATCAACAAAAGGGGAGATTGTTAATACAAATAAGCCGTAAAAACGCTTATTTATATTTTACGATCTTCTAGTGTTTTGTCGATAACAAAAGTAAGATCATTTTAACGAAAAAATAAAATACGTAAATGGTTTGAACTAATAGTTTTCTAACACACTTACGCTTTCACATAAAACACTAAAACTAGTATAAGTGATTTTATGCTTAAGATATACATATGTACAACAACTAGTGTTTACATATTGGGATAACATATACTTAACTAAGTATATACCAAAATGGGTAAAAACAAGTATATACTAAAATGGGTAAAAACAAGTATATACTAAATAAGTAAAAACTAGCAAATGGTTTTGACGCATAACCCATGGTTTTATTTATACCACTTAACCAAGCTCATTGTATCCTCAAGATACATTGTATCTAGAAAGAAAACCATGGATCAACCCTTAACCTATGACCCATGACCCATAACCAAAAATACCCATGGACAAAGAGGAGTTCCACGGATCCCAGCTTTGTGCTAGCCGGATCCCAAGTGGAAGGGATCCGTGGATCCGGGAAACGAGAGGATTTTTCCTCTATAAATAGTGAGCCATTTATTCATTATTCCTCACCCCTTTCCAATATACTTTCTCCCCTGAGTTAAATCTCACTAACCTTAGATCCAAGAGATCTATGTTTGTAGTTTTGTTTTTGTGCGATCTTTTAGGTTCCTCTTAAAGGCAAGATCACCACCGTTGAAGTCGAGCAAGCTCAAGTCCATGAGTTGCCATGCTTCCTCATCATCAAGGCTATTGAAGTCCTCTTGTTGATGATCTCTTTCTTTCTTCAAAGAAGTGTAGTGTTGAAGACATTAGTGAAAGATGTCTCAAATGTCAAGACGAAGATATTAGTGAAGGGTATCTATCGCCTATAGGATAAGCACTTGTGGTAGGTGCTTAGAAGTCAAGACAAAAGCATTAGTGAAAGGTGCTTAGAAGTCAAGACTGAAGCATTAGTGAAAGGTGCTTCGAAGTAAAGATACAAGACATTAGTGAAAGGTGTCTTGTAGATCTATTCAAAGGCATTAGTGAAAGGTGCCTTAGATGTACATTCGATATGGTGTGTTTTCGATGTACTAGATAGACTAGCATTAGATCCAAGGATATTGATGTCCTTGATGATGTTGTAAAGGAGTAGATCTCCTTTGGGATTAGTCGTTGGTGTAGTGTGGTAGTAGTTCCTCCATTGCAATGGAACTAGGTGCTTAGCCTAGTACCTAATAAAGGGTAGGCGACGTTGTGAAGGTGTAGTTCACCTAAGGTGTGAAAGAACTCGGTGGTTAGCCTAGCACCGATAAAAGGTAGGCGACGCTGTGTAGGTGTGGTTCGCCTTGGTGTGAAAGAACTCGGTATTTAGCTTTGTACCGAGAAAAAGGTTGTTTATCGTTGTGAAGGCTTCTTCGCCATAAGGAGATTGGTGTAGTTTTTACAAACTCTCGAGTAGGTGACTCGAGGAGTGAAGTAGGGCAAGGAAGGTGTCCTTGTAGCCGAACCACTATAAATACTCGCGTTGTGGTTTGTGCTTCTTACTCTTTATCTTTTCATTACATATCTTAATATGCTTGTTTATCAACATCCAACACACACAACCAAATAGATTGACATAAGTCGATCTAAATATTTAAAAGGAAGTTTTAAATTGGTAAAACTATTCAACCCCCCCTTCTAGTTTTCCACAGAAAGAATGTTATTTAACTGAAGTCATGCCTTTCTTTAAACAACTAAAAGATCATTTTGAAAGTCTTAAAAAGGGAATGAACTTAGACATTAAAGAAATGGAAAAGGAGTTTGATGCAATGATAGTTGAGGTTAGTGACTATGAGCGAGCACTAAAATATAATGAGATTGAGAGGAAGAACTTGCATACATTGAATGAGACTCTTATTTCTGAATGTATTACTCAAGATGTGTTTTTCACTGCTACAAACTGTTCCATTAATGCTTCTCAATTTCATGGATTATATGTTGCTCTGAAAGTCTCCCATGATCGTGTCATTGAGCTTGAAAAGACTAATTCTAAACTAAATGAGAAAATTGAACTGGATGATCACAACAATTTGGTTAAACATTTTTCTAAACTAGAGGTTGAGCATTTTAATTTACAACTAAAATATCAACATCTTAAAGAAAATGTCAAAACTTCAAATATCAAGACATCCTTAGATGCTCCGAGTTTGATGTAGTTTTCAAATTAACAAACATGATGAATGATTCAAGCTCATTGTAACACGATCAAAAAGTTGAAAACCTAAATCTCTCAATTAAAGGGTCAAAAGAACAATGTGACAGGCTCCCAAATGCCTCCTCCTTTAGATTCTCAGAATTCTCAAACGTTTCATCTTCAAAACTTAGTAAATGCATTACAAAAGGAAAACGAAAGTTTTCTAGAAGAAAATGAAAAGGTTAAATGTCATTTCAATGAGTTATTTGAATCAATAAAGGTCACTCGTAACAAAAATAACGAACAAATAGCTTCATTGCAAAAGGAAATTGAGAATCAAGAGTCGTAAAAAGGAAAATGCCAATGACCAATGGGGAGAATGGTGTATCAAAGGTTCGATCTTGTAATAAATATGTTTTGTCTGTGAAATATGTTCCCTCATCTTAGGAATAACAAACTTGCAATTCAAACATATTTCTCATACCTTAAGGATTGTCTAGAATGTCTCCGTGAGATTGTTGAAGAGGATAAGTTAGAGAAACCCTTGATAATGCAATTGGGCATGCATGTTTATATGTCGAACGATCTCAAGAACTTCTAGAATGCTTAATCACAATATGCCCTAAGTCCTTAGGTGAGAGAATTAATCCTTTGATTCCTTGTTCTATGCCTAGTGCCAAGCATGAAATCCATTCAATGCCCAATGTTATGAATGTGAACCTTAGTGTGCCTTCAAGTAGTTCGATTCCAGATTCATTAATGCTAAGAAAGCCAACTCTAGTGTGCCTTCTATAAGTACAAATCCCAAGACTTCTAGTGTTAAGAAAGTGAACCTTAGTGTGCCTGCATGTAATTCGATCCCAAAGACATCTAAGCAGAGATGCAAAGAGTAGCAAAACCAACTAATGTTCCCATTCTCTACAGAGTAATCATGACATTAAAGCTAGCAGTGTCAAAGTCTCAAGACAATACAAGGAATGATATGACCTCGCAAGCTAAGAATGTGCATTGGAAGAGTAGAAGACCAACCTAGGAACTTTAAGCTTGAGTCAAATAAAACGAATCGTGTTGATTCTAGTATTAGCCATAGGCGCATTGTAATTAATTCAATTCGATACTATTTGCAAACCTTGTAATGATGTCTCGCTTGAATTTCGCCTCTAATCATGAATGTGGTGTGAATGTTTTGTCTAATGTGTCATACCCCGCTAATATTGCTAATGCAAAAATCATGTTAAAAAGCTAAAAGCGAGAGGTAAAGAAAGTTAGAAAATAGTGGAAGCCCAGGAAGAACATTTAGTAAGATAGGTTATCAATGGATACCGTTGGCCATAAGGTTAATCGACAATGCCCACTAGAAAATGGATGCTCATCGGTAGAACTATTCCTTAAGAAGTGAACATACTTTAAATAGGGCAATACGGACACTAGTACCGCATCTATTCATAATAACTCCGTGATTCAATTTTCGAGATGAATGTTTCTATTTCGATGTGGGTGTTCCAATCATCGTTATTAACCAAATGGAACCCATTCTTGCATGGGGATCCCAATTATCCAGCTTATCCATTCTTGTCTGTGTTCAACTGCAGATCGCTTAAATCGCTCGTGGTACCGGACTCAGCCGCTCCAAGCATATGATTTGGTGACCGGTCGCGCTCATGAACTTCGTGAGCAAATTCATCGGAGACGATTAGATTCGGAATGATCATTTTGGTGCAATTATGGGTTATGGAGATTATGTTGTTGGTAAAAGTGTTATCTCCGAGTATATTATGTAGAAGGTCTTGGTCATAACTTTGCTCTCGTTGGTCAATTTGCGATTCTCGATCTAGAAGTAGCCTTGTAAAACATACTTGTTTCGTTAGAGAACTTGATGATAAGGAACTTTTAAGAGGTTCACGTGGTTCAAATCTATACACCATCTCTATCGAAGATATGATGAAGTCTTCTCCAATTTGCTTGTTGTCAAAGGCTTCTAAAACAAAGTCATGGTTATGGCATCGTCGTCTCAATCACTTGAACTTCGCACCATCAATGATCTCTCTAGAAAGGACTTAGTTGTAGGTTTACCTAGACTTAAGTATGAAAAGGATAATCTTTGTTCAAGATGCCAATTGGGAAAAAGCAAGAAGTATGCCTATAAACCCAAACCTACTAACTCACACGAAGTTCTTCATACAATTCACATGGACTTATGTGGACCCATGAGAGTGCGTAATATCTTTGGGAAGAAATATGTGTTAGTTGTGGTTGATGATTTCTAGATTCACCGGTAAAGTTCTTAAAGACAAAGGATGAAACTCCGATATCATCATCAAACTCATCAAACAACCGCAGTTCGTCTTAACAAAACGGTCGAATCATCCGAACAGACAATGGAACCGAGTTTGTTAACAAACAACTTATTGCGTTTTATGAAAGTATTGGAATCACCATCAAATAAGTGTTCTCGAACTCCTCAGCGAACGGTGTAGTTGAAAGACTAAATCGAACTCTTGTGGAAGCCGCAAGGACAATGTTGATTTACTCAAAAGTTCCAATGTTTCTCTGGGTGAAGCCATCGCCACCGCATGCTACACCCAAAATCGATCCCCGATTCACACCGCTCATGGAAAACTCCATATGAACTTGTCCACAAGAAAACCTAATCTTTCATTCCTTCGTGTGTTCGGTGCATTGTGTTATCCAACTAATGAGGGCCAAGATTTAGGCAAACTTAGAGCTAAAGGAGACATTGGTGTATTTGTAGGTTATGCACCAAATGTAAAAGGATACCGAATCTACAACAAGAGAACCCGAAATATCATGGAAACAATTCACGCCACGTTTGATGAGTCGACCCGTCAAATGGCTCTGGACAATCCAGCCAGACCCGCTCTTAAAACAGTCCCATTGGTTCATCCTTGTACCAAAATCTTCTCCAAAGAACTCCATATGTACCTCCATCCAAGATGATTTAAAGAAATTGTTTGATCCTATGTTTGATGAACTCTATGAGCCAAGTGTCATTGAATCGTCAATTCCCACAACAGAGGCTACTCATATCCACGAGAATGAAGTCAATCCTCAGCCTCAATATCATTAAGTCAAGAAGCGCCGATCACTCGCCTCATCAACAAATCATCAATCTTCGAATGTACATCATGGAACTGCTTCGCATCAATGATGAAGTTAATCCTTTGCTACCCTCAAGATGCTCCATTTGAAAACATATTTGCTCTTGAATCATCATCGAACCATTTTCTTGTGAGACATCGACTGCTACCTCGTCCCTCAACAACCGCCACATGAACACCTTAGAAAATGGACTCACGATCATCCATTAGAAAACATCATTGAAATCCTCTCGTCCAGTATCAACACGGAAACAACTTGCAACCGATGCCTTATGGTGCTTCTTCAACTCCGTACTCTAAGATCGAACCAAAAGATATTAAACCGCCATGAATGAAGATAGTCGGTTCAATGCCATGCAAGAAGAAATTCATGAGTTTGATCGACTTGATGTATGGGAATTAGTACCGCCCAGATTGTGCTATGGTCATGCTCTAAAATGGATCTTCAAAGTGAAACTTGATGAGCATGGTGATGTCCTAAAGAACAAGGCTCGATTGGTTGCTAAAGGTTATCGTCAAGAGGATGGTATTGACTTCAAAGAATCTTTTGCCCTGTTGCTCGTGACGAGGCAATCGTAATCTTCTTGGCTAATGTTGTTAGTAAGAACATGGTAGTCTATCAAATGGATGTAAAGACGGCATTTCGAACGGAGATCTTAAAGAAGTCATCTACGCCACCAACCCGGTTTTGTGAATCCGAGCATCCTACTCACGCTCATCGCTTTAAGAAGGCTCAGACGGGTTAAAGCAAGCTCCAAGGGCATGGTATGATGCGCTATCAAAGTTTCTTCTATCTACCGGTTTCAAAGAAAGGAGCAGCTTGATCCTACATTGTTCACCGTAAAGTCAGCAAACATTTAATTCACGCTCAAATTTATGTTGATGATATCATCTTTGCCTCGATCGACCCCAATGAGTGTGGACTGCTTTTCAAATGAAATGGGTTCAAAATTTCAAATGTCGATGATGGGACAAATGTCATTTTTCTTGGGATTACAAATTTCACAAAGTCCGGAGGCATTTTCATAAATCAATCTAAATATGCAAATGAGATCTTAAAGAAATTTGATTCGATTCTAGATGAGGACCACTCAGGATCATGGAAGACCAAACGAAATATCGTAGTATGATTGATCCCGATGTACCTCACACTAGTAGACCGTACATCTTGTTCATTTGTTTGCATGTGTGCTAGATACCGTGCTAAGCCTACTAAAAAGCACCTTGAAGCGGTTAAACGGGTCTTCGGTATCTCCAAGGAACCATCAATATGGGAATTTGGCACCAAGGACACCGGTATGTCACTAACACCTATGCATATGCCGATCATGCAGATGTCAAGATACTCGTCAAGCACGTCTGGAGGTGCTCGCTTTTGGGTGATAAGCTTGTGAGTGGTCTTCAAAGAAGCAAATGAGTACTTTATTTCCTCTACAGAGGTCGAATACATAGCCATGTCATCTTGTTGTGCTCAAATCCTATGGATGAGATCCCAATTATCTCGACTATGGCTTTGAATTTAACAAAATCCTCCTCAGATCGTGATAATAAAGTGCTATTGCTCTCTCATGCAACAACGTACAACACTCAAGAGCAAAGCACATCGACATTCGATATCATTTCATCGTGAACAAGTGGAAAATGGTGTGGTGGAACTTTACTTTGTGAGGACCGAATACCGCTTAGCGTACATCTTCACCAAAGTTTTACTAGAGAACGCTTTGAGTTTATTATTCCACCACTTGGCCTTAAAAGCCTTCAACCGTAAACACTCAAACGCCTTCAAGAGGAAGAAGAGGAGTAAAGGTTTCCTTCATCTATCTCTTGTATATATCTATTCGAAAAACAAAATACAAAATTATAAAACCTTCAAAATCAAATAGAAAAATATAAAACTTTCAAAATCCATAAAATTTGAAAATTCAAAAATCTTCAACAAAAAAATATTGCCATTTTGTCATGTCTTTCTCGATTCAATAATATCTACGGTTTTGTCTTTGTCATTCAAAGAATGACACGGACATTAGATATTGTTCGAATTTTATTTAAAATAAAAAAAAAAAAAAAAAAAAAAAAAAAGAAAAATATAATTATGCGTGTTTAATTCAATGGAGTCTAAAATTTCAAAATCCGATCCTTATCGCTTAAAACGCTTTCATAATCAAGTCACAATTCTCCTTAAAAGCTTTCAAAATCAATTTAAATTACAGAGATCACAAATCTCAAATGATTTGATAATTGTGATCGGGGATAATTTGTGATTTAAATTGGATTTAAACCGATAATTCAAGAATGGTTTTATAAGGATGTACATGCTCTCCTTCCCACATGTGCCAAACAATTTCAAATTTTCCATGCACATGTCGGTGGGGAGCATCTATCTTAAACCACAAATATTTAAAACGTGATCAACTTATCTCAATGTGCGCTCTTCTCCTAATATGTGCAAACAGCTTCAATTATCTATGCACATATTGACGGGGAGCAAGCTTATGAAAACCTCATCCTTCCCCAAAATGCTTTATCTACTTGATTTGATTAGGAAGTGATGTTGATATTTTTAGAAAATGGTAATCAAAGAAGTTAATTCTTTCTCTTGCCTCTATGTGCAAAACGATTTCAAACACTTGATGCACATGTTGAGGGGAGCTCTTATTCTAAAATATCAAAACAATTCAGTGCAAAATGCTTTGATAATATATCACAAGCACCGGATTGATTTTCAAATGGTTTTCAATTGGTTTCTATGGCGATGAACAATACCAAATAGACCGACCAACTTTACTTTATGTATGGTGATATAAGGATGATAAGGTTAGGTATGTGTTCCTATGATCCGCCGTAACCGGAGGGATCTACCAGTGGACAACCCACTAGATAGTGTAGAAGTCCTTAGGTATATTGAAAAAGGAGAAAATGAGATATGGGAAGAGTGCGGATCGAGACCGAGCTAGTAATGGAATAAACCCAACAAGGTTCTAGCTATGAAGTCTCGTAAGCAATCGGGGTTGAAGAATGAAAATAATTGAATAAGAAAGGGTGAAAACAAATAGCCTCCATTTATTCAACCTTAGGCGTAAACCGGTTTAATTCATTTGCTACCGGTGGTTACCAAGGTAACATCTGTATTGAAGACAAGACGTCATGGACCCAAAGGACGCACCGCACTTCAACTTCCCAAACCACTCAAGTTCCTCTTAAAAGGACTTGTTTCATTCTCACGGGAACCTACATAATCTATCGACTTTCTCTTAGAGTTTGTTGATATTGAAGAAGGAGACCTCTCCCTAGTCTCCAAGACAGAACCAAATATGCACAAAATTGAGTCTAGAGCGACGAGATCATCATAAATCTCATTAGGACACATTCAATGAAGGCTCTGCTTCACACAATGTGGAAAGAGATATTATATCTTGAGTCCCACGATTATCCTTGTGGTATTGCCGTAACATCCGAGTGATATGTAAAATATTCACAATGAAGATGGAAAGCCTTCGAGCCAACATCAAACAAGCTCCCGGTGGGTGGCATGTGAGATCTATTCAATAGATCAACCATGTGACAACCGAATGTAAACAATGGGGCTTATTCAATCTTTGAATCAATCCATGTTCAGTTATGGATTGACGGATACCTTTGAAAACCGGTCGTTGTGCTTAAAACTCTTTTCTTTAGCACATCGACCATGTTCGAATATTTCAAATCAAAGGTGTTTTATGATTGATAATTGATTTTCATTAAAACCTTCGTCAGATTGCAAAAACAATTTCTATTGAGCAATACACGATTGTTTTTCAAATCTCTTTTCATCAATCGTGAATTTCTATTCACGTTCACTCACCCGTGTTGTCTTCTTTAGACGCCCGGTTTGAGAATAGCTAGAGCAACACGAAACCTCGTCAAGGAAATTCTTCGAATTATACCGATCACAGCAAGATTTGTAACGATCAACGGGAACCGTGGGCGTGTACTCAATTCAACGAAGTGATCAAAGACACTTTCGCGCTTTATTGCCAATCGCTGTATGTAGTGTACACCCGACGCTTGTAACCGATCGTAATGAAGCGTCAATCCATAGCCGCATGCTCACACAATACATTCATTTCTCAAGAAATCGTGATAAGTGCATCAATGACTCGATATTTTCACCCCATGCTTCGCTACCGCCAATATCATAAATCAACGAAAGCTTCCGCTACTCGATGAGAAGATATCATGATCCGTAATGTGAGCATGTCGGTCCGAAAGTCACAACACCACAATGGATGTCTCGTAGATTTTTTAGTGATGATCTCAAAAGTCGGCTCAAAATTATTATCACGTGGATTAGTAAAAGACCTCCACTTGGATTAACCAAACATGCAATGAGAAGAATCAATGACTACGAGCTTCGAGCAAAGTACTACATCAAGAATGCAAGAACAATTTTTAATGTAATATCTGCTTATATTCAATGTAATTTTAGTATATGTTTAAGGTGACCTCCTTAGGGGAGATTGTTAGGAATTAGAAATTTCGTGTATTAAAGAGTCGGTCACCTCAAGTATATGTAATCGTTAGATAGCTCGAGTCGTAGTTCTTTAAGCTAAGTAGTATTTAGTAAGTAACACCGTGGAGGACGGACGGGTCTTTACCCATCAGATGCCCGATCCATGACCCGTTGTGTATGCTTATTGTAAGACTATAAATACTCTCTACCTTCCAAGGTAGAGTTGAGCTCATAATAAGATTTTTCTTTCTCTCACTAAAGTTCCCAAACCTCTAACTTTCTATCTCTAAAACCTCTTGTACGCCTACTTTGTGTTATGGTTTGATGTGTATGTGAAATCCAATATCTTACAAAAGGGTTGTCATTGGTCATATCTTACCCTTCCGTCTCAAATCCGCTCACCTAGGGTCGCTTGGTCATGTCTCCTAGGCAATTGGCCTCACCGCCATTCAAAACTACCAAACCAAGGGTGACTACCAATGAACTATGCATGCATACACTTAGAAATAATTGTATGTAGTAAAGGTAAACGCAAACAAAACAATTAAGGAATCATAACTAGGCTAGCACCAAAAGGTGCTTTATCGCTCATATTAATCATGCAAATCAATTCAATATTCAAAGGTACGAAATACATGAATTGAAAGTAAAGAAATATAAACGCTAAAGCTTATCGTAATGGAGTGACTTCTCCTTGGAAACAATTCAGATGCTCCCCTAGACCGCCTTGAGCTTTTTCCCACGCTCGTGAGTGTGTGTGTGGAATGGGATGATTAGAAATGCCGGAATTGTGGGTATTTATAGGCTGTGTCCGGGTTACGGCGAATAAATAAAGGAGTTACGCCAGAACCTTCTATTTCTTCGTAAATGCACTAGATTCGCTAGTTACGGCGAACCTTATCGCTGGTTACGCCGTAGTCTTCAATAAACTCGGTTACGCCGGAAGTGATGCAAGAGTTACGCGTAAGTATCGGGCGTGGAACCTCTTTTGACCTAATGGAGTTACGTCAACCTTTGGGAAGAGTTACCGTAAGCTCTTGATAAGTTGGTATTCGGGTCACGCAATAGTTACGCAGAATGTGAGAGAGGAGTTACCAGTAACTTCTTCAAAATAGGCATACTATGATAAATCTTTAGTTATGTTTCTATTTATGCGCCTCTTTAGCTCCAATGCTCGTAATTTACCCGAAGTGGAAAACAATGGAAAACAAACGAATCCATATAAATGATATAAATAACGAGCATTATCTGGGAAACCGACACTTAATATTCATGACTATTTGATGTTATCAATTAACTATGGAACCATGTCATTATTGTGTATTTTATAGATTGACTAAGCTTGATGTGAATAACTTTTATCAAAAGTAACCAAAGCTAAACAGAACCTCATAAGAATGTTGACATTTAAAAGTCAAACCTAAACAAATTGCTAACCATCCGTGATACCCATAAGGCATTGAAAATCAAAACAAACCAAACTCAATACTTCATAACAACGTTACTAAAATTCAAGATTCTGAACATTAACCATCTCGCCTCATTACATAAAAGCTAAAAAAATTATCCCAATGCATAAACAATCAAGAACAATATCCAACTGAGCACCAGGTAAATCTTCCACTTTCACACATCACCTTGAGCAGCTACTAATCTTGCCTCAAGCTCATTTCTCCCCCTCAAAAGGCCTGGTATGATTATTCTTGAACGAGCACAGATTTCAGGATCATACCATCGTATCCACCGACAAGAAGACCCCTATTCATGATTATGACAAGTCATTAAACAACCACCATTGTTAAATGTACTTTGCTTCTTGCGAAAACAAACTTATACAATAAGTATTAAGACACACTTACTTCAACAAGACAACCAAAGAATCGACGCCTGGTTGGCGTGAGGTCCACGAAGTGTGAATAATAGCTTGCTTACCACACCAAAGAAGGTAGCATCTTGAAACGATTATCGCTTTGTAGAAGACTGCTTTTTGTAGGATAGTTTAAGGATGGATGATAAATGACGACCAAACCATGTTACACAGACATATACTAGCTACAAACACTGTACAACAGTTTGTATTGAGTACGCTATAGTGAAAGACGGTTTTGCCCTCACCAACATAACGTTGACATCGGCATTAATGGTCAAGGGACGAGTTTCGCATATAAAGCCCATGTTTTGGACCTCCGGCGATGATAATGGCCTACTTTGTCCTATCGCGAAGCGCAATGACAAGTTTAGAAACCAACGGTGTACTTTAGTCTTTTTTTTTTTAACAATACGAAAATAAAAATATTTAGGACACATTCAATGAAGGCTCTCTTTCACACAATGTGGAAAGAGATATTATATCTTGAGTCCTATGCATTATCCTTGTGGTATTGCCGTAACATCCGAGTGATATGTAAAATATTCACAATGAAGATGGAAAGCCTTCGAGCCAACATCAAACAAGCTCCCGTGGGTGGCATGTGAGATATATTCAATAGATCAACCATGTGACAACCGAATGTAAACAATGGGGCGATTCAATCTTTTGAATCAATCCAGTTCGTGTTATGGATTGACGGATACCTTTGAAAAACCGGTCGTTGTGCTTCAAAACTCTTTTCTTTAGCACATCGACCGTGTTCGAATATTTCAAATCAAAGGTGTTTTATGATTGATAATTGATTTTCATTAAAACCTTCGTCAGATTGCAAAACAATTTCTATTGAGCAATACACGATTATTTTTCAAATCTCTTTTCATCAATCGCTGAATTTCTATTCATTTGGTTCACTCACTCCGTGTTGTCTTCTTTTAGACGTTCCGTTTGAGAATAGCTAGAGCATTGCAAAACCCCGTCAAGGAAATTCTTCGAATTATACCGATCACAGTAAGATTGTAATCGATCAACGGGAACCGCGGGTCGTACTCAATTCAACGAAGTGATCAAAGACACTTTCGCGCGCTTTATTGCTAACTATTGTATGCAGGTACACCCGACGCTTGTAATGATCGAATGAAGCGGTCAATCCATAGCCGCATGCTCACACAATACATTCATTTCTCAAGAAATCGTGATAAGTGCATCAATGACTCGATATTTTCACCCCATGCTTCGCTATCACGCCAATATCATAAATCAACGAAAGCTTCCGCCACTCGATGAGAAGATATCATGATCCGTAATGTGAGCATGTCGGTCCGAAAGTCACAACACCACAATGGATGTCTCGTAGATTTTTGTTAGTGATGATCTCAAAAGTCGCTCAAAATTATTATCACGTGGATCAAGAAAAGACCTCCACTTGGATTAACCAAACATGCAATGAGAAGAATCAATGACTATGAGCTTGAGCAAAGTACTACATCAAGAATGCAAGAACAATTTTAATGTAATATCTGCTTGTATTCAATGTAATTTTAGTATATGTTTGAGGTGACCTCCTTGGGGAGATTGTTAGGAATTAGAAATTTCATGTATTAAAGAGTCGGTCACCTCAAGTATATGTAATCATTAGATAGCTCGTAGTCGTAGTTCTTTAAGCTAAGTAGTATTTAGTTAAGTAACACCGTGGAGGACTGGACGAGTCTTTACCCACAGTATGCCCGATCCACACTCTGCAGTGGCGTTTTATTGTAAGACTATAAATACTCTACCTTCCAAGGTAGAGAGTTGGAGCTCATAATAAGATTTTTCTTTCTCTCACTAAAGTTCCCAAACCTCTAACTTTCTCTCTCTAAAACCTCTTGTACGCCTACTTTGTGTTATGGTTTGATGTGTATGTGAAATCCAATATCTTACAAAAGGGTTGTCAGTTGGTCATATCTTACCCTTCCCGTCTCAGTCCGCTCACCTAGGGCCAGTTGGTCATGACTCCTAGGCAATTGGCCTCTACCACCATTCAAAACTACCGAACCAAGGGTGACTACCAATGAACTATGCATGCATACACTTAGAAATAATTGTACGGAAGTAAAGGTAAACGCAAACAAAACAATTAAGGAATCATAACTAGGCTAGCACCAAAAGGTGCTTTGCTGCTCATATTAATCATGCAAATCAATTCAATATTCAAAGGTACGAAATACATGAATTGAAAGTAAAGAAATATAAACGCTAAAGCTTATCGTAATGGAGTGACTTCTCCTTAGAAACACTCCGATGCTCCCTAGACCGCCTTGAGCTTTTTCCCACGCTCGTGAGTGTTGTGTGTGGAATGGGATGATTAGAAATGCTAGAATTGTGGGGTATTTATAGGCCGTGTCCGGGTTACGGCGAATAAATAAAGGAGTTACGCCGTAACCTTCTATTTCTTCGTAAATGCACTAGATTCGCTAGTTACGGCAGAACCTTATCGCTGGTTACGCCGTAGTCTTCAATAAACTCGTTACGCCGTAAGTGATGCAAGAGTTACGGTGTAAGTATCGGGCGTGGAACCTCTTGACCTAATGGAGTTACGTCAGAACCTTTGGGAAGAGTTACCGTAAGCTCTTGATAAGTTGGTATCCCGGGTCACGCAATAGTTACGGCGTAATGTGAGAGAGGAGTTACCGTAACTTCTTCAAAATAGGCATACTATGATAAATCTTTAGTTATGTTTCCATTTTGCCTCTTTAGCTCCAATGCTCGAATTTACCCGAAGTGGAAAACAATGGAAAAAAACGAATCCATATAAATGATATAAATAACGAGCATTATCTGGGAAACCGACAATTAATATTCATGACTATTTGATGTTATCCATTAACTATGGAACCATGTCATTATTGTGTATTTTATAGATTGACTAAGCTTGATGTGTGAATAATTTTATCAAAAGTAACCAAAGCTAAACAGAACCTCATAAGAATGTTGACATTTAAAAGTCAAACCTAAACAAATTGCTAACCATCTCGCATACCCATAAGGCATTGAAAATCAAAACAAACCAAATCGAATACTTCATAACAACGTTACTACAATTCAAGATTCTCGAACATTAACCATCTCGCCTCATTACATAAAAGCTAAAAAGTTATCCCAATGCATAAACAATCAAGAACAATATCCAACTCGAGCACCGTGTAAATCTTCCACTTTCACACATCACCTTGAGCAGCCTACTAATCTTGCCTCAAGCTCATTTCTCCCTCAAAAGGCTCGGTATGATTATTCTTGAACGAGCACGATTTCGTGATCATACCATCGTATCCACCGACAAGAAGACCCTATTCATGATTATGACAAGTCATTAAACAACCACCATTGTTACAATGTACTTTGTCGCTATGAAAACAAACTTATACAATAAGTATTAAGACACACTTACTTCAACAAGACAACCAAAGAATCGACGCCTGGTTGGAAGAGGTCTACGGCGCGAATAATAGCTTGCTTACCACACCAAAGAAGGTAGCATCTTGAAACGATTATCGCTTTGTAGAAGACCTGCTTTTGTAGGATAGTTTAAGGATGGATGATAATGACGACCAAACCGTGTTACAGACATATACTAGCTACAAACACTGCATAACGGTTTGTATTGAGTACGCCTGATGAAAGACGGTTTTGCCCTCACCAACATAACGCTGACATCGGCATTAATGGTCAAGGGACGAGTTTCGCATATAAAGCCCATGTTTTGGACCTCCGGCGATGATAATGGCCAACTTTGTCCTATCGCAAGCGCAAAGGACAAGTTTAGAAACCAACGGTGTATTTTAGTCTATTTTTTTTAACAATACGAAAATAAAAATATTTATGTAAATCATGACTAATCCATATATTGAGTCTAAAAACATTTAACAACAAAGACAATGTTTAAAAGTAAAATTTTGTTGCAAATATATATAACTAATTTATTTTATTTAAAAAACATAAAAGACAAAACTGGTCGGGTTTCGAGAACCGGGTTGACTCGTTCACTTGAAACCCATCGGTTTAACTGGTTTAGAGAATTAAAACCCGGTTTAATATGACCCTTTTTTGCTGGAACCGGTTGACCCGGACGAATCGAACCGGGTTCCAAAACATTCCAATGTACACAGTTATTGGGCTATTAACAAAAAATGATTACGGTTTAAAATGTGATTAGTAGTTAAATGGTGGTATTGGGCTTAGTAGAAGAGTGAAAGAAGGAAATTTTAAAAAAAGTCAAAAGAAGGGAAACATAACATCTCATTGGTAGACATAAAAACAAAGTGTATGCTGCTTTATCATTCTTGTTCTGCAGATAGTACTGTTGCGATGGTTGTAGAGGGCAGAACAAGGACAACCCCCCACCCACCCACACATCCCACCCCACCCCACCCTACACCAAAGACAAATACAAATGAGCAAACCTAAGCCTCTGTATAACACACACACACACACACAAACTAAAAACACTACTCATTCACCTTCACTTTGAAAATGAATTTCAACCATTTTTATGATCCTCAAGCTCCATCCACAAGTCAACAACCACAACAACAACCAATGAACATACCACCATTCCCCTTTTACTACTCTCAAAGTTCATCCAACCAAGCTCCACCACCGTACCATCAACAACAACAACAACAACCAATGAACAACCACTATACTCGTTCACTACCACAACCACAACAAAACTTCCATACTCTTCCACTACAACAAAACTTTCATACTCTTCCACCACAACAAAACTTCCTTGCCCCACACTACTACCACCCAACACCCCCAAACTACTTATCACTACCACAACCCTTCACTGCTCACCACCCAGCACCCCCAAACTACTTCTCAAGACTACCACTACCACCACCACCTCCTCAAAACTACCTCCAAAACTGCTTTCTCCCGCAAGAACAGATTGAGAGACAAAGAATACAGCAGTTGATTCGAAAGCATGGTAACACTCTCAAGATGAGGTAAAATTTTGAGAAAGGATTTTAAATATTTTAGTTATGTTTACATTTTTAAATATTTTAGTTCTTTTGAGAATGGATTTTAAATATTTTAGTTATGTTTACATTTTAAATAATTTTAGTTTTTTTGAGAATGGATTTTAAATATTTTAGTTATGTTTACATTCTTAAATATTTTAGTTCTTTTGCGAATAGATTTTTAAATATATTTATTTATGTTTACATTTTTAAATATTTTTAGTTCTTGTGAGAATGGATTTTTAAATATATTTATTTATGTTTACATTTTTAAATATTTTTAATTTTTTTGAACAAGGACAACCCCCCCCCACCCACCCACCCACACACACATCCCACCCCATCCCACCCTACACCAAAGACAAATACAAATGAGCAAACCTAAGCCTCTATATACACACACACACACACAAACAAACTAAAAACACTACTCATTCACCTTCACTTTGAAAATGAATTTCAACCATTTTATGATCCTAAAGCTCCATCCACAAGTCAACAACCACAATAACAACCAATGAATGACCTCCATTCCCTTTACTACTCTCAAAGTTCATCCAACCAAGCTCCACCACCGCAATCAACAACAACAACAACAACAACAACCAATGAACAACCACTATACTGCTCACTACCACAACCACAACAAAACTTCCATACTCTTTCCACTACAACAAAACTTTCATACTCTTTCACCACAACAAAACTTCCTTGCCCCACACTACTACCACCCAACACCCCAAACTACTTATCACTACCACAACCCTTCACCGCCACCACCCAAAGACCCCAAACTACTTCTCAAGACTACCACTACCACCATCACCTCCTCAAAACTACCTCCAAACTCGCTTTCTCCTGCAAGAACAGATTGAGAGACAAAGAATACAACAGTTGATTCGAAAGCATGGTAACACTCCCGAATATGAGGTAAAATTTTGAGAATGGATTTTTAAATATTTTAGTTATGTTTACATTTTTAAATATTTTTAGTTCTTTTGAGAATGTATTTTTAAATATTTTAGTTATGTTTACATTTTTAAATAATTTTAGTTCTTTTGAGAAGGGATTTTTAAATAGTTTAGTAATGTTTACATTTTTAAATATTTTTAGTTCTTTTGAGAATGGATTTTTAAATATATTTATTTATGTTTACATTTTTAAATATTTTTGGTTCTTTTGAGAATCAATTTTTAAATATATTTATTTATGTTTATATTTTTAAATATTTTTAGTTTTTTTGAACAAGGACAACCCCCCCCCCACCCACACATCCCACCCCACCCCACCCTACACCAAAGACAAATACAAATGAGCAAACCTAAGCCTTTATATAACACACATACATACACACACAAACTAAAAACACTACTCATTCACCTTCACTTTGAAAATGAATTTCAACCATTTTTATGATCCTCAAGCTCCATCCACAAGTCAACAACCACAACAACAACCAATAAACAGACCTCCATTCCCCTTTTACTACTCTCAAAGTTCATCCAACCAAGCTCCACCACCGTACCATCAACAACAACAACAACCAATGAACAACCACTATACTCATTCACTACCACAACCATAACAAAACTTCCATACTCTTCCACTACAACAAAACTTTCATACTCTTTCACCACAACAAAACTTCCTTGCCCCACACTACTACCACCCAACACCCCCAAACTACTTCTCAAGACTACCACTACCACCACCACCTCCTCAAAACTACCTCCAAAACTGCCTTCTCCTGCAAGAACAGATTGAGAGACAAAGAATACAGCAGTTGATTCGAAAGCATGGTAACACTCCCGAAGATGAGGTAAAATTTTGAGAATGGATTTTTAAATATTTTAGTTATTTTAAATATTTTTAGTTCTTTTGAGAATGGATTTTTAAATATTTTAGTTATGTTTACATTTTAAATAATTTTAGTTCTTTTGAGAATGGATTTTTAAATATTTTAGTTATGTTTACATTTTTAAATATTTTTAGTTCTTTTGAGAATGGATTTTTAAATATATTTATTTATGTTCATATTTTTAAATATTTTTAGTTCTTTTGAGAATGGATTTTTAAATATATTTATTTTTGTTTACATTTTCAAATATTTTAAGCTTTTTTGAACAAGGACAACCCCCCACCCACCCACACATCCCACCCCACCCTACACCAAAGACAAATACAAATGAGCAAACCTAAGCCTCAATATAACACACACACAAACTAAAAACACTACTCATTCACCTTCACTTTGAAAATGAATTTCAACAATTTTTATGATCCTCAAGCTCCTTCCACAAGTCAACAACCACAACAACAACCAATGAATAGACCTCCATTCCCTTTTACTACTCTCAAAGTTCATCCAACCAAGCTCCACCACCGCATAATCAACAACAACAACAACAACAACAACAACCAATGAACAACCACTATACTCGTTCACTACCACAACCACAACAAAACTTCCATACTCTTCCACTACAACAAAACTTTCATACTCTTCCCCACAACAAAACTTCCTTGCCCCACACTACTACCACCCAACACCCCCAAACTACTTATCACTACCACAACCCTTCACTGCTCACCACCCAGCACCCCCAAACTACTTCTCAAGACTACCACTACCACCACCACCTCCTCAAAACTACCTCCAAAACTGCTTTCTCCTGCAAGAACAGATTGAGAGACAAAGAATACAGCAGTTGATTCGAAAGCATGGTAACACTCCCGAAGATGAGGTAAAATTTTGAGAATTGATTTTTAAATATTTTAGTTATGTTTACATTTTTAAATATTTTTAGTTCTTTTGAGCATGGATTTTTAAATATTTTAGTTATGTTTACATTTTTAAATATTTTTAGTTCTTTTGAGAATGGATTTTTAAATATTTTAGTTATGTTTACATTTTTAAATATTTTTAGTTTTTTTGAGAATGGATTTTTAAATATATTTATTTATGTTTACATTTTTAAATATTTTTAGTTCTTTTGAGAATGGATTTTTAAATATATTTATTTATGTTTACATTTTTAAATATTTTTAGTTTTTTTGAACAAGGACAACCCCCACCCCCCCACCCACCCACACATCCCACCCCACCCCACCCTACACCAAAGACAAATACAAATGAGCAAACCTAAGCCTCTATATAACACACACATACACACAAACTAAAAACACTACTCATTCACCTTCACTTTGAAAATGAAATTCAACCATTTTTATGATCCTCAAGCTCCATCCACAAGTCAACAACCACAACAACAACCAATGAACAGACCTTCATTCCCCTTTTACTACTCTCAAAGTTCATCCAACCAAGCTCCACCACCGTACCATCAACAACAACAACAATAACAACAAACAATGAACAACCAATATACTCATTCACTACCACAACCACAACAAAACATCCATACTCACCCACTACAACAAAACTTTCATACTCTTCCACCACAACAAAACTTCCTTGCCCCACACTACTACCACCCAACACCCCCAAACTACTTATCACTACCACAACCCTTCACTGCTCACCACCCAGCACCCCAAACTACTTCTCAAGACTACCACTACCACCACCACCTCCTCCAAACAACCTCAAAACCGCTTTCTCCCGCAAGAAGCATTGAGAGACATAGAATACAAAGAGATTGATTCGAAAGCATGGTAACACTCCCAAGATGAGGTAAAATTTTGAGAATGGATTTTAAATATTTTAGTTATGTTTACATTTTAGATATTTTTAGCTCTTTTGAGAATGGATTTTAAATATTTTAATTATGTTTACATTTTTAAATAATTTTAGTTCTTTTGAGAATGGATTTTTAAATATTTTTGTTATGTTTACATTTTTAAATATTTTTAGTTCTTTTGATAATGGATTTTAAATATATTTATTTATGTTTACATTTTAAATATTTTTAGTTCTTTTGAGAATTGATTTTAAATATATTTATTTATGTTTACATTTTTAAATATTTTAGTTTTTTAAACAAGGACAACCCCCACCCACCCACACATCCCACCCCACCCCACCCTACACCAAAACAAATACAAATGAGCAAACCTAAGCCTCTATATAACACACACACACAAAAAAACTAAAACACTACTCATTCACCTTCACTTTGAAAATGAATTTCAACCATTTTATGGTCCTCAAGCTCCATCCACAAGTCAACAACCACAACAACAACCAATGAATGACCTCAATTCCCTTTTACTACTCTCAAAGTTCATCCAACCAAGCTCCACGCATCAACAACAACAACAACAACAACCAATGAACAACCACTATACTCATTCACTACCACAACCACAACAAAACTTCCATACTCTTCCACTTCAACAAAACTTTCATACTCTTCCACCACAACAAAACTTCCTTGCCCCACACTACTACCACCCAACACCCCAAACTACTTATCACTACCACAACCCTTCACCGCCACCACCCAAAGACCCCAAACTACTTCTCAAGACTACACACTACCACCACCACCTCCTCAAAACTACCTCCAAAAGCGCTTTCTCCCGCAAGAACATATTGAGAGACAAAGAATCTGCAGCTTGATTCAAAGCATGGTAACACTCCAAGATGAGGTAAAATTTTGAGAAAGGATTTTAAATATTTTAGTTATGTTTACATTTTTAAATATTTTTAGTTCTTTTGAGAATGGATTTTTAAATATTTTAGTTATGTTTACATTATTAAATAACTTTAGTTCTTTTGAGAATGGATTTTTAAATATTTTAGTTATGTTTACATTTTTAAATATTTTTAGTTCTTTTGAAAATGAATTTTTAAATATATTTATTTCTGTTTACATTTTTAAATATTTTTAGTTCTTTTGAGAATGGATTTTAAATATATTTATTTATGTTTACATTTTTAAATATTTTTAGTTTTTTTGAACAAGGACAACCCCCCACCCACCCATCCCATCCCACCCCACCCTACACCAAAGACAAATACAAATTTGCAAACCTAAGCCTCTATATACACACACACACACAACAAACTAAAAACACTACTCATTCACCTTCACTTTGAAAATGAATTTCAACCATTTTATGATCCTAAAGCTTCATCCACAAGTCAACAACCAATGAACAGACCTCCATTTCCTTTTACTACTCTCAAAGTTCATCCAACCAAGCTCCACCACCGCATCATCAACAACAACAACAACAACCAATGAACAACCCCTATACTGCTCACTACCACAACCACAACAAAACTTCCATACTCTTCCACTTCAACAAAACTTTCATACTCTTCCACCAAAACAAAACTTCCTTGCCCCACACTACTACCACCCAACACCCCAAACTACTTATCACTACAACAACCCTTCACCGCCACCACCCAAAGACCCCAAACTACTTCTCAAGACTACCACTACCACCACCACCTCCTCAAAACAACCTCGAAAACCGCTTTCTCCGCAAGAATGATTGAGAGACAAAGAATACAAGCAGATTGATTCAAAGCATGGTAACACTCCTAAAGATGAGGTAAAATTTTGAGAATGGATTTTAAATATTTTAGTTATGTTTACATTTTAAATATTTTTAGTTCTTTTGAGAATGGATTTTAAATATTTTAGTTATGTTTATGATTGTACAATAATCAGATGACTGTGCCTTCGATGGTGATCGAAGGGTATGAGGGGTGATATGGTTGTGCCAAACTTGTAGCCAATCTGCAATAAGAAATAGTAGACACTTCGTTAAGTGATTGAGCAGCGGTTGGGCCCTGCAAACCACCTCCGGCGTGAGAGTAAGTATGTGATATGAGTTGTAAATAATATGATGTATGTGAGATACTGTGTTGAGTGAACATACCATTGAAATGACTCGTCCAACCTATTTATAGGTGATGAAAATAGCTTGTAGAATGTTAGCACACGCTTAGGAGATCATGGGCGCCCCCGATTTGTGGTAACCGCTAGGCTTCATCCTCACTATCTCGGACTTGGCGGGAAGCTAAGGAAATAGTGGGAACGTGGGGAAGACCAAGTCAAGGTTCTCCTTTGTCTTGGCATCTTCAAGAGAAGACACCGGCGGCCTAGGCCTTCGGCCGGTGAATTCCAACTGGTAACCATGTCAATGATGAATGGTTTTACGCCACCAATGACTTATGAAGAAAGACTTGGGTCTTCGTAATACAAATTCGATTGAGTTCGAAGGGGGGTCCTTCGACCTGATCAGAGGGTACGTCATCAAGCCCCCCAGTCGAAAGTGATATGTACAAACAAGAAATATTGCTTACGACTCAGAAATAAGAACGAAACTTCTCCTTCGTCACAAAAACGAACGAAGATGAAAAGTCTTGAGCCTATTGATCGTAATTAATGCAACTAATTATCCTAACCACCCATTTTCCTCGGTAAAAGAGAACGTCTTTTCAAAATTCAAAAGAGTTTTGAAATCCGGTGGTAAGGGGATAAGTAATTACACGTGTATGGCCGAGATTTTTCATTTGTAGGGTATATAAAATGTAAAACAAGAAACCCTAACAAAGTTTATCTCTCGCCCAAGTTTTTCACCTACTAAAACCTCTTCCGATCAAGCTTTCGATCAAACAAGGTAAAGTGCTCCTTCTTCTCTCAGATTTCAAATACATTATTGTGGATTTTATAAGGCTCCATGTCGACCAATAAAAATTTGTAATAAAGCAACAAGGTTGCACATTAACAAGGAGGAGCTTAAAGCGTTGCCTCACTCGATTACCCAATTCCAAAGGAACATAAAATCATGTTACCTAGTAGAAATCAATGGATATTTGATGCCCCGAAAACTATGTAGGCCTCAGATACCCATGCATTCACCACTTCCAACCTTAGGATACCTTTGCACCCTATGATCTTAGAATTCCTCCCAGATTATGAGGTACACATTTCTAGGTTCAACCTTTGCCTAGCCAAGCTTACAACATTCATCGTGATGTGCAAAGCTTATGGGTTCGAACCATCCTTGGTCGTGCTTAGGGTTTTCTCGAATCTATACCCGGAGGAGATTGGTTGACCTTAGCCAAAATGGGTGAAAGGGATGTGCCCATTCGATAGATAGACCTTTACGAACATAAGGAACGGAAAGGCAAATTATTTTATATCCAAAATACCATTATCCTCCCAAGATACTCGCATTGTTAAACCCGAATTTCAATATGATGAAAAAGGTTCAACGATCCATTGCCCTATACCGTGAGAAGAAACCCTTTGTATCATTGTTTGGCTCGTCATCCAAATTGATTGCCAAACATTCCCCGAGCCAATCCTGCTCATGGTCGGCATTGCCGAAAGATGGGAGGGTCTCCTTTGGTACCGAGATTATTTGTGATGGAGAAAGTATGTACTTTTTTTATTAAAATAAGAAATTAAAACTTATCTTTCTGATATTTATCTTATTTGCTTCTTTGTGCAGAGATGTCGTTCAGGAACTTTGTTGTAGCTGGTGGTGCAAAGGAGGTAAGCTTCCTTCCAAAGAATCCCCAAGAGATAAGCTATAGCGTGGGCTCCCCATCAGTGTCCATAAACAACAATGATGTGGAAGCCCAGCCCATCGAGCATGTATCATCTGCTCCTCCGTCAAAGGAACCCATAGATGTGGAAGATCAACTTGTGGAGAACGTTGTTGACTCTGACGAACCAGTCTCCGAAGGACATTTGGCCATCGAGGACCCTCCCAAGATAGGTGAGAGGGTCCAAAGGTGAAAGGTGCCAGTGCTAAAGTCGTGAAGTCTCGCTTCAAAAGAAAGCTCATCCTACCTACTCCTCCTCTCGAACTACCCGCAAAAGAGTGCCTGTGGTAAGGTCGTGGAATTTCCACCATCAAGGGCCCAATGGCGATGATATCCATGGTAAAGTTTCACCCGTGAACAAAATTTAGGTACCAATAATAATATATTAACAAATGTGCATATGTTGCGTGACTTCTCGACACGAAAGAACTTCCTCTCCCTTAGCTTATCATCACTCGTGGCCATGTGATCCCACCCAAATGGAAGGGGTGATGGATAACATGTCCATAGAAAGGCTCATGACCTTCATGACAAAAGCTATGTCCGATAAAGGCATGCTAGATAACCAACTCAACGCTAGGACATGGAACCGCTCAGGTCGTCACCAAAGCTCGGGAAGAAATGGATGTTATGCCGAGAAGGGAGAAGGCTAGGGATCAAGTATGCGACTTGAGAAGAAGTGTGAGGATGCCTTGGAAGATTTTGACAAGAACCCTTAGTGCAAGATCTCGTAGCCGAGAATGAAAAGCTCAAACGTCAACCGGCAACGAGTGAAGTCGAATGCAAGCAGTCGTCTGTCAAGGCTCAATGGTCGAGGCTATAAAGAGCAGATATCATTCTTTCATCCAAGTGTGGAGGCCTTGAACAAGAGAGGGCAAAGTTGTTGGACCAAGAGATCAAGCTCAGAGAAAAGGTAGATGGTTTAAACCTGCGTCTGAAAATGCTGAAGAAGGACATGGTGGACTTGGTAACCAAGGTGATCCCCTATGTCGCTATGGAACTTTACCATAGCGATGATGTGGGGATTGCTATTGGGAATGTGGTGAATGCTGCCATTTTCCATGGGAAGTGTAACTTTGGAGGAGATAGCCAAGACTGGGGAACCGGTGGTGCTGGAGAAAGTTCCTTACTACAGGGCAACTCATGAAAAAGAGTATGATGATGCAGGTAATCAATTAACTGCTTTAGAGTTCCCTTTCCTTGCAGATGTGACGAAGACCCAATGCCTCAATTAAGGACCCGCGGCCAAGAAGCCAAGGATGATCCCACCTCCATCTTCCTCCAAGAAGACTCCATCACCCAAGGTTCCCTCCTGTGTTCGGTGATCCCACTCATTCCAAAGTTTGATGAAGGCAACCATGTGGTTGTAATTTGATCCCTGTGGTGGTATGTACCTGCTTAAAACAATTGTTTGTGTTCCTTTCCGTGCTTCGTGCTCGATGAAACAATTAACATGTGGTATGTGTGATGTAGGCTACTACCTAAGACAATATTTTATTTTGTTGGATCGTTAAGGCTACTTACTGTTTTAGACTAGTTAGACTAGTCATTAATCTACATCAAGCCACTAGGGCTCGAATTTTGCCATGTGTGATTCTTCTCTTTTATTTTTACTTATGTAAAAATATTTTTACAACCTAAGGCGATGGTAGATGCATAGCCTCATTGTGTGTAGTTACTTCACCAAGAATATTAGCAATCGATAATTTGATCACGATGAGGGTCGCGACCCACCCATCTTGATCCTTTGGGCGTGAAGGCTTAAAATACCTTAAGGCCATATAGGAAAGTTAATGTGAAGTTGAGATGGATGTTATGCATATGAGCAAGACATGTTGTTTAGTCTTTGTACATCCCTTCGACATTGAAACTTATAAAGCGACTTGGTGGGCAAATCTTTGTTGTATTGAACTAAACAAGAGATTTGAGGAAATGTGTTATATCATTAAGTGGGTAGGGAGGATTACATCATTTTAAGAAATGAATACTAGACGCCTACCATTAATGCTTCTTTCCCCAAGTGAGAAGAATGCAAATACATTGATTGAAAGCAAAAATAAAGAATGTTCGTGGACATTGTAAGTTTCATACGTAGAACTTACGGCGGTAGTTCCATTCCGTGTTCTATCAATAGCGCTCCATCCAAAGTTTCCGACTTGTAGGCTCCGCTGTCATATGCTTCTTTAATAACATAGGGCCCTTCCCATGTAGGTCCTAGTTTACCCGGTACTCTCACTTTACTTGCGCTGTTGATTCGGAGGACGATTCCCTGGTTCAAGGTCGAAGGCGAACTCGACCGTTGTAGTACTTTTCAATTTTTGCTTATGGATAGCTTCTCTAATCGAGGCTATTTCCTTCGCTCTTCAAGTAGGTCCAAGTTACTACGGAGTCTATCTTCGCTATCCGCCGCTCAAGTTCATGACCCTTCTCGCTTCGACGCTTACTTAGGCGGATGACCGCTGTGCCATATGTCAAGCTAAAGGTGTCTCTCCGTGACTTGACTTTGTATGCGTTCTATGAGCCCAAAGTACTTGAGGTAGTTCATCCACCCAACCATGGTGACTATATCCCAGCCTTCGTTATATTCCTTGTATGATATCTCTGTTAGTAACTTCCACTTGTCCGTTACCTTGAGGATGATAAACGGAAGTGAAAGATTGTTTGATATTCGTGCCTCTACAAAACACTAGGAATACCCTTGATGAATCGCTTCCCATTATCTGAAATGATGATATGAGGTACTCCGAACCGACAGATAATATGCTCCCATACAAACTTTTCCATGTGCCTGCCTGTGATGGATGCCAAAGGCTTCGCTTCCACCCATTTAGTAAAATAGTCGATGGCTACGATCAAGAATTTTACTCCTCCAAGAGCAATTGGCAGGGGACCTACGATGTCTATCCCCCATTGGCTGAAGGGCCATGCAGACATCACGGAAGTCATATCTTGTTTTGGTAGCCTTGGGACTCTTGAGTGGACTTGACAGGCTTCACACTTCTCGAATGATTTCGACAAATGTCCCCATGCATCAAAGGCCGAATATCCGACCCTCATGATTTTGGAAACAACGGAGCGAGGCCTGCGTGAAGTCCGCAGGATCCTTCATGCACTTCTTGAATGATGTTGGCGCTTGCCTTGGTCCTACACAACGAAGCCATGGGGACGTAAAAGATCTTCTCAGATAGATAATTTCCCATGATTCTGCATCGTGGTGCTTTGATGCGAACCTTTCGAGCTAACTCTCGATCCTCCCAAAAGATACCACTTATTAGATATTCTCTAATCGGAGTCATCCAATTCGAGTCTTCCTCCTGTATGACGTCAGACACCTCCTTTCGGACGATGGACCTATCTGCCAACACTTCGACTAGAACTTCTTTAGTTAAATGAGCAAATGCCATTGATGCCAGTTTGCTAAGGGCGTCCGCCTTCTTATTTTGGTTTCTCCAAACATGCTCTATGTTGTAGGATGCGAACCCTTCGAGCATTTCTTTGGACTTATCCAGGTATTGCTTGATCACAGGTTGTCTTGCCTCGTAGGAGCCTTTTATCCGGTTGGCCACCGCCAGAGTCAACAAAATAGCCAAGTCTTCTACCTCCATGTCTTTGGCCAATCGGAGTCCCGCTAGCAAGGCTTCAGACTCCGCTTCATTGTTCGTAGCATCGAATTCAAACGGAGTGCATAAGTGTATTCCTTCCTTTTGGGATCAACGAACATGATACTCAGGCCAGAACCGCTTGAGTCGGAGGCTCACAAGATAAAGCTTCCACCCTTCGACCGCTTTATCAAGTTTCTTTTCAAAGAACTGTTGTGTCATGTTTGGTTCGGAGGGTGTTTCGCTAAGAAGTCTACCAATATTTGCCCTTTGACCGAGTTTCACCCTTGTATTCAATTTCGTGCTCTCCTAGCTCAATAGCCCATTTAGCTATCCTTCCATATTTCTCCGGCTCAAAGTATCTCGCTAATTGGTTTGTCGATGAAGTACGGTTATGGGATGAGCTTGGAAGTACCTTCAAGGCGCCTCAAAGCATGGACCAAGGCCAAAATTAGCTTCTCCAATGTCGGATAATTTAGCTCACCCCTATAGAACCCTCGCTAATGAAGTAGATAGGATTTGCTTTTCTCCCTTTCTCGCCAATAACACAACAATGATGCTTTCAAGGAGGTGCGATATACATGAACAACACTTCGCCTTTGATTGGGGCTATAAGTGTAGGTAGAATAGCCATGAAATCCTTTAGATTTTGGAAGGTCGCTCGCATCCATACTCCATCGGAACGCCTTTTTGTCTCAGGCATCCTTTGAGTGTTTTGAAGAACGGCAAAGATCTGTCTGCACCCTTTGACAAGAACCTGCTGAGGGTTGCTAGCTTTCCGTTCAGACTTTTCACTTCCTTTAGGGACTTAGGAGGCTGCAAATCCGTGATGGCCTTAACCTTCGAAGGATTGGCCTTAATACCTTGCTTGGTGATTAGATGCCCCAAGAATTGTCCTTCTTCCACACCGAAGGAACATTTCTTTGGATTTAACTTCATGTTGATGACGTGAAGCTGGTCGAAGGTTTCCTTGATGTCGGAGAGCATGTCCTCCTCCGATCTGCTCTTGATGACCATATCATCTACGTACGCCTCCCGCATTCCTACCTATCCGCTTGTGGAAGGCTTTGTCCACTAAACGCTGGTAGGTGGCACCTCCATTTTTCAAACCCAAAGGCATCTTTTGTAACAATAAACGCCTTTTCCCGTAAAAAGGTTGTCTTCTTCGCCCTCTTCGCCATTTGTATCTCGATGGTAACCCTTATAAGCGCCTAGAAACACTTCACCAAACCCCGACAAGGATTCCACCTTCCAATCAATTTCGCGGAGGGTAGCAATCCTTGAGCGTGCTTTGTTAATATTTGTAAAGTCCACGCACATTCGCCATCCTCCATCATGCTTCTCGACCATCACCGGATGGCCACCCAAGTTTGATACTTCACCTCTCCGAGTATGCCCGCCGCTACAAGTTCGCTCTACTTTTGCATGCGCGGCATTTCTTTCGTGAGCCAAGCTCGACGCTTTTGTTTGATGGGTTCAATATGTTTGAACTCATTGAGCTTGTGTTCAGCATCAAGGGCTTTCCGTCTATGGTGAGAGTTCTGAGGACCCCCGTCATGTAAGAATAGGTCCATGCGAAGACATCTGCATTAGCACGTAGTACCTTTTCCAATTATGCTTTAAAGGAGGTTGGGAGCTGCTTTCCGATTACCACCGTCTGATCAGGGTAGAGATCATTTACCACAATGCGTTCTTCAGCATCAGTACAACTGAGAACATCTGATAAGGTTTTAAAATGTACCTTTTTGAGGGGTCGTTTAAGCCCTTATTTGATCAATTTTGTATCCATTATTACTTAATATCGTTCCTTTTCACTTTTTAGGTCTCTTGAAGGCAAATTCCTGTAATGGCACTTATTTGGACGAAAAGGCGCGGATATACGAAGAAAATGGCCAAAGTCAAGAATCGAGACACTTAAGTCTTTGAAGACAAGGTGACGGCGCCATCGCTTAATCATGACGCCGTGGGAGCATTTTGTGACGGACGAAGCCAAATTTCCTATTTTCAAGTGACGGTGTCGCTTTAAAGAGTAGGCCGTCGCAACTCAAACGGCCTAGATTTGATCCAGACGGCGTCATAAGTCAAGAGGACGGCGCCACAAGCACAAGGTGACGACGTTGCAAGACTAACGCGCCAAGACGAAGCCCTAATGATACGAATTCGATGGAGTCACAAAACATAAGGTGACGCCGTCGATATGTAATCTTATATATAGAATCCGAATTTTTCGCTTTTAGAGTGTAGTCTTTGGAGTAAAACCTAAACCAAACCAAGGTCGTTTTGTACAAGATTTTAGGGTTCCAAACCCTATCTTACATCAAGATAAGTGTTTTACTTCATTAATCCAATTATGTCTTTGATTATTTGTGTGTATGCTTGCATGTTCTCCATGTCCGCTAATTTACTTGTGTGTTTGCTTAGGAATATGAAACTTAATTATTAAATATTGATTGGTTGTCTCTTATCTTAATTGATTAATGATCTAGTAATGCGATAGGTCATTTGTTGTGTAATTAATGCTTGATTAATCTTTGTGAACCTTAGGCTATAGCACCTAGAGCGGTTGTAGGCTAAACCATCCAAAGAGGCCTTAGAGTTAGATTTTATATTCCCTATTTGTAGACGAGACCCTTTGGTAAGTTCGAAGAGTTAGGGATAAACGCATACCCTACGACTTTAGACACACAACGCGATTAAGAATAAGGACGTGACAATTCAACCATCAATAGGAGATAATTAAGGAGTAATAAAACCTAAGTGAACACATCTTTAAACTATCATACGAGCACACAATAATTAGACATAGACTACATACACCTTAGATTAGATAATTAGATAAGTAGAGTAATCTGTAGCAATACCAACCCCCAAATCCAAACCCCGAGATTCAGACCTTTACATTTTCCAAAAAATATAAAAGATAAAAATAATCTTCCTCAACCCCAACCTTAGCATAGTAACTTCTCACTAGCATTCCTATTCCCTAGAGAACGATATCAATACCCGTGGCTTACCCTAATACTACACTACAACGATTAGGTTCACTGCCTAGGGTGTTATAAAACTTGCTCGAAGAAAAGGAAGTTCCTTTGACCCCGAACGACGCGTGTAGCATTATCAAGTTTTTGGCGCCGCTGCCGGGGAATAGAATAGCTAGTTAGTAGTCCACCTCGTTTAGGTTTCTTTGCTTGATTCCTATCAAGTAAATTTTTTTCTCATTTTTTAGCTTCCTCATAGTCTATCCCCCTTCTTCGTGACCTTTGTTCGTAACACCATCACTTTTCATCATGAAAGGTGATAACCACCCACCATTCATCAACCCACCACCAATTGACCCGCCAAGAGCCCGTACTCTTGGTGAATACTCGAGACCAAGCCACCTAGGCTATAGGAACACCATTGAGCTTCCCGACCAAGCCCACACTACTACCTGCGATCCGACACCATCCGGTTGGTGCAAAACGGATGTGTATTCCGTGGACTTCGTTCAAGATCCTAATCAAGATCTAAGGGATTTCTTAAAATTGTCGATTCCATCGACCTTGATGCTACTACTCGGGAGACCACGCTGCTGCCTCTTCCAATTCTCTCACGGGACCAAGCTAGTAATTGGCTTGAGCGACTTCCCGTCGGCTCCATCTCAAGTTGGAATGATCTCACCTCTCGCTTCCTTGCTCAATTCTTCCCACCGGGGAGAACCACTAAACTTAGGAATGACATCTTGATGTTCCAACAACATCAAGGTGAATCTCTTTACGAAGCATGGACCCGATTCAAGGACTTACTTCATAAAGTCCATCATCACGGCATTGATCTTTGGCTTCAAGTCCAAATCTTTTATGATCATGTCAACTTCCCCACCAAGCGATCCATTGACCAAGCGGCCGGTGGAAAACTTAGTGATCTCACCGCGGAAGAATCATGGGGTATAATAGAGGACCTTGCTCTCTATGACAACGAAAGTTAGAATGACCCCCGTGATTTGCCCAAAACCGTTAAGGCAATCTCCTTGCCTCCCATTGACTCACAATCTTTCGACCGTAGGATGATCGAACTTGAAGATCAAGTTAAATTCCTAATGAGTTCCTAGGAAAATCCTAAGTCTTCACATCAAGTGAATAAAACCACTCTTCCTTGTGAGTTATGTAGTGGTCCCCATGACACTCGTGATTGCACAAGACTCCCCGAACAAGCTTTTGCGTACTACGCATCCATGCGTACCAATGGAGCAGGAGAGAAGTGGTACACTTTCAAACCCGAACAAAACAACTTAGGAAACTCTTACAACCCCTCATGGAGAAATCACCCTAACTTTAAGTGGAACCAAAACTCAAGCACACCCCAAAGCTCATCTAGTCCACCTAATAGGTTCAATTCTCTAAACACCGAGAACCCCACTAATCGTGAGGCAACTGCATCTAGATTCATGTCATCTCAAGAGACTCGATTGACTAAGCTTGAAGCCGATTTTAAGCGAAGACAAGGCGAGATGACAAACAAGCTTGATGCCCTATTAAAAGCCTTTAATGAACGGGAAATTGGAGCACTCCCAAGTGATACTATAAAGAACCCAAAAGTGAATTCGATTTCATCAACTTCATATTCTTGTTCACCATGGGAGAGTGCACATCCATGCCCCTCACACCCAACGGTTCACTCAGTAAATGCTATCAAAAAGGGTTCCAAGCCATCCAAAATGAGGTACCAAGGCCATGCACCATTGGTAGAACCTACTCTTGAGAAACCCGTCAACCAAGAACCCAAACCTAGTCTAGAGGAGGAGTACAAGGAACTCCATCAGGAAAAACCAGTTCTTGAAGTCTTAGCTCATGCACCTTATTATAATGCTTTAAAAGAAAAATATGAGTTAGAACTTAAACTTGGAAAACATGGGTCCGCTTTTGTATGAAATAATTTACCTAAGAAGTTAGACGATCCCGGGCTATTTACTCTTCCGTGTAGGCTTGGAACTTCCAAACCTCTTGATGCTCTAGCCGACTTAGGATCATGCATCAATCTTGTTCCGTTGTCCCTCCATAGAAGCCTTAACTTAGGTAAGATAGAACCAACGGAAACCATCTTAGGTCTAGCGGACGGTAGTGTTGCACATCCGGTAGGAATAATAAAAGACATGGTAGTACACGTAGGAGAGTTGACTCTTTTGGCCGACTTTCATGTGCTAGACATGAATAAGGACCCGACATGCCTATTACTTGTAGGAAGAGGATTCTTAGCTACCGCTAGTGCCATCATCGATTGTAAGATGTCCAAGATAGTGGTAGGAGAGGGGAGTGCTAGGTCAATTTGCGATGTCAAAAGGTATACGTACTACAAAGAAGAGGAAATCCCACACGAGATTAGGTTGGATAGGACGCCTTCTAGATATGGACCTTGGATAGATAAGAACCTCATAGGTCCCAACGACCTTTCTACTTAGATGAAGCCTTTGCTAGTAAAGCAACCTCCCATGAAAAAGAGATGGCAAGGGACATGGAAGTGAACCCATTCGAGGACGCCTTAGTATTTAGGAAGATGACCGAGTTCCTAGGAAGTTTGCCCGTCAACCTTGTCATGAATAGGTGGAAATTGAAAAGCCTAAACATAAGTGGGATTGGAATAGACCACCTAGTGATGGTAATGGAGAGTGGCACATTAGGATAACAATCTATGATCCCGATGGAGAGAAGTTTGAAAAGGCATATCGAACCGAACGTACTACTAGGAACCTAAATGATAAGTTTGATCCTTATGACATTGTTAAGGATAAGCTTACTTATATCGGCACGTAGTATACACGACTACGAGTCTAGCTACAAGACTCTTAAATAAAGAAAACCGCTTCGTGGGAGCAACCCATGCTTAATTGTTTGCTTGTTAGTGTCGATATCTTTTGTTTATTCTCATGTTTAAATTTGTAAAATGCTTTATTTTGTTTTTAACCTCGCCTTAATTGCATATAAAGGTATTTTACATAAAGGATAAGTGTAGGAGGATTACACACGCTTTCAAAAGAAACGTAAACATGAGAATAACAATTCATTAAAAGATATATATGTGTGTTTGTTCGAGTCAAATGCTTGTATCGAGTCATAATGGATGTTTTGCGTAAATTTTTCCAGATTCTAAAGATGTAAATTTTCCGTAAAATCGCAGACCATTTTTGTCGGGATAACCGACGGCGTCAGATTGCAACCGACGCGCCGTGAAGGAGTAAAACAATAGATTACTTTTTTCTCATTTTCTCGAGCTACTTATAAATTTTTGAATTTTCCGTGTCTTAATTTTCCAAAATTTCAGAAACATCCATTCCACAAGCATTATATCCTAGTTTAGTCGAGTCTTATATATATTATTACCGCCGATTTTACGCGAAGGTTTCGTTTGTTTTCTTCGAATGTGCAGGTTTTATTTATCAAGAAGAAGAAACAAAAGATTGGAAGAAGCTTTTCACGCACACATTCTTCTTGGAAAGGATTTAACCATTACTTCACACACGGATCCTACCGAGCTAATCAGGGGAGTACTAGTTTCTTTCGTGTTTAATTACCTTCCATTATCATAACTTTGATACTTTCGAGGAACATTGGGGACAATGTTCAGTTTAAGTATAGGGAGGGAAAACAAAACGGGAACTTTGAAACTATGCTTATCCTTGATTATTTGCTTTGTCCAATTGTATTTGTGTAATAAACCATGAGAAAATGTCGGTTAGGGTAATTTTGGCACCAAATTTTTAATTTTTCATGACATATAGGAGTGGGCCATTAGTCTTAACAAAAGCGTCTCACGGATAGGAAGTTATAGGACTAGCACAAAAACCCTTTACCACCTAAATTCCACCCAAAATGTGAGGATCACCCTTAGATTAGTAGGAATTAAAGCATTCATCTTAATGCTTATAGTGTGAACCGGTAGTATATTAGATTCTAGAACTTGTTTTGTGATGCATTCCGAGATCGCTAGTAAGACTACACTTGTGTAGTTAGGAATAACTAAATGATAAGAGACATTAGGATAACCCTTGTTTGATACCCGTAATATAATTACTTCTTCCACATCGGTTGAGTAATTCCCCCACACCCTTTGCGTTGTACTCATCTTTAGTACACGATACCCCTAGTTAACCCCTCAGAGCCTATCCTTTTCGCGGTTCTCGTGATGTTTCGGTTTTTTCAGAATATCAATGAAGAGCATTGTTTACACCCCACCCCCAAATATACACCCAAATCGCCTTAGCCTACCCTTGTATGCACTCACTTTTAGTGCATTATTGTTATCACCCCAAACCTTTAGTTCAATTATCTAGTTGCTTGCATGAGTTGCTAAGTCGAGTCATATCCTTTGTACACGCTTTGGGACGATTGGGACTCATGGAAAAAGTTAAAGTTTATAAATGATTGGAAGGAACGTTAAATTCCCTTATTTGCGTAATAACATACCCCAAGTGTTTTGATCTTTTCAATTCGGGTCAAATTAGTGTTAGAGTAATAAAAACTCAAGTGTAGGGATGTGCCTATAAATCTCTATCAATTTGATGTTACCGTAGAGGATGGTAGAGTAAAAGTGTATGGAAAAAGAAAATAAAAAAAAACAGAAAAAGAGAAGAAAAAAAATAGAGTGTTCAAAAAAAAAAAATAAATAAACGGGCTATAATCCTACATCTATCCTTTAAATTTATGTTTGTTTGTTTCAGTTAGCTAGAGTCTAGAGTGTCGAGTCTTGGCTTAGCAACGCCATTCTTCGTATGCTTGTAACAAAAAGATTTTTGACTTACCACCACTAAATAGCCTATCCCACCAAACCCTTTGTTTTCCTACCGTAAGCCTAACATTACAACCCTTTAAAGACCTCTTTGATAGTCTTTCCTAGGTGCTTACGCCAAAGCGATGGAGGTTTGATCTATTCTCAAGCCTATGGTAATCTATGTACTAGGACCGTTAATGAGTGTTTAATCTTCCATTTCCAACTTGTTATATTTCATATACACCCGAGAGATGTGAGTATCCAAACACCCCATGTGAGGTGCTAGTATGTAATTCCGTGCTTGTTATGACTTTGTGGGCTTATATGTGTTGTGGACTGTTTTAAACCAATGCTTCATGAACCCTAACTTATAAATTAATTGGCTTAAAGCACATTTGCTTGAGGACAAGCAAATACCAAGTGTAGGGATATTTGATATGGTTTTAAATGTACCTTTTGAGGGTCGTTTAAGCCCTTATTTGATCACTTTTGTATCCGTTATTACTTAATATCGCTCCTTTTCACTTTTAGGTCTCTTGAAGGCAAATTGTTTGTAATGGCACTTATTTGGACGAAAAGGCGCGGATATCTGAAGAAAATGGCCAAAGTCAAGAATCGAGACACTTAAGTCATTGAAGACAAGGTGGCGGCCATCGCTTAATTGCAACGCCGTCCGAGCATTTTGTGACGGACGAAGCCAAATTTCCTATTTTCAAGTGACGGTGTCGCTTTAAAAGAGTAGGCCATCGCAACTCGTGACGGCCTAGATTTGATCCAGACGGCGCCATAAGTCAAGAGGACGGCGCCACAAGCCCAAGGTGACGACGCCGCAAGACTAACGTAGCCAAGAAGAAGCCCTAATGACGGATGCACCGACGGTGTCACAAAACATAAGGTGACGCCGTCGATATGTAATCTTATATATAGAATCCAAATTTTCGGTTTTAGAGTGTAGTCTTTTGGAGTAAAACCTAAACCAAACCAAGGTCGTTTTGTACAAGATTTTAGGGTTCCAAACCCTATCTTACATCAAGATAAGTGTTTTACTTCATTAATCAAATTATGTCTTTGATTATTTGTGTGTATGCTTGCATGTTCTCCATGTCCGGCTAATTTACTTGTGTGTTTGCTTAGGGAATATGAAACTTAATTATTAAATATTGATTGTTTGTCTCTTATCTTAATTGATTAATGATCTAGTAATGCGATAGGTCATTCGTTGTGTAATTAATGCTTGATTAATCTTTGTGAACCTTAGGCTATAGCACCTAGAGCGGTTGTAGGCTAAACCATCCAAAGAGGCCTTAGAGTTAGATTTTATATTCCCTATTTGTAGACGAGACCCTTTGGTAAGTTCGAAGAGTTAGGGATAAACGCATACCCTACGACTTTAGACACACAACGCGATTAAGAATAAGGACGTGACAATTCAACCATCAATAGGAGATAATTAAGGAGTAATAAAACCTAAGTGAACACATCTTTAAACTATCATACGAGCACACAATAATTAGACATAGACTACATACACCTTAGATTAGATAATTAGATAAGTAGAGTAATCGGTAGCAATACCAACCACCAAATCCAAACCCCGAGATTCGTACCTTTACATTTTCCAAAAAAATATAAAAAGATAAAAAATAATCTTCCTCAACCCCAACCTTAGCGTAGTAACTTCTCACTAGCATTCCTATTCCCCTAGAGAACGATATCAATACCCGTGGCTTACCCTAATACTACACTACAACGATTAGGTTCACTGCCTAGGGTGTTATAAAACTTGCTCGAAGAAAAGGAAGTTCCTTTGACCCCGAACGACGCATGTAGCATTATCAACATCCTTCAGAGGCTCTTCCAAAACCTGCTTGATCCTTTTGCCTAATTCAGTAAGCCCTTCACTTTATAGTCGGAGAAACCCGCTCCAATGCCGAAGGGTGTTTGAATTTGATCGCTGCATGTATGGTTGAGACAACGATGCCCATCTTCGCATTGCCGCTCTCACTATCAATAGGTTATAGGAGATTCTGCACTCACGATCGTGAAAACTAGAGTTTCGCTCTTTTAGCCTTCCTTCTCCAATAGTAACCTCTGTAGGACTTCTCCCGAGGGCCATGAGTGTTCCTCGAGAACCCTACTAAGGGTACCTTCGAATCTACTCTCTCGACCTTATCAAGGATTGAGCTTTAAAACAGCTGTCAGAGATTACTTTACTGTGAGCTACCGCAATGAGGTAGGCCTGTTTACTTCTCGCTGGAGATCAAGACCTTGATGACCACGGGTCATTTGAAAGAACTTTCCCGTGATTGAAGGAAAAGTGACATCTCCTACTCCGCACAAGGTTTCCTCCGCTTCTTTCCTCTTCAAACCGTAGTCCTCCTTGTACACCATGAGGATGGGTGCTTGGCCAGTGTGGTATCTTTCCCAACCGTGTGTCGGAGGCCTTGTCTTTACCTCTCTTTATACCCTTCACAAAATGTCCCAATTGGCCGGACTTCACGGCCTCTTCTATCTGCTTCTTGAGCTCTGCGGTTGTTGGTGTCGATCCGTAATCGCCATGGAAGTAGCGTAATTGGAAGTATCTCTGGGCCTTCCTCTGCTTGCCAAGCGAGGAGGAGGATCAAAGGTCTTCGCACCTTTCCAGTAGCAAGTATCTCCCTCGAGATTTGGGACAGATTAGCCAAGAGCCCATGGTTGATGTTTTGTGGTACGGTGTAAACATGTCCCTGTTTTTGTGTTTGTTCTTGACCCTTCCCACGAAGGATGCTTCGGGCTTTACGTGACTTTCTTTATTTTCGACCGAGCCCCGCTGGTAGACACTTTTTTTGCTTCGATCCGGTGTAAGCCTTCTCCACCAAACCCTTATAGGTTGCGGGGAGATCGGAGAGGAATTCAACCAAACTTTGTTTCAGAGGCCATGCACGAAACCCGAGATGCTGTTGGTCCTCGTGCAATCCCATTATCCGTAACGTGTTATTGGTGTATCCGTGATGAAAGCTCGTGCTCTCGCTCTCCTTCGCTGATGTTATGCATCGTTAGGTGCGTTTTGTAAACTTTTTCTATTGGCTAAAATGTGATCCGAACTTGGCCTTGAGATCATCCAAATTCACAATGCTACCGGTTTTTGCCTGTTCCACCATATACTGAGCGAGTCTCGTAGGGTGTATGTAAACATGTGACAAGCAATGTGCATAACCCACTTCGCATTCTAATAGCCCATTCGAACAAGTGTAAAAGTTATCCTGATCCCCTTCCCATCATAGCTACCAATATGCGAGGCATTTTCAACCCATCGTGCAAAGGGTAGTCTTCATCCATCTTACGAAGGGTGTTGTAGAGCCCATGGGTCCGAATAAAGGCGCTTATAAGGTGGCATGTAAGTAGGGGCAAGATTGTACGGGTTATGATTGGAGGTATTCCAATGTGGTTTTGTTAACATATTGAGGGTAAGCAGAGGTATATAAGGTGGGTGACTTCGGCTGTGGTACTAATGATATACCATAGGTTGCCTGTAGGGCATAATTCCGTATGGTTGAGTAAACTGGGGTTGCTAGCCCGCCCATTAGGTGGGGATAAACCCTCGAGGGTAAGATTGAGCCTAAAAGGAGGGTACATACCATGAGGAGGAAGATTTCCTCCCCATTCATTTGAGATGGATTGCCTTTACGCCGGATGCGTGAGAAGGCCGCAACGAACCCCCGCCTCGGTTCTTCCTGCATGAGTCGCCAATAGTGGTGGCAAATTAACCTCCGTAGCATCCCTTCGGTGACTCCTTCCATTGGAGCCTTCTATCGTGCCTTCCCGCCTAGTCGGAGCCCCTCCTAACGCCTTCAAACCAACCAACCGACCTTCCACTAGGCCTTTGACCGCCGGAGACCCTATCCTTAGCACCGAGTGTAGCCCTAGGAGCCAAAGGCCGATGATGTACCTCCGAGTAGCTCGGAGGACACCTCCGAGACGTGTCGAAGCCCTTCCATACGAAGGCCCGTGTTAGATTCCAAAATATCCATAGGCCAAACCATTCGCTGGCACGAAGGTTACCTTAGGGGAATTCGCCATTCGCAGTCCTAAGCCCTTCGGGGTATACTGGACGAAGGAACAATGGATAAGGAACCTCCTGACTTAGTCAAACCCACGATCTCCCTCTCTCTCTTGGCTTCCCCGTCAAGTCCGAGAACGTGGGTCACTAACCCCTAGCGGTTACCCACAATCATGGGACGCCCCCATGATCTCCGACATTCATGCAAGAGTGCCTCTAACCGTATTTCTTCCACTATAAATAGGTTAGACGGACAATGGTTTATGGTATGCTCATTCTACACTCATCTTTTTACTTAAACACACTTATACAACCATAACTCATACTTACTCTCATGCCGGAGGTGGTTCGCAGGTCCTACCCGCGTAATCACTTAACGAGTGTCTTAGTATTTTTATTCTCGTGTTACAAAGTAGTCTTGGCTGGAACATACACCCTCATTACTTTGATCCTCATCAAGCCCGGTAGTGCAATCTTTGTACAATCAATGGCGCCATCCGTGGGACCACAACTATTAGTCCCAGAATCACCCAGCCCTAATACCCTAACCAACTACACTACTTTTCCAAGATGGAACTGTGAAGAGAAGATTCACCTCCACCTGTGTTTCTACTCCGTCCCACTTACCACAACTAACACCGACAATCTCGCCCCATAAAAGCCTCAACATTTACCACACGATCTCGCTTGAAACTACTCCTGCATCACGCCTCAACATCCGCTAACCCTATTCCAGACATTAGCCCCGCCTCGCTGAGGCAAACTTTGAGGCCTTAGATTCTTTGCTAAGGGCTCGCAAGAGATGTGTTCGCAACACCGAAATGCAGAGGAGTTGGAATACTCCAAAGGAGGAGTATGACGAGGAGATCAAGCAGGGCGCACTCAATCAGAGGCAGGGGCGCACGGCCCTGCGAAATGGTTCTCCTTCCATTAGAAGGTCAAATGGAAGAACAGTGGGTTTTGAAGAAGGACCCAGAGGAAATCCGGGAAGAAGGGAAAGAATGCATGGTGAAAGGAGGAGCGAGAACTCCAACGGAGGAAGCAACCCAGTAGGAAACGGAGGGTAAACCCGCCTCTTCTTGTCGCCACTGGGAAGAGAAGGACAGGGCTCCAAGACCCCTCTTATGTTTCGAGTGTCGGAGATCCACCTCCATACTCCAACATGAATCAATTACTCTCCGGAATGAATCCCTACCCACCGCTCAAACCTACAACACTTACCCTCCAAATGGTTCACTCCCCAACCGTAATTACCAAAGAAATGCCCTATGGATGTGTTCCTACGCAATCAATGGGGTATACCCTTCAGATCAACCTCTACTGCTTACCCTACCTACTCACAACCATTTCCTAACCCGATAACCCTACACTGCTTATCCGCCCATACAACCCTTACTGCATCAAGCCTCGAGCTTGCACACCTTTCGTGAAGTGGATCGAGGATCACCCTCACCGACGGTGTGAAGATGCCTACTCACATAGGCACCTACGATGGGAAAGGCGATCCCGATAACTTTCTCCACTTATTCAAGGCGCTATCAAATGCAAAAGTGGGTCATGCCCGTAGCATGCCACATGTTCACTTACACGCCGAGACCCGCACTAATATGGTGGAACGGATGTAAGTTGGGGAGCATTATGAGTCTAGATGATCTTAAGGCTAAGTTCCGTTACACTTTAGCCCAGAAGAAGTACACCAAAACTCACCTAACTGCACACCATCAAACAAAGGGACAACGAAGTACGAGGGCCTTCGCTACTGTGTACACCGATGAAACCTTGCAAATTTAGGGTTACACGAAGATCGAGGATCTCGGCCAGACATGGCCTTCGGACTCAAGCTTGGTGGAATTTCTGCCCACCGACCTTCCCAACACCTACAAAGCCTTGATCGAGAAGGCTTACACCGGATCGAGTCTAAGGAGGTAGCAAGAAACGGGTCCGATAGAGCAAAAGGAAGCGCCCGACAAATTCTCTGAGGGTCCTCCGGAAGGATCCAAAACAAGAAGAAGAACAGAGACCGCTTCACCCTTACAACAAAGGTCCGAACCATGGACTCTTGGCAAACTTGGTTAAATCTCCCGAGAGATCCTAGCCACCGAGAAAGCCACAAAGTCTTTCGATCCCCGCCTCGGATGATAGCACGGAACAAGGCCGAGACATGTCCAAGTATTGCCATTTCCATGAAGATCATGGACATGACACGAATAATCGCAGGAACTAAAGAAGCAAATCAAGAGGCGGACGATCCGGCAAGCTAGCACATCCGTCAAAGGCATCAAGAAGGGAAAGGACAAGTTCTCCGATACTCAACTAGGAGAATGGAAGGGAACAAGAAGGAAACTACACCAGCAGAAGCTCCAATACTAATGGTACGCAGACATGATACCACCTTGAAAAGGAAGGAAGCAGAGGGAGAGCTTGGAAGCGTAGGGGAAATAACCTTCCCTTACATATTAGGGAAGACACCTTCGATCGATCCTGCTATCATCAAGGTACAAATCTCAAACAGGAGGTAAACCGAGCATATATGGATTGTGGAAGCTCCTCGCGAGATCATCTATGAGCATTGTTCCCAAAGCTCAAGGCATCCATACGCTCACGGAGGGTAGACTCAAAGGCACCACTAGTAGGGTTCTCCGTGAACACTCATGGCCCCGGGAGAAGTACCGTGGAAATCACCATAGGCAAAGGCCCCTTATCCCGCACGGAAACACTCATTTTCGTCATCGTAAGGTCGATTCTCCTTATAATTTGTTAATAGGAGAACAACTATGCAAAGAATGGGAATTGTTGTTTCCACCATACATGTCGCTATTAAGTTCCAAACTCCTTCGAGTAGGAACTGCTCATTCTAGTTATGGAGCGGATAAGGGTGTATATGGTGTCAAAAGATCGAGAGGAATCGAGGAGTCTCCGATGGCAATTTTAGTCGCACAGATGCAGAGGAACGAGTTGTAATAAACTCTAGCTACCCCGAACAAACGGTGGTAGTAGGAAAACAACTCCCAAGAAATTTCAAGGCGAAGCTCGTCGAACTGCTGTGCACTAACCTTGATGTTTTTGCTTGGAAATATTCTCGACATGACAGGGTTCCGAGAACTTTGTCGATAGATGGACAGCCCTTCGAACGGAGCATAAACTCAATGAGTACAAGCACATTGAGCCAACAAAGCGTAAAAGGAGAAGCCTTGCCCGAGAGAAACGCCGCACCGCAAAGAAGTTGACGAACTCACACAAGGTGCATCCCGAGGAGGTCAAATACCAAACTTGGGTGGCCAACCCAAAGGCCGGTGAAAAGGGCGACGGAGGGTGGCGATGTGCGGATTTCACCGACATCAACAAAGCATGCCCAAGGATTGCTACCCCTACCGTAAATTGATCGAAGGTAGAATCCTTGGCGTGTTTCCTGTTAAAATGCTTCTTAGATGCCTATAAAGGGTATCATCGATCCAGATGGCAAAGGAGGACGAGGAAAAGACAACCTTCTACACAAGCAAAGGTGTTCATCGTTACGTAAAAATGCCCTTCGGTTTGAAGAATGCAGGGCGACTTATCAACGCCTCGTAGATAAAGCCTTCAACAAACAGACAGGCGTAAATCTCGAGGCCTACGTTGATGACATGGTTATCAAGAGCAAGACGGAGGAGGACCTACTCCTCGATGTACAGAAACGCTTGACCGCCTTCAAGCGATTAACATGAAGTCGAACCCTAAGAAATGCTCCTTCGTGTCAAGAGGACAATTCCTAGGGCATTTAATCACCAAACAGGGATAAAAGCTAATCCTCCAAAGTCAAGGCATTTCCGATCTCCAAGCCCCTAAGTGTCTAAAGGATGTGCAGAGCCCGAATGGGAAGTCGGCAAATTTTAAGCCGATTTTTATCAAAAGGAGTCGATGTGTCCCTACCATTCTTCAAAACACTCAAAGGATGCATGGACAAGAAAACTTTTCAATGGAGCCGTGATGCGAGGTCGCTTTTCGTAAGATGAAGGAGTTTATCGAATCCTTCCAACACTCACACCCAATCAAAGGCTAAGTGTTGTTCATGTACTTAGCATCCTCAATGGAGAGTGTTAGCGCATCCTTATGGCGGAATGGGACAAGCGACAAATCCCCATTTACTTTGTTAGTGGTCCTACAAGGAGCGTAGATCAACTATCCAAGATTGGAGAAGTTAATACCGCCTTTAGTCTACGCAGCAAGGAGGCTCCGACGCTATTTTCGTGCCCATCCACATAGCCTTAACCGACAAGCCACTAAAACAGATCTTGTCGAAACCTGAAAAGTCAGGGAGAGTGGCTAAATGGGCTATTGAGCTTGGAGAACATGAAATCGAGTTCAAAGGACGAAACTCTATTAAAGGGCAGATTCTCGCAGACTTCTTAGCAGAAACACCTTCCGAACCTGACACAGGAAAGGAAGAGCCCAAAACTAACCTCTCTCAAGTGCAGGTTGAATGGAAGCTTTACACAGACGGAGCATCCAGCTCCGACGGTTCTGGAGCAGGTCTAATGTTGGTTAGTCCTGAAGGGAAGGAGCATACATATGCTCTTCGGTTTGAGTTCGAAGCCACGAACAACGAAGCGGAATATGAAGCGCTGCTAGCAGGACTCCGATTAGCTAAAGATATGGAGGTCAAAGCTCATTGTTTTCAGAGACCCCAGCTGGTCGCAAACCAAGCAATGTGCTCCTATGAAGCAAGGCACCGTCATCAAACAAGACTTGGAGAAAACGAAGAGATGTCGAAAACTTCGATTCCTACACCATCCAAAGATGTTCAGAGGAATCGTAATAAGAAGGCGACGACTAAGTAAGCTAGCTTCAATGGCCTTCGCCATCTCACTAAAGAAGTGCTCGTGGAAGTCCTTCCCGAAAGATCCATTGTTCTCAAAGAAGTTATCGATGTGATTCACGAAGAAGGAGAGACATGGATGACTCCCATAAGGGAATATTTGATAAGTGGTCTTCTCCCAAGATCCCAAGCTAGCAAGGAAAATTCGGGTTAAGTCTCCACAAGACGGCTAATGGGAAACCCTATATAGGAGGTCATTTTGTCACCCCGTTACGATGTGTAGGCCCCAAGCAAGCTTCGAGCATCATCTCCAAGTCCATGAAGGATCCCGCGGTCTTCATGCAGACCCCGCCACTTGTCTCAAGATAATGAAGTTGGACTACTATTGGCCTTCGATGCATGTGGACGCAACCAAATCATTCTCAAATGCGAAGCTTGTCGATACACTCAAACGCTCCAAAATGCCAAAGCAAGACATGACAAGTGTGACATCCGCATGGCCCTTCTCTCAATGGGGCATCGATATTGTAGGCCTATGACCGTAGCGCCCGAGGAGTCAAATTTTGCCGGTAGCGATCGATTACTTCACTAAGTGGGTGGAAGCTAAACCACTAGCCTCGTAATGTGGAGACAGATCGAGAAGTTTGTGTGGGAGCACATTGTGTGCGATTCGAGTGCCCCACATAATCATATCTCGACAACGGAAGCGCTTGTCAAGGAGTCTTCTACGACTTCGCCAAGGGCTCAACATAAAGCAATCCCGACATCCGCTCACCACCCGCAAGGTAACGGACAAGTGGAGGTTACAAACAGAGACATCATCAAAGGGATCGAGAAAAGGCTAGGGCGAACTCATCACGGATGGGTGGACGAGCCCTCAAGTTTTATGGGCTCACAGACGATCCTAAGTCAAGCAATGGTGAAACCCCTTCACCCTAACATACGGAATGTAAGCGGTCATCCTTCGAACTAATTGTACACACGGAGCGTGTGGCAACGATGATGCCTCCCAAAATGACGAAAGAATCGTGGAAAACCTTGATCTACTAGAAGAAAGGCGAGAAATAGCCTCCATCCGAGAAGCAATGCACAAACATAAGATCAAGGCTACTATAACAAGAGGGTCGACCTTCCACTTTCAAACTGGAGAATATGTGCTACGCCAACAACATGAGCAAAGCAGTAGTATCGTGGAAAGCCGGGACCAACTTGGGAAGGACCCTACATGGTAGCCGAGGCTCACGGCAACGGAGCCTACAAATTGGCCACTCTTCCTGAGAACCCATCGACAGACATGGAATGGTACGAACCTTCGAAAGTTCTATGTTTAAGAAGTACTTTTATCTTTTTCTTGTAATTAGAAGCTTCTCAAGGAAAGCACACATTATTGGTAGTTGTCTTAGTTTTCATTTCAAGAATGATGTAATCCTCCCTACCAATTCAATGATAATAAGACATTTCCCACAAATCTCTTGCTTCGCTTTCTTAAACACAAAGATTTGTTCACCAAGTCGTTAATGAGTTTCAATGTCGAATGGCTTGAGGTGTAATACACGCCTTATCATTTAAGCCAATATAAACATTCACATTAACTCTCCTAGTAGTTTTGGCGCTTGTAATTTTTTTTTTTACAAAGTCATACTATGTAAAGGATTTGAGATAGAGTGGGTCGCACCTCCATCAATGATCAAGTTGGTCATTATATTCTTGGTGTTGTAATTTACACACAATGAGGTTGTTTAACCTTAGGTTGTAAAACTTAAGCGCCGGAAAATGGCGTACGAGAAGTTAACAAATATAAACTAAGTGTGTAGGGGTACATCCCCAACACTGTCACATTCAAAATAAGGACTATTGCCCTTACACCTGCATGAGGAGCCTATGCTCCAGTTAAATTGTTCTTGGCCCATGGCCATACATCAAAAGTATTTAAATTGTTTGGAAGACAAGACACACATTGTCACATAAAATAAATTGTCTTAAGGGTACATGCCACCCTTTGGAACCAAATTACTGCTAACAGAGCAGCCTTCATTCTTGCTTTTTTGGAGATGGAGTGGGGGATGGTTGCACTGAGACTGGCTTGGTAGACATAGTCTTCTTGGTTGGAGTGGTAGGCTTCAACTTCCGAGGTTTCTTGGAAAGGAGGTCTTCGAGGCGCCATAGGATCTTTGGTAGCCTCAAGAAGGAAGGAGTACTGCAGCTTGCAAATGCATTTTCGCCTCATCATACTCACCTTCAAGTGGGACGGTAGCATTCAATCTTGGAGAGGTCCACTGCTTACCTGCTTTGGCGCCTCCTCCCGCCAAGCACCGTCCACTAAATATGGTCGATTTGATGACCTTCCACATCCGAGCTCCCAATTCATCACCGTGATAAAGCTCCATGGCAATGTAAGGCACCACCTTCAAACAACCTCCGCACGATCCTTTTGCAAGATCTTATACCTCATCCGCAAGCCATCGATCTCCTCCTCAACTTCACCTCTACCTCTCCGAGCCGAGCCTTCTCACTTTCCAACCAAAGACATTTTGCCTCAAGCGTCGATTCTCGACCGTGAGAGTGACAACCTTGGCTTCTTCCAACTTCAGATTACCACGCTCAACAGCTTAGTCGGGCCACCTTTTCTCAAGGTCTTGGACGATGGGGTTTTTCTCAACATTTCCTCAATCTCGCCACACTTGGCTTCCAGCTTGGCCACGCTCGAGCAACTCTCGGTTTGGGCATTCAAGTGGTTATCCATTATTACCCGCCTCGCAACCCCATTATCATGCATGTCACGTAACTTTTCAATAGACATGTTTTCCAAAGATACTCTTCCATTATGGAGGGTCACATGGTCAACAATCCGTGATGTGCCAAGGCATTTGGGAGTTCCTTTGTCTCGAAGACCCGTGAGCAACACAATGTATAACAGCTTAACATAATTGTGCAATTTATAATTTCGCATGATTCGTAAGGAAAACTACTTACCATGAACCTCAACGGATTCATCTGTAATTCAAGGCGACTTCACAAACTTTTTCGCCTCGACACTCCTCTCGCTTCACAACTCTACTCCCGTGAGGTAGGTGGGATTCTTCCTTTGTTGGTAGATTTTCACGCCTTTGGTCGCTTGTTCCTTTCCTACTCTTCACCTATCGCCTATTCCTCGTTGAACCAACGACGGGACATCCTCATCCGCAGGATCGTCCGAGTCAAGAATATTCTCCACCGGCTGGGATGGACCTCCAAAGCAAGTTGTGGGGTGCCGATGAAAGAGGCTCGCTTCAAATGTCTACCTCGTTGTTGTTTACAGATGTTGAAGGAGAGCCAACACCATAAGACTCCTCGCCTTTCTCCGCAGCATGAAACTTAAATCTTCATCCAAGTCTTGGAACATAAAGTTTCGAACGACATCTCTCGCAAAATAGAAACAAGAAGAAATAAATATCGCTACATTGGTCCTACTTAAATAAAAGTAGATAAACATACTTTGTCCTTGGTATATGATCATAGGCTTTGGGAGACCCTCCCAACTCGAGCAATCCCACCATGTATAAAATGGCTTGTGGAATACTTGCACATCCATGTGGTATTTGACCAAACGCCGATAATGTGGATCACTTCAACCTCGTAGTAGGTGGGGTCATTATACCGCTTAGCATTATACCTATTTTCCTTGTTCAAGCCTCGAATATTTGGGGAACAATAGTGTCTTGCACGTAGAAAAGCTACCCTTCCAACTCGTTATGTTTGTGTACACCTTCCCAAACAAAGTTGGGTACATCCGCCTCGTGTCTTTTGCTAGTGTCAACCAATTGCCCCTGTGGTACAAGTTCAAGAATCCTCTTAAACTCGCCAATGTTGGTTCATATCCGTAGGCTTTGCACATCACTATGAATGTGGTTAATTTGGCAAAACCAAAGGGATTAAACCTAGAGATATGAACTTTGTAGTACCGCATAAACTCTAATATCGTGGGTGCAACGGAATCCTAAGGTTCGAGTGACTAAATGCATGTGTATACACCCTCACGAAACCGGAGGGCATCAAAGATACCCCGAGTAGGTTTGGGTAACATCACTTTATGTTCTAGTGGGATGGGATAATCGGCTAAGTGATCATGTAAATCTTTCAGCATAAAGTACACTTTTGTTGTTTTATAATAAACTTGGAATCCATGTTCTTATTTTTAAAACTACAAGAAAAGAGAAGCGCTTACCTTTGTTTTCAAGATGGTGTACTGAAAAGGTTATCGCGTAAAAGAAGACGGAGAGAGTGAAAATGTTTTAGGTTTCAACAACTCCCCTTAAATACCCTTTTACCGCCTTTAAAACCACACACGTGTCCATCTTTTTACTCTTATCCGAGTCAAACAACTTTTAAATTTTAAATAAAGTCTTTGGTCTCCTGTAATATGGGATAAGTAATCACCAGCGGGCAGCGGTAGTAATTATTTCGCATTTAATGCGCTTTAGTTAGGTAAGTAATTATCTCTAACTAACGAATTGGCAAGTGAGATGTAAATTTTTCAAGCAAGAAGTCGAATGCAATGCCTCTTCGCTCATATGCATCACTTTCGACCGGGGCTTGATGATGTACCTCCGAGTAGCTCGGAGGACACCTCCGAGACGTGTCAAGCCCTTCCATACGAAGGCCCGTGTTAGATTCCAAAATATCCATAGCGCCAAACCATTCGCTGGCACGAAGGTTACCTTAGGGAATTCGCCATTCGCAGTCCTAAGCCCTTCTGGGTATGGTGGACGAAGGAACAATGGATAAGGAACCTCCCGACTTAGTCAAACCCACGATCTCCTCTCTCTGGCTTCCCGTCAAGTCCGAGAACGTGGTCACTAACCCCTAGCGGTTACCCACAATCATGGGACGCCCCATGATCTCCGACATTCATGCAAGAGTGCCTCTAACCGTATTTCTTCCACTATAAATAGGTTAGACGGACAATGGTTTATGGTATGCTCATTCTACACTCATCTTTTACTTACACACACTTATACAACCATAACTCATACTTACTCTCACGCCGGAGGTGGTTCGCAGGTCCTACCCCGCGTAATCACTTAACGAGTGTCTTAGTATTTCTTATTCTCGTGTTACAAAGTAGTCTTGGCTGGAACATACACCCCTCATTACTTTGATCCTCATCAAGCCTCGGTAGTGCAATCTTTGTACAATCAAAGGGGGTCCTTCGACTTGATCGGAGGGTGCGCCATCGCTTACATTTTTAAATAATTTTAGTTCTTTTGAGAATGGATTTTAAATATATTTATTTATGTTTACATTTTAAATATTTTTAGTTCTTTTGAGAATGGATTTTTAAATATATCTATTTATGTTTACATTTTTAAATATTTTTAGTTCTTTTGAGAATGGATTTTAAATATATTTATTTATGTTTACATTTTAAATATTTTAGTTTTTTGAACAAGGACAACCCCCCACCCACCCACACATCCCATCCCACCCCACCCTACACCAAAGACAAATACAAATGAGCAAACCTAAGCCTCTATATAACACACACACACACACAAACTAAAAACACTACTCGTTCACCTTCACTTTGAAAATGAATTTCAACCATTTTTATGATCCTCAAGCTCCATCCACAAGTCAACAACCACAACAACAACCAATGAACAGACCTCCATTCCTCTTTTACTACTCTCAAAGTTCATCCAACTAAGCTCCACCACCGTATCATCAACAACAACAACAACAACAACCAATGAACAACCACTATACTCGTTCACTACCACAACCACAACAAAACTTCCATACTCTTCCACTACAACAAAACTTTCATACTCTTCCACCACAACAAAACTTCCTTGCCCCACACTACTACCACCCAACACCCCCAAACTACTTATCACTGCCACAACCCTTCACTGCTCACCACCCAGCACCCCCAAACTACTTCTCAAGACTACCACTACCACCACCACCTCCTCAAAACGATCTCCAAAACTGCTTTCTCCTGCAAGAACAGATTGAGAGACAAAGAATACAGCAGTTGATTCGAATGCATGGTAAATATTTGTAGTTCTTTTGAGAATGGATTTTTAAATATATTTATTTATGTTTACATTTTTAAATATCTTTAGTTTTTTTGAACAAGGACAACCCCCCACCCACCCACACATCCGACCCCACCCCACCATACACCAAAGACAAATACAAATGAGCAAACCTAAGCCTCTATATAACACACACACACACAAACACAAAACTAAAAACACTACTCATTCACCTTCACTTTGAAAATGAATTTCAACCATTTTTATGATCCTCAAGCTCCATCCACAAGTCAACAACCACAACAACAATCAATGAACAGACCTCCATTCCGCTTTTACTACTCCCAAAGTTCATCCAACCAAGCTCCACCACCGTACCATCAACAACAACAACAACCAATGAACAACCACTATACTCGTTCACTACCACAACCACAACAAAACTTCCATACTCTTCCACTACAACAAAACTTTCTTACTCTTCCACCACAACAAAACTTCCTTGCCCCACACTACAACCACCCAACACCCCCAAACTACTTATCACTACCACAACCCTTCACTGCTCACCACCCAGCACCCCCAAACTACTTCTCAAGACTACCACTACCACCACCACCTCCTCAAAACTACCTCCAAAACTGCTTTCTCCTGCAAGAACAGATTGAGAGACAAATAATACAGCAGTTGATTCGAAAGCATGGTAACACTCCTGAAGATGAGGTAAAATTTTGAGAATAGATTTTTAAATATTTTAGTTATGTTTACCATTTTAAATATTTTTAGTTCTTTTGAGAATGGATTTTTAAATATTTTAGTTATGTTTACATTTTTAAATAATTTTAGTTCTTTTGAGAATGGATTTTTAAATATTTTAGTTATGTTTACATTCTTAAATATTTTTAGTTCTTTTAAGAATGGATTTTTAAATATATTTATTTATGTTTACATTTTTAAATATTTTTAGTTTTTTTGAACAAGGACAACCCCCCCCCCCCCACCCACCCACACATCCCACCCCACCCTACACTAAAGACAAATACAAATGAGCAAACCTAAGCCTCTATATAACACACACACACACACACACAAAAACTAAAAACACTACTCATTCACCTTCACTTTAAAAATGTATTTCAACCATTTTTATGATCCTCAAGCTCCATCCACAAGTCAACAACCACAACAACAACCAATGAACAGACCTCCATTCCCCTTTTACTACTCTCAAAGTTCATCCAACCAAGCTCCACCACCGTACCATCAACAACAACAACAACAACCAATGAACAACCACTATACTCGTTCACTACCACAACCACAACAAAACTTCCATACTCTTCCACTACAACAAAACTTTCATACTCTTCCACCACAACAAAACTTCCTTGCCCCACACTACTACCACCCAACACCCCAAACTACCTATCACTACCACAACCCTTCACTGCTCACCACCCAGCACCCCCAAACTACTTCTCAAGACTACCACTACCACCACCACCTCCTCAAAACTACCTCCAAAACTGCTTTCTCCTGCAAGAACAGATTGAGAGACAAAGAATACAGCAGTTGATACGAAAGCATGGTAACACTCCCGAAGATGAGGTAAAATTTTGAGAATGAATTTTTAATTATTTTAGTTATGTTTACATTTTTAAATATTTTTAGTTCTTTTGAAAATGGATTTTTAAATATATTAGTTATGTTTATATTTTTAAATAATTTTAGTTCTTTTGAGAATGGATTTTTAAATATTTTAGTTATGTTTACATTTTCAAATATTTTTAGTTCTTTTGAGAATGGATTTTTAAATATATTTATTTATGTTTACATTTTTAAATATTTTTTAGCTCTTTTGAAAATGGATTTTAAATATAATATCAATACCGTGGCTTACCTTAATACTACACTACAACGATTAGGTTCATTTGCACAGGGTGTTATAAAACTTGCTTTCGAAGAAAGGAAGTTCCTTTGACCCCGAGCAGCGTGTGTAGCATTATCAACATCCTTGAGGCTCTTAAAAACTTTTGATCCTTTTGCCTAATTCATGGCCCCTTCACTTTATAGTGGAAAACCGTTCCAATGCCGAAGGTGTTTGGAATTTGATCGCGGCATGTATGGTTGAGACAACGATGCCCATCTTCGCATTGCCGTTCTCCCTATCAATAGGTTATAGGGAGATTCGAGACCTTGATCGTGAAAACTAGAGTTTCCATTCTTTTGCCTTCCTTCTCCAATAGTAACCTCTAGGGGACTTCTCCCAAGGGCCATGAGTGTTCCCAGAGAACCACTAAGGGTACCTTGAATCTCTCTCTTGACCTTATCAAAGTTGAGCTTTAGAAAGCAGTTCGTGAATGCTTCTGAGGAGCTACCGATTGAGGTGAGCCACATTTACTTCTCATTGGAGATCAAGACCTTGATGACCAGGGTCATTTGAAAGAACTTTCCACAGTGATTGAAGGAAAAGTGACATCTCTACTCCGCAAGGTTTCCTCCGCTTCTCTCTTCAAACGAGACCTCCTTGTACATGTGAGGATGGGTGCTTGGCCGGTGTGGTATCTTTCCCCAGCCTCGGAGGCCTTGTCTTCTTCTGCTACTCTGAGTTGTTGGTCTCTGTTGTTAGTGTCGTCGTGGAAGTAGCCGAGATTTGGAAGTATCTGGGCCTTCCTCTGTTTGCCAGCGAGGAGGAGGATCAAAGGTCTTGACCTTTCCGTAGCAAGTATCTCCATGGAGATTTGGACGGATTAACCCGAGAGCCTAAGGTTGATGTTTTGTGGTGCGGTGTAAACTGTCCCTGTTTTTGTGTTTGTTCCTTGACCCTTTGAAGGATGCTTGAGCTTTCTTTGTGACTTTCTTTATTTTAAATGGAGCCGGTTGGTAGACCTTGTTTTGCTTGATCGGTGTAAGCCTTCTCCACCAAACCACTTATAGGTTGCGGGAGATCGGTGGAAAATTCAACCAAACTTTGTTTCGTAGGCCATACACGAAACACGAGATCTGTTGGTCCTCTTGCAAGCCATTATCATAACGTGTCATCGGTGTGTCGGTGATGAAAGCTCGGTGCTCTCGTTCTCCTTACGCTTGATGTTATGCCTTTGTTAGGTGCGTTCTTGTAAACTTTTCTATTGGTGAAATGTGATACGAACTTGGCCTTGAGATCATCCAAATTCACAATGCTACGGTTTTGCCCGTTCCACCATATCTGACGAGTCTCGTGGGATGTATCAAAACATGTGACAAACAGAGGCGCAACCCACCGCATTCTAATAGCCCCGAACAAGTGTAAAAGTTATCAGGATCCACTTTCCCATCGTAGCTACCAATATGCGGGAATTTTCAACCATCGAGCAAAGGTAGTATTCTATCCATCTTCGAAGGGTGTTGTAGAGCCCATGGGCTCGAATAAAAAGCGTTTAAGGTGGCATATGTAAGGGGCAGCATTGTCGGGTTATGATTTGGAGGTATTCCAACGGGGTTTTGGTTAACATATTGAGGTTAGCGGTAGGTATATAAGGTGGGTGACTTAGGCAGTCAGAAGGATATACCATAGGTTGCCAGTAGGGCATACTTCCGTATGGTTGAGTAAAGCTGGGGTTGCTAGCTTTGCCCATAGCACGAAAAGGAGATACATACCATGAGGAGGAAGATTTCCTCCCGTTCATTTGAGAAGGATTGCCTTTACACACGGATGCGTGAAGGTACAGCGGAACCACCTCGGTTCTTCCGGATGAGCCGCCAATAGTGGTGGCAAATTAACCTCCGTAGCATCCCTTGGTGACTCCTTCCATTGGAGCCTTATCGTGCCTTCCCGTAGTCGGGCCTCGGGCGTCTTCAAACCAACCGACCTTCCACTGGGCCTTTGTTGCGCACGGAGACCCTATCCTTAGCATTGAGTGTGTAGCCCTAGGGCCAAGGCCTAGCCTCCATCTCCAACTCTTCGTCATATTCATCGCTTGAGTATTCTAACTCCCTACGCATCTCACATTCCAGAGCTTGCCTCCTTGAGCCCTTAGTAAAGATTCAATGCTTGATGTTAGCTTGACAAGCTGGGCCGATTAGGTTCGGGGTTAGCCGAGGTTCAAGCATGTTTTGGGAGTTATTTGAGGTGAGATCGTGTGGTAAAAGTGGATGCGGTTATATTGGGAAGGTTGTTAGGATCATGGTAGGATTGGTGTCAAGGTCGAGAAACCCGGAGGGGTGTATCTTCTCTTCTTGATTCATGCCGTAAAACTAGTGAGAGTGGTTGGTGGGTGTAAGTTTGGAAAACGAGACCAATAGTAGTGGGTCGGATGGCGCCACCGATTATACAATAATTAAATGCGACCGGGCCTTGATGGTGATCGAAGGGTATGAGGGTGATATGCTTGCGCCAAACTTGTAGCCAATCTGCAATGAAATAGTAGACACCGTTAAGTGATTGCGAGGGTTGGGCCTACGAACCACCTCAGGCGTGAGTAAGTATGTGATATGAGTTGTAAATAATATGATGTATGTGAAATCATGTGTTGAGTGAACATACCATTGAAATGACTCGTCCAACCTATTTATAGGTGATGAAAATAGCTTGGAGAATGTTAGCACGTTTAGGAGATCATGAGGGTCCCAGTTTGTAATGTAAGCTAGCTTCATCCCCACTATCTCGGACTTGGCGGGAAGCTAAGGAAATAGTGGGAGCGTGGGGAAGACCAAGTCAAGGTTCTCCTTGTCTTGGCGTCTTCAAGAGAAGGCAGGAAGGCCTAGGCCCGGTTGGCGAATTCCCAGGCTGATGATGTACCCTCCGAGTAGCTCGGAGGACACTCCTCGGCGTGTCGAAGCCCTTCCATGAAGGCCCGAGTTAGGATTCCAAAATATCCATAGGCGTCAAACCATTCGTTGGCACGAAGGTTACCTTAGGAGAATTAAGCCATTCGTGGTCTAAGCCCCGGGGGTATCTTTGAGACGAAGGAACAATGGATAAGGAACCTCGACTTAGTCAAACCCACGATCTCCTCTCTCTTAGCTTCTTGTCAGTCAGGAAGCGTGGGTCACTAACCCTAGCGGTTACCCACAATCATGGGGCCCCTTGATCTCCGACATTCATGCAAGAGTGCCTCTAGCCGTATTTCTTCCACTATAAATAGGTTAGGCGGACAATGGTTTATGGTATGCTCATTCTACACTCATCTTTTTACTTAAACAACATACAACCATAACTCATACTTACTCTCACGGGAGGTGGTTCGAGGTCTACCCTGCGCATCACTAAGTGTGTCTTAGTATTTCTTATTCTCGAGGTTCTGGCGAGTCTTGGCTGGAACATACACCCTCATTACTTTGATCCTCCTGAGCTGGTAGTGCAATCTTTTGTACAATCGGTGGGCGCCATCCGTGGGACCACAACTATTAGTCCGTAATCACCCAATCCTAATACCTAACCAACTACACTACTTTTCGGCATGGAACCGGGAAGAAAAGTCACCTCCATGGTTTCTACTCGGTCCCACTTACCACAACTAACTGCAACAATCTCGCCCCATGTAGCCTCGACATTTACCACACGATCTCGTTTGGAAACTACTCCGTGCATCACGCCTCAACATCCGCTAACCCTATTCGGACATTAGCCCGCGCCCGTTGAGGAGCAAACTTTGAGGCCTTAGATTCTTTGCTAAGGGCTCGCGAGACATGTTATAATCTTGAAATCACGAGAGGAGTTGGAATACTCGATGAGGAGTATGACGAGGAGATCGAAGCGAGGGCGGACCTCAATCTGGCAGAGGCGGCGCGGCCTGCGAAATGGTTCTCCTTCCATTAGAAGGTCAAATGGAAGAACGGTGGGTTTGAAGAAGGACCAGGTGTCGGGAAGAAGGGAAAGAATGCATGGTGAGGATCGAGAACTCAGCGGAGGCAACCCAGTAGGAAGCGGAGAGGTAAACACGCCTCTTCTTCTGCTCACTTGGGAAGAGAGGACGAGGGCTAATACCCCCCTCTTATGTTTCAGTGTGGAGACCGCTCCATACTCCAACATGAATCAATTACCCCTCGGGAATGAATCCCCCTACACACTCAAACCTACAACACTTACCCTCCAAATGGTTCACTCCCAACCCGAATTACCAAGAATGCCCTATGGGCGGGTTCCTACGCAATCAATGGGGTATACCCTTCATATCGACCCTACTTTACCTACCCTACTCAAACCATTTCCTAACCCGTATAACCCTACACTGTTTATCCGCCTCCATACAACCCTTCATGCAGAAGCCTCGGAGCTTGCACACCTTCGTGAAGTGGATCGAGGACTACCGCACGATGGTGTGAAGATGCCTACTCATAAGCCTCGATGGGAAAAGCGATCACGATAACTTTCTCTACTTATTAGGCGCTATCAAAATGCAAAAGTGGGTCATGCTGTAGCATGCCACATGTTCCTACAAGCTTAGAGACTCCGCATGAATATGGTGGAGCAGACGATTGGGGAGCATTATGAGTCTAGATGATCTTAAGGCTAAGTTCGGTTCACTTTAGCCGTGAGGAAGAAGTACACCAAAACTCACCTAAGTGCACACCATCAAACAAAGGGACAACGAATACGAGGGCCTTCGTTACAGTACAGTGATGAAACCTTGCAAATTCTAGGTTTACACGAAGATCGGAGGATCTCGGCCGTACATGGCCTCGGACTCGAAGCTTGTGGAATTCTGTCCACCGACCTTCCACACCTCAAAGCCTTGATCGAGAAAACACACGGATTGAGTCTAAGGAGGTAGCGACGGGGCTCGATAAAGCAAAAGAAGCGTCGACAAGTTCTCTAGGGTCCTCTGGGAAGGATCCAAAACAAGAAGAAGAGACCGCTTCCTCCCTTTAACAAAGGTCGAACCATGGACTCTTGGAAAACTTGGTTAAATCTCCCAGAGATCCTAGCCACCGAAAAGCCGCAAAGTCTTTCGATCCCCGCCTCGGATGATAGCCGCGGAACAAGGCGGAGACATGTCAAGTATTGCCATTTCCATGAAGATCATGGACATGACACGAATAACTAGAGGAACTAAAGAAGCGAATCGAAGGCGGTGCGATCAGGCGGTTAGCACATCTGTCAAAGGCATCAAGAAAGGAAAGGAAAAGTTCTCGATGCAAACTAGGAGAATGGAAAGGAACAAGAAGGAAACTACACCGTGAAGCTCCATAATAATAGTGCGGACATGATACCACCTTGAAAAGGAAGGAAGCAAAGGAGAGGCGGGAGCGTGGGAAATAACTTTCCACTTACATGCGGGAAGACACCTTGATGATCCGTTATCATCAAGTACAAATCTCAAACAGGGAGGTAAACCGAGCATATATGGATTGTGGAAGCTCTGCGAGATCATCTATGAGCATTGTTTCCTAAAGCTCAAGACATCCATACGCTCACGCGGAGGTAGACTCAGCACCACTAGTAGGGTTCTCCGGTGAACACTCATGGCCCCAGGAGATACCGTTGGAAATCACCAAAGGCAAAGCCCTTATCCATACGGAAACACTCATTTTGTCATCGTAAGGTCGATTCTCTTATAATTTGTTAATAGGAGAACAACTATGCAAAGAATGGAATTGTTTCCGTACATGTTGCTATTAAGTTCCAAACTCCTTGGATAGGAGCTGCTCATTCTAGTTATGGAACAGATAAGGGTGTATATGGTGTCAAAAGAGAGGAATCGGAGGAGTCCCGATGGCAATTTTAGCTGCACAGATGCAGAGGAACGAGTTGTAATAAACTCTAGCTACCCCGAACAAACGGTGGTAGTAGGAAACAACTCCAAATTTCAAGAAGCTCGTCGAACTGCTGCAGACTAACCTTGATGTTTTTGCTTGGAAATATTCTGACATGACAGGGTTCTGAGAACTTTGCGATAGATGGACAGTCCTTCGGAACGGAGCATAAACTCAATGAGTACAAGCATATTGAGCCAACAAAGCAGAAAAGGAGTAGCCTTGCCCTCGAGAGAAACGCCGCACCGCAAAGAAGTTGACGAACTCACACAAGCAGGCATCCCGAGGGAGGTCAAATACAAACTTGGGTGGCCAACCAGTCTTTGATGAAAAAGGGCGACAGAGGGTGGGCGATGTGTGCGAGATTTCACCGAAATCAACAAAGCATGCCCGGCGATTGCTACCCCACAGTAAATTGACTGAAGGTAGAATCTTTAGCGGTTTCCGCTTAAATGCTTCTTAGATGCCTATAAAGGCATATCATCGGATCCGAGATGGCAAAGGAGGATGAGGAAAAGGCAGCGCTTCTACACAAGCAAAAGGTCTCTCGTATACGAAAAAATACCCGCCGGTTTGAAGAATGCGGGGTGACTTATCAGCGTCTCATAGATAAAGCCTTCAACAAACAGATAGGCGTAAATCTCGAGCCCTACGCTGATGACATGGTTATCGAAACCGCAAGGCGGAGGAGGACCTACTCCTCGATGTACAGGAAACGTTTGACCCGACTTCGGCGATTAACATGAAGGTCAACCCTAAGATACTCGCCGGTGTCGAAGAGGACAATTCCTAGGGCATTTAATCACCAAGCGGGGATAAAAGCTAATCCCTCCAAAGTCGAGGTACTTTCCGATCTCCAAGCCCCTAAGTGTCTAAAGGAGGTTGCAAAGCTCCGAATGGGAATTTGCGACCTTAAGCCGATTTTTATCAAAAGGAGGCGACAGGTCCCTACCATTCTTCAAAACACTCAAAGGATGCATGGACAAGAAAACTTTTCAATGGAGCCGGATGCGAGGCTGCTTTCAGAAGATGAAGGAGTTTATCGAAATCCTTCCACACTGTGCCCCAATCAAAGGCGAGGTGTTGTTCATGTACTTAACATCCTCAATGGAGAGTGTTAGCCTTGATCCTTATGGCGGAATGGGACAAGCGACAAATCCAAATTACTTTGTTAGCAGTGGTCCTCAAGGAGGCAGAGATCAACTATCCAGATTGGAGAAGTTAATACTACGCCTCTAGTCTTGACAAAAAGGAGGCTCTGATGCTATTTTTAAGCCCATCGAGTCTAGTCTTAACGACAAGCCACTAAAAACAGATCTTGTCGAAACCTAAAAATCAGAGAGTGGCTAAATGGACTCACGAGCTTGGGGAACATGAAATCGAGTTCAAAAGACAGAAACCTATTAAGGAACGATTCGCGTGAGACTTCTTAGCGTAAACACCACGAAAAGGAGAAGCCCAAAACTAACCTCTCTGATAGTGCAGGTTGAATGGAAGCTTTACATAGGCGAGCATCCGGCTCCGACGGTTGAGGCGCAGTCTAATGTTGGTTAGTCCTGAAGGAAGGAGCATACATATGTCTTCGGTTTGAAGTTTCGCACCACGAACAACGAAGTGAATATATTGCCGCTAGCAGGACTCCGATTAGCTAAAGATATGGAGGTCAAAGCTCTGTTGTTTTTCGAGACTCCCAGTTGGTAGAACCAAGTAATGTGACTCCTATGAAGCAAGGCGCCTGTCATGGCTCGAGATTTGGAAAAACGAAAGAGATCTTGGAAAACTTCGATTCCTACACCATCCAAAGATGTTCGTGGGAATGTCCAGAATAAGAAGGCGAGGCACTAAGTAAGCTAGCTTCAATGGCCTTAGCTCATCTCACTAAAGAAGTACTAGTGTGAGTCCATCCGAAAGATCCATTGTTCTCGAAGAAGTTACGATGTGATTAGCGAAGAAGGAGAGACATGGATGACTCAATATGGAATATTTGATAAGTGGTCTTACTCCCACAGAGATCCCAAGCTAGCAAGGAAAATTCGGGTTAAGTCTACACATACCCGTGTAATAGGGAAACCCTATACAGGAGGTCATTTTGTCGCCACGGTTCACGATGTGTGGGCCCCAAGCAAGCTTCCAAGATCATCTCCAAAGTCCATGAAGGATCCTGCGGTCTTCGTGCAGGAGAGCTCTCATCGTCTCGAAGATAATGAAGTTGGACTACTATTGGCCTTCGATGCACAGGCAGCGCACCAAATCATTCTCAAATGTGAAGCTTGTCGGATACACTCAAAGCGCTCCAAAAATGCCAAAGCAAGACATGACAAGTATGACATCCGCATGGCCGCTTCTCTCAATGGGGCATCGATATTGTAGGGCCTATGACCTAGCGCAGGAGGAGTCAAATTCTGCTTTGGTAGCGATCGATTATTTCACTAAGTGGGTGGAAGCTAAACCACTAGCCTCGTAATGTGGAGGACAGATCGAGAAAGTTGTGTGGGAGCACATTGTGTGCAGGTTGAGTGCCCCACGTAATCATATGTCGACAACGGGCGAGTTCACAAGGGGTCTTCTACGACTTCGCCGCGGCTCAACATAAAGCAATCTCGGACATCAAATCTACCACCCATAGGGTAACGGACAAGTGGAGGTTACAAGCACAGACATCATCAAAGGGATCGAGAAAAGGCTGGGACGAACTCATCACGGATGGTGGACGATGACTCCTAAGTTTTATGGGCTCACAGGCAGCATCCTAAGTCAAGCAATGGTGAAACCCCTTCATTCTAACATCGGAGACGAATGTATCATCCCTTCTAACTAATTGTTTACGGAAGGAGCGTGGCGGCGTATGATGCCTCCCAAAATGGCGAAAGAATCGGGAAAACCTGACACCGCTAGAAGAAAGCTAGAAATAGCCTCCGTCCAGAAAGCAATGCGCTGAACATAAGATCGAGGCTACTATAACAAGAGGGTCGACCTTCTTCTTTCAAACATGGAGAATATGTGCTACGCAACAACGGTGAGCAAAGGCGATATCGAGGAAAGGCGGGACCAACTGGGGAGGACCCTACATGGTAGGCGGGGAGCTCTACGACTAGCCGGAGCCACAAATTGACCCACTCTTCTCTGAGAACCCATCAACAGACATGGAGATGGCACGAACAGTCAAAAGTTCTATGTTTAAGAAGTACTTTTATCTTTTGCTTGTAATTAGAAGCTTCGCGGGAAAGAACACATTATTGGTAGTTGTCTTAGTTTTTATTTCAAAGAATGATGTAATCCTCCTACCAATTCAATGATAAATAAGACATTTCTCACAAATCTCTTGCTTCGCTTCTTAAACACAAAGATTTGATCACCAAGTCGTTAATGAGTTTCAATGTCGAATAGCTTGAGGTGTTATGCACGCCTTATCATTTAAGCCAATATAAACATTCACATTACTTTCTCTAGTAGTTTTTGGCGCTTGTAAAATTTTTTACAAAGTCGTACTATGTAAAGGATTTGAGATAGAGTGGGTCAGCGACCCTCCGTCAATAATCAAGTTGGTCATTATATTCTTGGTGTTGTAATTTACACCGCAATGAGGTTGTTTAACCTTAGGTTGTAAAACTTAAGCGCCGGGAAAAATGGCGTACGAGAAGTTAACAAATATAAACTAAGTGTGTGGTACATCCCCAACACTCATCACATTCAAAATAAGGACTATTGCCCTTACACCTACTGGAGGAGCCTATGCTCCGCTTAAATTGTTCTTGGCTCATGGCCATACATCAAAACCATTTAAATTGTTTGGAAGACAAGACGCATTGTCGCATAAAATAAATTGTCAAAATGGTGTATGCCACCCTTTGGAACCAAATTATCGCTATATGAGCGACCTTCATTCTTGCTTTTTGGAGATGGAGTGGGGATGGTTGCACGAGACTTGTTTGGTAGACATAGTCTTCTTGGTTGGAGTGGTAGGCTTTAACTTCCGAGGTTTCTGGGAAAGGAGGTCTTCGAGGCGCCATAGGATCTTTGGTAGCCTCAACAAGGAAGGAGTACTACTGCAGCTGCAAATGCATTTCTGCCTCATTATACTCGCCTCTTGAGGGTGGGACGGTAGCATTCAATCTTGGAGAGGTCCGCGGGCTACCTGCTTTGGCGACTCCTCCAGGCGCAAAACCGCAGTCCACGCAAATATGGGCGATTTGATGACCTTCCACATCTCGAGCTCCCGATTCATCACAGTGATAAAGCTCCATGGCAGTATGAGGCACCACCTTCAAACAACCTCACGCACGATCCTTTTGCGACATCATATACCTCATCTACAAGCCATTGATCTCCTCCCCAACTTCACCTCTACCTACCGAGCCGGGCGGGCTCTTTCCAGCCAAAGACATTTTGCCTCGAGTCACGCATCTCGACCCTGTGAGTAACAACCTTGGCTTCCTCCGACTTCGATTACCACGCTCACAGCTAACGTGCCACCTTTTCTCGAAGGTCTTGGACGATGGGGTTTTCTCAACATTTTCCTCAATCTCGTCACACTTGGCTTCCGACTTGGCCCACCGCTTCCAGAGCAACTCTCCGGTTTGGGCATTCAAGTGGTTATCCATTACTTGCCTTCAGCACCCCATTATCATGCATGTCACGTAAATTTTCAATAGACATGTTTTCCAAACATACTCTTCCATTGCGGAGGTCACATGGTCCAGCGATCGGTGACAGGCCAAGGCATTTGGGAGTTCCTTTGTCTCTGGAAGACACATGAGCAACACAATGTATAACAGCTAGCATAATTGTGCGATTTATAATTTCGCATGATTCGTTAAGGAAAAACTACTTACCATGAACCTCAGCGGATTCATCGCAACCAACGGAGACTTCACAAACTTTTCGCCTCGACACTCCTCGCTTCACAACGCTACTCCCGAGGTAGGCAGGATTCTTCCTTTTGTTGGTAGATTTTCTGACTTTGGTTGCCCTATTCCTTTCCTAATCTTGACCCTATCGACTATTCCACATTGATCCACAGCGACGGGACATCCTCATCCTGAGGATCGTCCGAGTCAAGAATATTCTCCACCGGCTGGGATGGACCTCCAAAGCAAGTTGTGGGGAGATGCGATGAGAGGCTGTGGCTTCAAATGTCTACCTCGTTGTTGTTTACTGGATGTTGAAGGAGAGCCAACACCATAAGACTCCTCGCCTTTCTCCATGGGCATGAAACTTAAATCTTCATCCAAGTCTTGGAACATAAAGTTTCTAAGCGACATCTCGCAAAATAGAAACAAGGAGAAATAAATATCGATTCTTTATTGGTCCTACTTAAATAAAAGTAGATAAACATACTTTGTCCTTGGTATATGATCATGAACTACGGGAGACCCTCCCAACTACGAGCAATCCCAACCATGTATAAAATGGCTTCAGGAATACTTGCACATCCAATGGTATTTGACCAAACGCCGATAATAGGATCGCTCGACCTCGTGGGGCGGGGTCATTATACCATTTAACGATATACCTATTTTCCCTGTTCAAGACTTGAATATTTGGAGAATAATAGTGTATACCGCGTAGAAAAACTACCCTTCCAACTCGTTATGTTTGTGTACACCTTCCCAAAGTGTTGGGTACATCTACTAGGGTCTTTTTGCTAGTGTCATTAATTGCCCCCAGGTACAAGTTAAAGAATCCTCTTAAGCTGTCAATGTTGGTTCATGTCAAGTGGGCTTTGCACATCACTATAGATGTGGTTAATTTGGCAAAACCAAAGTTAAACCTAGAATATGAACTTTGTAGTCTTGCATAAACTCTAATATCGATGGGTGCAACGGAATCCCTAAGGTTTGAGTGACTAAAGCCATGTGTATGCCACCCTCTGAAACACGGAGGAGAATCGAGATACCACAGGTAGGTTTGGGTAACATCGCTTTATGTTCTAGTGGGATGGGATAATCGGCTAAGTGATCATGTAAATCTTTCATGCGGAAAAAGTACACTTTTGTTGTTTTATAATAAACTTGGAATACATGTTCTTATTTTAAAACTACAAGAAAAAGAGAAACGTTTACCTTTGTTTTCGAAGATGGTGTCTGTTGGAAAAGGTTCTGCGATGTAAAGAAGGCGGAGAGAGTGAAAATGTTTTAGGGTTTCAACAACTTCCCCATAAATACCCTTTTACAATCTTCAAAACCACACTGCGTGTCCATCTTTTTACTCTTATCCGAGTCGAACAACTTTTAAATATTAAATAAAGTCTTTTTGGTCTCGGGGTAATATGGAGATAAGTAATCCTTTGTGGCGAAGGCGCGGTGATGATTATTCGCATTAATGCGCTTAGTTAGGTAAGTAATTATCTCTAACTAAAGCAATTGGCGATAGATGTAATTTTTTGAAGCAAGTCGAATGCAATGCCTGCCTTGACTCATATGCATCACTTCGGCGGGGGCTTGATGATGTACCCTCCCAGGTAGCTGGAGGACACTCCTCAGGCGATGTCGAAGCCGCTTCCATCTGAAGGCCGAGGTTAGGACTCAAAATATCCATAGGCGTCGAAACCATTCGTTTACGAAGGTTACCTTAGAAATTAAGCCATTCGCGATCCTAAGCCGCGCGGGGTATCTTTGAACGAAGGAACAATGGATAAGGAACCTCCACGACTTAGTCGAACCCACGATCTCCCTCTCTCTTGGCTTCCCCGTCAAGTCAGAGCGTGGGTCACTAACCCTAGCGGTTACCCACAATCATGGGACCTTGGCGGTCTCCGACATTCACTGCAGGTGCCTCTAACCGTATTTCTTCCACTATAAATACGGTTGGGCGGACAATGGTTTATGGTATACTCATTCTACACTCATCTTTTACTAAACACTTAAACAACCATAACTCATATACTTACTCTCGGCGGAGATGGTTCGCGAGATCTGCCCTGTAAGATCACTTCTTGTAGTGTCTTGGTATTTCTTATTCTCAGGGTTACTGGCGAGTCTTGGGCTGAACATACACACCCTAAGTGCTGAGATCCTCGCTGAGCACAGGTAGTGCAATCTTTTGTACTGTCGGTAACCATGTCAATGATGAATGATTTTCGCCACCAATGACTTATGATGAAAGACTTGGGTCTTCGTGAAAATGCAAATTCGGTGAGAATCGAAGGAGTTCTTTCGACCAAACTGATGGGAGCGTCATCGGTTACATTTTAAATAATTTTAGTTCTTTTGAGAATGGATTTTAATATATTTATTTATGTTTACATTTTAAATATTTTTTAGTTCTTTTGAGAATGGATTTTTAAATATATCTATTTATGTTTACATTTTAAATATTTTAGTTCTTTTGAGAATGGATTTTTAAATATATTTATTTATGTTTACATTTTAAATATTTTTAGTTTTTTTTGAACAAGGACAACTGACCCTTCGCCTTTGTCCAGTCCCGCCGCTTTACACAAGACAAATACAAATGAGCAAACCTAAGCCTCTATATAACTACCAGCAGCGCACATGTTAAAAACCTTGCTCGATTCGCCTTCACTTTGAAAATGAATTTCAACCGATTTTATGATCCTCGAGCTCCAGTCCGCGTCAACAACCCTTGCAACAACCAATGAGACAGGACCTCCATTCCTCTTTTACTACTCTCGAAGTTCATCCAACTAAGCTCGCCACCGTATCATCAACAACAATGACAACAACAACCAATGAACAACCACTATACTCGTTCGCTGCCACAACCACGACAAAACTTCCATACTTTCTTCCTACAACAAAACTTTCATACTCTTCCTTGTCAACAAAACTTCCTTGCCCGCTTCTACCGCTGACACCCCGAACTACTTATCAACGCCGCTGACCTTCCACGCTCACCTTTGGCACCCCGAACTACTTCTCTGAACTACTGCTACCACCACCACCTCCACCGAGCGATCTCAGCGCTTTCTGCTGCGAGCAGTTGAGAGACAAAAATCTGACTGATTGATTCGAATGCATGGTAAATATTTGTAGTTCTTTTGAGAATGGATTTTTAAATATATTTATTTATGTTTACATTTTAAATATCTTTAGTTTTTTTTTGAACAAGTACAACCCCACCGCATGGCGCATCCGACAGCTTCCCACCATACACAAAGACAAATACAAATGAGCGAACCTAAGCCTCTATATAACGCATTGCAAACCTGCGCGAAACTAAAAACACTACTCAACTCACCTTGGCTGAAGAAAATGAATTTCAACCATTTTATGATCCTCAAGCTCCATCCACAAGTCAACAACCACAACAACAATCAATGAGCAGGACCTCCATTCCGCTTACTACTCCCAAAGTTCATCTTGCCAAGCTGCTCTTCCACCGTACCATCAACAACAACAACAACCGATGAGCAACCGCTATACTCGATTACTTACCACAACCACAACAAAACTTCCATACTCTTCCACTACAACAAAACTTTCTTACTCTTCCACAACAACAAAGCTTGCTTGCCCGCGCCACAACCACTGAACACCCCCCAGAACTTATCGCTACCGCAACCGCCGCCTGCTCATACCCGGCACCCCGAACTACTTCTCAAGACTACCACTACCACCACCACCTCTCCAAACTACCTCCAAAGCGCTTTCTCCTGCGAAACAGTTGAGAGACAAATAATCTGATTGAGTTGATTAAGCTTATGGTAACACTCCTGAAGATGAGGTAAAATTTTGAGAATAGATTTTTAAATATTTTAGTTATGTTTACCATTTTAAATATTTTTAGTTCTTTTGAGAATGGATTTTTAAATATTTTAGTTATGTTTACATTTTTAAATAATTTTAGTTCTTTTGAGAATGGATTTTTAAATATTTTAGTTATGTTTACATTCTTAAATATTTTTAGTTCTTTTAAGAATGGATTTTTAAATATATTTATTTATGTTTACATTTTAAATATTTTTAGTTTTTAGAACAAGACAACCCTTCCCGCTTGGCCATCCCACCCACCCACACTAGAAGACAAATACAAATGAACAAACCTAAGCCTCTATATACACACACTTTACACCATAACAAAACCTAAAAACACTACTCACCTTCCTTGCTTAAAATGTATTTCAACCATTTTTTATGATCCTCGAGCTCCATCCATGAGTCGACAACCACAACAACAACCAATGAGCAGACCTCCATTTCCCCACTTTTACTCTCAAAGTTCATCCAGCCAAGCTCCACCGCATGTACCATCAACAACAACAACAACAACCAATGAGCAACCACTATACTGGTTCATTTACCACAACCCGACAAAACTTCCATTTTCTTCCGCTACAACAAAACTTTCATACTCTTCCACCACAACAAAACTTCTTTTGCCCGCTACTACCACCGAACACCCCGAACTACCTATCACTACCACAACCCTTCACTTTGCTACTTTGACACCCCGAACTACTTCCTGAGACTACAGCTACCGCACCACCTCCTCGAAACTACCTCCAAGCTGCTTTCTCCTGCGAAACAGTTGAGACAAAGATCTGACGTTGATACTGAGCATGGTAACACTCCGAAGATGAGGTAAAATTTTGAGAATGAATTTTAATTATTTTAGTTATGTTTACATTTTAAATATTTTAGTTCTTTTGAAAATGGATTTTTAAATATATTAGTTATGTTTATATTTTTAAATAATTTTAGTTCTTTTGAGAATGGATTTTAAATATTTTAGTTATGTTTACATTTTCAAATATTTTTAGTTCTTTTGAGAATGGATTTTTTAAATATATTTATTTATGTTTACATTTTAAATATTTTTTAGCTCTTTTGAAAATGGTTTTTAAACACATCCCACCTTGGTTTACCATACATCCTACCCAAAAGTTTAGACACATACATCACCCCGTTAGTAAATGTTTGACTATATACATCCACAAGGACGAGCGGTGCAAAAATTGGGTCGTTAACTTGGACACGTAAGCGATTAAGTAAGGGTAAGTTGGTCATTTATCTCCATCTACTTCACTCTTTTATCACTTTTAGTCATAAACACACACCCAAATAAAAATCCCAATCAAAACACAATCAAAACAATAATCCCAAATCAAAACACATCAAAAACCGAATCAAAACACACATCAAAAGCCCATTTCTTCACTCTTTTATCACTTTCAGTTTGGGTCAAGAATCACTCACATTGTCACTAAATCAACACCAAGAAAGCTTTCATGGGTTGATAATTTGTGTGCGTCGGTTATAACTCCGTTACCTTCACGGAGTTCGACGGTAGATAATGGCTGTGGGTGGTCATGGTGGTGGAGGAATGGCACGCCACGTGGTTGGTGGTGAAGCAATGTAGTGTGTGGCGAAACCGAGTGTGCCATCCGAGAAGTTGTAGGCGATGGATTACGCATGTGGAGCGGGTGGGCGATGTCTTCGATTAAGCCAAATGGGAGTTGTTATGTCGGATTACGGTGGCTCATGCATCTTATGCTTTTAATAGTTCTTGGCGGAAGAATAAGAAGATTGGT